>CM034146.1:548791369-549391369 GCA_019776745.2 Taxus chinensis
AATGTTTGCACACCAACCAAATTATCATTTTGTTTGAGATAAAATCATGTTCCCTATTCTATACTCTTTGTATTTGGAATGTTGGCATATCAAAACAAAGTAGAGGCATAAATGTTGGTGCATGAACCAAATTATAATTTTGTTTGAGATAACAACATGCTCCATATTTTATACTCATTTCCTATATTTAATGAACCAAATATGATAAAATATTTTATGATATTATTTCCATAATTTATGAGTATTATTTATGTGGATCTTAAGTGAAAATCGATTGATGATTTATGTTTGTTTAATTATTATTTATTAGGTTATTATTGTTTTGTTATTTCATAATGAAATCAACAATCCACCATTGTTTCATACATGTTGGTAGGAGCATTATCAAAGACAAAAACCTAAGAGAGAATATCCATGTGGAATGACATTTTATTATGTTTATAATAGCATGTGTTTTAACTTATTATGTTTACCTTAATTAAATCTTGTTCACGCATGTAACTTGTATTTACACTACAAGATTCAGTACATGTGAAGAAAGTGGCCACATGGCCAATAGCTAGTATCGCATCTCTTTTTCTTTTGAATTTACAATGTGGTCCTCTTCTTCCATATTTTGTCAATAACATTGATTTTTTCACCATTGAATATTTGAACTTGAAGCCTTACAAAATGTATCAATGGTAAAAATATATTCTTCTTCGTTTTCAATAATGAGGGATAAGTGCATTGAGATGTGGGAAATTTTTTGAAACATATTTAATATCCATTCAAAATATATTTAATGTGAACATAAATAAGTCATTAGAGTATATATACTACTTACTCCTGGATTCTTGTGGATTTAGACATCTCATAGGACCTTCCCGAGAGCATAAATATGTAAATTCAAGATAGAACTTGGACCTAAATACTAGACTATGAAACATTGGATTTCCATTGTCACTGTTGTTTTGAAATGGGACATATGCTAGAGAATTGTGGCCACACTAAGAAGAAAAGGAGGCCAATTCTACCTGGTCGGTGGATTCTCTCCCCTCTCTCTTTACAATTAATCCCTCTTTTAATATTGTTCTTAATTTTGTTTTGATCCCCTCTCGAGAAGTTTATCCCCCTATTTTGAACCCCTCTCAGATGCCTCATATTGAATCAAAGACTCATATTCCTCAGGCCCCTGCTAAGGTGGTCAAGGGTAGGGTAACCCCCTCTTCTCCTTATAGGTCTCCTCTTCGACCCATTTCCTCTTTACATGTTATTCTCTTGTGAGATTTTGATGCCGATCTAAACAAGGAGGAGTGGACGGTGGTCTAGAACAAGAAAAAATTCTCTACTAAACTACAATCAACCTCTTCTTATTTAACAATCAGATCACATTTTTTGGTTGTTGGTTGAATGAAATTCTTTGATGTTGGTGATGCGTAGGGGCTGTCATTTTTCTATTGCCTCGCATTTTGTTCAATTGTGTTTAATTTGATCTTCATTTTTGTATCTGGGCTTCAGGGATTTTTGATCCTAGGGAGGGCCCCAGTCAAAAAATATTTACCCTTAAATAAAATAATAATATACATTTTTAAGATTGCTAGTTACAAATCCTTAGTGAATATGCATTCTATATGACACACTCATGTTTTTCAATGGAGTGTAATAATATAAACTATAACATGTCTATTATAAATTAATTCATTTAAGTATAAGTAAAATTTCAAGATTTTTAGAGTGGTTTCTAATATTTAGGAACTATAATATAAGATTTTATTTTAAAATGATACGTTCAAATTTATATTGAGCTAAATGTTAAGGATTTAATTATTTCAAGAAACATTATGTTAATAGGTATTCAATTTGATATACAAGAAATGTTAAGCGCACCTAAATGATGTGATTACACAACATGAAACTATAATCGATCCAAACCAAATCTGATAATATTTTAATAATTTGTGATATTATTGGAACTTCTTTATGTAAGATTTTTAAAATAACCTTATAATTATAACTAATAATGAGCATTTGTAGTTAATAATTTCCTAAAGTGAAAAATGGATGATGTTCAAAATGTAATTTATCAGATACCATGATATATAGATACAAATAGTTAGGTTGTATATTTGAATATGAAAGTTGAGAAAAATAACCGCGGAGGTTTCTTTTCAACTCACGACGAGCTACAAATGGCATCATTTTTCTCTCATAGAAAAAACCTGCAAAATAAGAAAACAATTGTTTAGTTGATGTAGAAACTTCCAAACCATCTGTATAGATGATAATAATAATAATAATAATAATAATAATAATAATAGGTTTTTATAGTCCATGATGCTAGGTAGCTTTTTTTTGGGTATACAAGCAGATTACAGCATATGGGACTACCTCGTACTCACATATTGTCTTATTTATTTTTGTGATACCTATAATAATTACTAACACCTTGTTTGCAAAATTATAAATATGCAAAAATAACAAGTTTTATCTTGCATCCAATCTTGGAGAATAAGAAACAATTATCGATTGATGTAGCAAATTCTAAACCATTCATCTAGAAAATGAACCACCTTCTCAATTACATTGAAAATGGCCCAAAATATAAGGCATGCCCTCATTTTATAGTGATCGACCGTAGGATTTAGAATTTTCTACCAGTCAGACACATTCCTTAGGATAAAATGAACTTTTAAAAGAGGATAACTAAGGTGAACTTCGAGAAGCAGTCGGTTACTGAATGAGAGGGATAGAGATGTGTCTTTTGTTTCATATATATTTCCATTTTGAATGGAGATCTTGTTTTCCCATGCTCCCTCCTTTATACGACCTCTCATGGATTGCACTCAATTCAATAAAGATATCCAAAAATGTATGAGACTAATAAAAATATTCATGGGAGAGGTTTGATATTTCTATTTTACAAATTCTTGGAATTTTTCTTCTTTATAGATAGTGTTGGATTGACAATTTTTACCATTAAGTAGTTTAATATTTAATGGTATTTTAACTATAAGATGGATCCATTTCTTAGATTAATTTACTTGACTATGACATGCCTAGTGAAACACCCCTTTATCTCATATGCCTTTTTCTTCAAGATTCATGTATGTTATGCAATTTGATTTAAATTTCATGTTTTTGTTTAATTTTTCTTGTGCTTTGAAGTGTTGAGTGGGTTTCCATGTAGAAAGAATGCTAGGTGGTGTAAAAATCAAGACTTGAAATCCAAATTTTTACATTTTTAAAATTCTACCTCATTTTTTGTGTTGTTTATTATTTGGAAAACTTGCTCTATGTTTTGACGAACTTACACTAGTAATATGAAAGCTTGCAGTGGCCTGTGGTGAACTCACTCTAGTTAATTTTTTTGCACAATGAACTCATGTTTTTGAAAATTTGACTTATCATTTGGTGGATTTGTTGTCTATGGGGAGGTCGTTAATTTCAAAGAAGATTTGATAGGATTAGTGAACTTCTTTCATAGCATGGTGAACTCACTCTGTCAAACATAGGATTTAAGATTTCATTGTATTATCTTTTGTTTTAGGGTTTTTCCCAAAAACTTGTAGATGTTACAATAAATTTTTCAAAGGAGTCCCTCATGGTAGATATTCTAGGGGCCCTTATCTTAGAGATAGAATATGAATCTGAGGGAAGGAACCTATTCAAATAATGTTTGAGATCAATCTTAAATATGGAAAATCTCACCAAGTGGGCTATTTTTTCTTGGAAATTTCTCATGCATCCCTATTCTGTCCTTAGAACAAGGATCATCTAGGTGACCTTTGCTAGTATTGACCATGATTTCATGTGGATTGGTGGTCCATAATTTCATGGTAGATTTGGATTCTTTTTTTCTTTTCTTTTGGTCACCATTTTTATCCTATAAAGCAAAAAATCATTGTAAGACCACTTTGGTTGGATATTTATAATGTCCTCTTTTCTTTTGTAATGAGGACCCCATCAAGTTGTTATTTAAAAATATTGGTTCCTTTTTTAATATTGACTCTAACTTATTTGAAAACATGTTTTTTAGAATATGTGCAGTCATTGACCTATCTAAATCATTATTTCATTTCATCAAATTAGTTTCATCTCACATATGTTGTATTTAGTGCATCAACTATCAAGGTCTCCCTTTCAGATAATTTAGATGCAATATGATTGGCCATAGGTATATGTCACAATATTAAAATTATAGACCACCCTTTCTTCTCAGTAGGTTTAGAGAAAAAGAGATGGGTCTTAACATACTCAATATATTTGGTGAAATGGTTATAAGTTTTTAAAGTGTGGATCCTCTTTTGAAAATTCTCTTCTTCCTTAGAGAAGTGTCTCAAAAAATATGTGATTCCCCCTCTTATTCAAGGGTTTTCTTAGAGCATTATGTTTTGAAAGAGGAATATTCAAAAGGTGGGAGATTATTTTTATTTTTAGAGGAATATTCAAGGTGCTATCGCTAAAAGTAAATGTCATAGATTTGAGGAAAAGGGAAGGATATTGGAACTTAAGAAGATGGCAACTGTTGGATCTCAGAGAATGATGGAGGAATTTATTTCCCATAATAGTAAGACCTTAGGTATATATCTCTTTTTGAATTATAGAGGTGGCTAGATGACCTTTTGAGGGGATGTTTCAGGATGTGCCACTACTTACATGTGTTTATCATTTTCTTCTTGTTGATTATAAGTGACAGTGAGATTATGAGTTTTTATTCTTGTGCTTTATTTTATTTCTCTCTTTTTTTTTTTGTCTTTTTGTCTTTGCATTGTTCTATAGAATGGGTCCTTATTTATATCCTATATGGATTCATATCTCTAGTCAAAAGTGTTTATCTTTTAAAAAAAAAAATTAGATAATATTGATTGAAAAACATATTTTAAGTCACTTAAAAAAGGTTGATAAGTATTTGTTCATTTGAAATATAACTCAAACAAGTGCTTGGAAGATCAATAAATATAGAGGGCACATCCCATAAATTTATAGGATTGTAAGTAGGTGTTAACGTTAGGATGGTTATATTTTCCTATTAGATCTCAACTCATCAAATCTATGTTATAAGAATATTCAATAATGATATAGGCTTCTAGTAAATATTAGGTAGGCTTAACTTATTTTTCATTCCATACACATTTTCCTGAAGACATCATTAACTATTTTAATATTTGAATTACCAAATACTCGTGTTAAAACTATAGAACACCCCATAATACCCTTATTCTATTTCATTAGAAGGAATAAAGAAAGCAAACTAGTTATGAAGAATATGAAAGAAAGATAAACAAGGAGAAAGAAGAATTAAATAGGATATAATGGTGAGAAAACAGAAAATGAAAAAATAAGAAATTGAGTGCAAGGGAAAGGCTATGAAACCCTACTAATAAAAATGAGAGATTCAATATATATGCTTCCAAAGTTACCATCTAAAAATATCTTATGTTTCCCTTTTCTCATGCACCATCACTTTTGGTGATGGTGTTGGGAGATGCCAAAGCAATATGGAGAATATAATCCACAACCTTAGTGTAACACCCACAAAAATGACGTTCTAAGAACATGCTACAACCCAAAACTTAACCTGAAAATTATGACTAATTTTTTTTTGTTTAAGTTCAAGGAAGGTTACAAAGGTGCTTAACCTTTAGGGTTCATTAACTTAACTTACACTACTTAATTCAACTTTACGATTGGAGAAGTAGGTCTAGTTAAAAGTTACATGTTTTAAAAATTATCTCTAGGGTCCATTAATCAATCATTCAATAGGAAGGTAACAAGGATTAATTTACTTAATTACATAATCTCTTCTCTTTAAATAATGTTCAACTTTAATATGGTTAACCTCATACTTAATTACTCTAGTTTCATTATCCCAATAGTTTAAAAGTCCTTTAATTAAATTCCTACAACATAATAAAGGTTAATAAGGACCTAACACCCTTAGGCAATTAAATGGCCCCACCCACCCACCTACACATACCTTAAGGGATTATAAATTAAACATTAAAAATACATTTCTACCTAATAAAAGTAGGGTCAATCCTCCACCCTTAGATCAAATCCATCTTGGCCACTAGATCCTAGGGTTCTAAAATTAGCCCTAAAACATTTATGAATTTCTATTAAGACATTTTTCCATTCTGTTCTTCTCATTTGGTCTATTTTCTTTTTGTTAAAACTACAGGATGGAGAAGAGGAAGCCATGACAGTAAAGGGGGAAGAGCCATGGAGGATTCTACATGGATATTTAGTCTAGGCTTATTTTAAATTTAGTTTTATTTATGTAATCTATTTCATTCAAGGATTGGAATGGATTTCCTCCACCAATCTGGTTTTTATTTCAAGTTATTTGTGTATTGGGTTTTAAATCCACCATTGTACACCTTATTGAACTCAAATCCATAGTATTTCTCATTGTTTTGCTTGCTGGTAATTAAATCTTAAATTTTACAACTTAGAAATTTGAGCAAACTAGTTAAATTTCACGCACAAGCATGGATCCACGGAGTTCTGTCATAAGTGATAGAACCGCCACCTAGAGCAGACTGACCATTTTGGGACTGCCATCCTACCTAGGTGACAAACCATGGACCACTACCATACTGAGCGACAGTTGTGAGACCGCCAACTTACTTGGGTGACAAAACCTAGACCACTGCCCTAATGAGCGGTGGTTTTGAGATCGCCGCCTTAGCCTGAGTGGCGGTTATGGGACCACCACTTTGCATAGGATGGCGGTCATGTTTCTGAAAAATAGAACCTTAATGCCAAGATTTTAAGTAAAAATTAAAGTTACAAAAAGGTTTAAAAATGCATTCTGAGTTTGTTTTTGTTCATTTAGAGTTCCATATTTGAGATTTATTGCTCTTTTATCCTTTTCATTAGTTAAACCTACTCATTTTAAAGTATTATCTAATCCCATGAAACACATCTATTTATAAAAAATCAATCTATTATGCTCATCTAGTTTTGTTTCCACTACAATAGAAAAATGAATCTATAACTACTTATACATTATCATTTTTCTTGTTATGTAAAGAACTCGACATTTCTAAATACAATATCTAAACTTGTTCTCTCTTTCATTTCACTATAATATGCATACATTCTAAGTAGCCACAATAACTTTATTTTCCATTCAAATGAATTATACATAATATTTCAACTTCTTACTATTTCTATTTCTCCTTCTTTCTCATTTAAAACATCACAACTATTTGAATGTAAACTCTCATTTTCACATTGTAACTTCCAATTAAAATTTTGCACTATATATCCATTTTGGTCATTTATTTTTACTTATTATATATTTACAATAAAAACAACTTCATAATGAAAGTAAAATTTCTTTTCCATTTCATAAATAATTCACACTACACTTTCTTTCTCTGTTCAATATACAAATACACTTCCATAGCCAACAATGATATGTAATTTGTTTCTTCACAAGATCAATACAATGTTCTCCACTTGATGTGGGAAAACCTACAAATATACATAAAAGAATGGAGTACTTTATTACAAGTTCTTCCACTCTAAGTGAGAATAAAATAAATTTCTTCACAAGGATAAGTTCTCAAGGTCTCCAAAAACACTCCAAGCTCCACAACTCCAAGCAAGGTATTTCTTCCTCAATATTATTTGATTCACAAAAAAATAGGGGGAGAGGAAACGCTCTCCACCCAACCAAGATATCCAACGGAGAGGAGAAGCCATCAAGTCCATTGGGCCTCGAGCCCCAAACACATTACAATGGGAGAAGATTTCAACTCATGGCAACTACAAGCTTCCACAATACTTAAAAAATAGTTTCACATCCATTCCATTCACATTCAAACATAACAACAACACAAGAAAGAAGAATCAACAAAACAACACCATAACAAGGCATATCAAGAAATCCAAAAGAGAAAGACCTATGGGGAGGCCATTTATGCCTCCCAATGGGAATGGGTGTTCACCTTTAATCCTCCAATGTATTTCTCAAATCCACTACAAACTCTTATGCCTCCCTCAAGTACCCCTTATACCTCCATATACTCTTATGCCTCCCTCATAACAAGAACAAGAATAAATGCAAGCATCCTTCATACAAGGTGGGACACCCAACCCAAACTCCCTCTACAAGAAAGAAAACTCGTATGCCTCTCTACAAGAAAACTCCCCGTAGTCTCCTCCTAAGCCAAACTTAGGCAATCTACCCATATGCAACAACATTCCAAATGGAAACAACACACAACACAAACATATGAACACAAAATAAAAAGAACATAATTTAAACTAAGGTGAAGCTCCTACCTCTCCATGGTAGAGATTATTCCAAGAATGAAGTTCCAAACTCCTCCAAAAACCAAGCAAGCATCCATAAAGCTCCGAAAATCAACAAGCTCTATCAAAAATCCTCTAACTCTCCAAAAATTCAAGAGACTAAAAATGATCAAGTGACCCCCAAACAAGTAAAATGATTTCAATGAATAGAAAAAAGGGGAGAGCAGGATGATGTGGCTCCAAGTAGGATGCCACCTCATTTCCTCTCCACTCCACATCACTTGGTCAACCTCATATTACAATGCACAATTAATAAGTGGTTTAAGGAATGACAAGAAACTTACACACTCCATCTAATCCCACTCCCCCTAAGGACAAAACTAAATACTTGAAAAAATGTGTAATAAACATTACACCTTTTTATCTTCCCAAAACACCTAATAGGGCCTAATTTTGACCCCCCCAACCCATAGGTAGGGTTGGCATAGGCATTTAAGAGGTGTGGGACAAGTTTTACTTATCCCACAAGCTTCCAAATTTGGCCTCTAAGGCCAAATTCGAGTTTCCCATGAAGGGTAGAGTGTGATACACTCAAGACTCAAGAATACAACACTCAACACAAAATCCAAGAGTAAGTCAAGTCTAATAAATGAACTACTTTTTAGTCACATCCCTAATTAGTTTAGGAAAAATTTAAATTAGTTTAATTAAGACACTACAACCCATTAGTAATAAAGGGGTAAACATATATTAAAAAAATCTAAATAATTAAAACAAGTAAACTTCATTACAAAAAGAAAACACATACAAACATTAATAAAAAGGGAAATAATAATAAAAGAGAAGACATGACCCCTTGGTCTCAATTTTCCCCTAACCAAACTCATACACACACAATTACATGTTATCATGGTGACTCTAGTTGAATTCATCTCGAATTCCAATGTGGTTTGTCTCCAATCCCCCCAATGTTATTTTGAATATAATATACCTGCAAAACATAAAATACCTCCTTCGGCCTCGTTGCCACATTAAAACATCCATGCCAAAATATGTGATATAAAACTAACATCATTTATATACAAATTAATATCATCTATACAAATACGATATAATTTATAATTTATAGCAAAAATTTTATTCCACATTTCATCCATGTCAAAACGATCACCACATTAATCCAATTATCAAAGGTCTACTCCATATGACTAATATATCACATGTCAGAATTATATATAAATAACCTGTTGGTACCCAAATTCATTCTCCTTCAAATTCTGAGCAGCATCACATGTTTGGCAAGAAGCTTAGATACAGATACATCATAGTGAGTCATTTTGTAGCTGGGAACGAGATCTAACTGGCCCTTTGTCACTCAGATGTGGGGAAATGGATAGCACCCTCAAGAGGATTTGATCTATCCTCACTACTTTATGGTTGTGCCTTTAAACCAGGGTGAGATAACCCTTTTGTAGCATGTTGTTTATGGAGGAGATAGGGAATTCCTTCCTTGTGAAGTTTTTAAGAAGACCTTGAAGAAAATATGATCAATACAACAAAACCTGACTCTCACGAGTTATCACTCTAGATAATGGAGATATTTTCTAAGAAAGGTTCGGGCCATTAAAGACAATGGAAACCTGAGTGTTAATGCATGTTTTGGTAATAGAAATTGTGCATATGTATACACACAGGACAAATAAGGGTAGTATGGGTAAGATTAATTGTTTTTAAATGATTTTGATGGGAGGTGAAGCAGGATAGAACTTTTTAAAAAATGGAGAGCTCGAAAAAAAAATGATTCAGAGTATCTAGGATGTTCCTTTAACCAGGATATGTGCTTCAATGGAGGCCCAGATCAGTACTTTTCACACAAACTTCAAGGATCCAAAACGAAGGCTCAAATTGGAAAAAATATCTGAAAATTATCAATATTTGTTTCATCACGCCTAAGATACTCTCAAAGGATAACACACAATCTTATAATCATGCTAGGAGTCACAGTGATTTTAAATTTGTTTATTTCATTATCAAATGAAATTTCTTCTGATAAATGAAATTACAAATGCCACCAAACTATCACAAGGATAACATCTGGTGTGATTCACAAAAATTTCAATGTAAGAATGCAACAGGAACAAGAAAAACTACCTGCAGACATTCAGAAACGAAGAAAACACAAAATTTTCCCAAAAATAACACAGATTAACTCAAGTTTGATTAAATTTATCAGTAGGGGAAAGTTTCTCGAACAATATCAGAGCTTGTCAATGACTGTACACTCATAACCAACTTGACATGATAAAATTTAACACAAAGGAGATAAACAGGTTTCTTCAGATAGTTTCTCAGAAGGATGGGTTCTATCAATCTCTTCTCTTAGAAAATCAGTTCTAACCCCTAACACTCCAACCTTCCAACCCTTTTGACAGAAAAAATCATGTCATTTATAACATTTTTACAACAGAGTTTTCCCGCCAAAAAAATCCAAACATTAAGTGTACCAGTGCTCGCCATGATCCTGATCACAATTCGTAGAACATATCTATAAAAAATTGTCAGGTGCTCAGGGGGTATATCTTTTCGAACATCTCCCGCATTTAACTCCTTTTAGCAGATCACTCTTCCTTTTACTCACCAACCACTTCCGCCCCTAATCCATCAAATCTAGTTCTTTGCATGCCCAGGAAGCTAAAATGGAAGATCAGATCAAGCCCAAAGGTCAAATCTCATCTTAATGGTAAAATATGTCCCCGGATTTTCCTCACCAAACCAAGATACCAAGAGGTCTTTCACGTGCCAAGGAAAGAAAAATTGGGTTGAATCTGATAGTCAGATTGTATATGTAATAGTGAGAGATGTTTATAGACCTTTCCCACCAAACTAGGATACCAGATTAATGTTCCTCTTCATTTGGCATGTAGGAGACTCCAAGAAATCATAAAAAACAAAAAAGAATACACATCCCCATGAGCTTTGGAGAAAAATCGTGGAAAATCAGATACAGACGCACAGTTGCCGTCGATCTTTCTATTTTGAATTTGGATCATCCATGTGGGAGATCCAATTTTTGAAGTGGTCCTGTGGGTTCCTTTCTTCCTTTTACAACCTTTTGAAAAAATGGAAAAAAATTCCCATTTTGCTTTGTACCTCCACCCTTGAGAAATGAGCCTGACACATGTCCTAAGGTGGGTCCCAAAGAAACCACAGCTAAATTATGCTATTTCACCTCCTTTTTGGAAAAGGGAAAATTTTCCAAGTTTTCCCCGCAGCTCCGACCTTCCGCTTTTAGTTTCTGATGTGGGTCCTAGTAGAACCATGCTTCCTTTTACACTTTTAACTCCCTTCTCCGCAAAATAATTTTTTCCCAAATTTCTCCCGAAAGTCTGAACTTCCACCGTTGACTGGGGAAAATTTTTAAGTATTCTCTGTCGGGATTATGGGCCATTTTGATGTTTTAATCCTTTTAATGACAAGAGGAAAAAAATCCAAATTACTTCCAATGGTCCGCTTCCCTGCCTTTTAAATTTTCAAACTGACACGCGTCAAAATGGTGCATCTTGAGATGGTCCCCAAAAGTTGAGACCTTGAATGAGCGTGTGCTCACCATGTGTCTTGGCCCGAAAAAATTTGTTTAAAGGCTTAAAGCTCAACGGAAGGTGCCATGTGTCATGGTCCAAGGCAATCTCCTTTGGCTATTGAAAAGTCAAAGCAAAATGTAAAGTGAGCAGAGGCCTCCAAGTGTCCTCCTGGCGCTTCTTTAAAATAAAATTCAAGGGTCGGCCATTCAAACATGCGCGGTCCCTCCATGTGTCCTAGGCCTCTCAAAACCTTTTGAGAAAAAACTAAGTATGGGAAGACCCGATGGAAGCCTACACATGCCTTCATGGTGCAATTTCAAAATAGAGCCCAAGAGCAAAGACCTTGAATGAGCACGGGCTCACCACATGTCCCTGTTCCACCAAATTATACCAGCTACATAAAAGTTTTATTTAAGTCTGGGCAAAGTAGCAGAAACCTCCACGTGTCCTCTCAGGGTAACTCCAAGGCTAAACCAAAAAGTGAACTTTCAAATGAGCGTCGTTGCTCCACATGGACCAGTTTTGGGTCAAGGTGATCCATAGAATTTTAGAGTGCCTCACTAAGCCATATCCAGCCAAAAGAGGACACATCTCCTGTTGAATCAAGGATGTAAATTTGACTGAGAGATATTCCCATCAAACCATAAAATGTGGAAAAATGACCATTTGATCCCGAAGATGAAATTTTATTAAAGGATGAAGAATTTAGAAATGTTACAAGGCTAAAATACATTCCTCCGAGCTACATCCATTCATTTTTATTCAAGTATTTAGGAAAAAATCACAAAGACAACAAATCCCGACTATGGAAAATAGAAATAATGGGACAGCTCGAGTTTTTACACCCAAATATAGACCTTTTCAGATGAACAGAGAAACAAGGAAGCAATTTTGGATCTATACGTGATCCTCGGCCCAAGAACAGATTGATTACGAAAACAAAAGGAAGGCAAGGAATTCTCAGGCACAACACGAGGAGACAATTTATGGCAGAGGCCGTAAATTGATAAATTTTCATTGGAAAAAAGGCGTGAAACTATTTTGAGCACCAACGTCAGCTCTAACTCAGGGATGGGTAATCCCTAGGAGTGCCATAAGAACAAAGGTGGACCAAGTTTCAAAAATATCCATTCGGAAAAGGAGTTAGCTTGCAGAGAAGAGAAACAGAGCCATCTCCCAAAAATGAATAAAGAAACCAACAAAAATAGGTCACCAAGGACCAGAACGAGCAAAAACACAAAAGAAAAGAAACAAAAAACCAAGCTATACACTGTACAAAATATGTTTTAACTTGATTCCGGGGAATCAATCCAAGAAATACTTCAAATGCCTACCATTAACAGGTAGTTCAAGAAATTCCCCATCCAAGTCCTTCAAGAAGAAGCTATGTTCACCAATTCTAATATCAACGGAGTAAGGGCCCATCCATAAAGCATCAAATTTGCAATTATCTCCCTTATCTACATGCCTTCTATCCCATAGCACCACAAGATCTCCAACATTGAAAGCTCTGGGAGTGACCTTCTTGTCAAATAGCTTCTTCAGCCTTTCTCTAAACTTTACATGCCTTTGGTGGGATGCCTTCCTTTCTTCATTGAGTTCAACAATCTGGTTAATGTGGGCATCATATGGACTTACTTCTTGATCTTCTAGCTATTAAATGAACTGATATGAGGATAGTTGCTTATGCAGGGGCAGCAAGGCCTAACTTCCATACACCAACTCAAATGTACTCTTTCCAGTGGATTTTTTAATAATAATTCAATCAGATCAGACAACAAATTTTAACTGCTCACCCCATTTTCTCTTTTTCAGCTCCAAGGTTCTTCTAATAATCTTCAACAATTTTTTATTACTGGACTTAGCTTTTCCATTCCCGTGGGGATTGTATTTAAAAACATATGTCAATTTGATCCCATATTATTTGCACATTGCCACCAATGGTTTAGATCTGAAGCTCATGGCATTGTCAGTAACAATTTTGACAGGCACCCCAAACCCGCAGATGATATGGTTCAACACGAAGTCCATGACAATTTGGTGTGTTGCTCTCTTGGTGGGGATTGCCTCCACCCAATTAGTGAAGTAATCAGTGGCTACAAGAATCCACTTATGGTCGGCGCTTGAAGGGTTTGAAAATATCACCAATGAAATACATTCCCTATTGCTTGTATGGGGCTTCAATTGATACAGGATGAAAAGGAAAGGATCTTGAAGCTTTCATTCTTCCAAAGAAGCCCTGATAACTCTCACATCTTCTAACCAAAAGAGTTATATCCTTGAAGATATTTGGCCACCAATAACTAGCCCTTAGGATCTTGTGTGTTGTGAATTTTCCAGCAAAATGCCCCCCAAAAAACTCCTCTATGGAGATCAAAAGTTATCTTGGGGGATTCATCTTCAGTAATGCATATTAAGAGGACTCCCTCAAGGTTCTTCTAAGATAACCCACAATTAGTAATGAAATATTTGTGGGAAGCCAACTTAAGGGCCCTTTTCTGGTTCTTACTCAAATAATCAGGGCATTATAATTGTCTGAGATAAAAAATCTTACTTGTACCATTTAGAACTCATCAATTTTTCAAAGACATCTACCCTTCTTTCTTCTACCTCATTTACCTCAATAGTTTGCAAGTTTCTCTTAGACATAAGCTTAGCCAAGCCCAAACCTCTCTCCAACTTTGTGGTTTGGATATCCATGTCATATTCTTGCAACTTGTTCACCCATCTGCATCTTTTGCTTGAGACCTCCATTTATGATAAGATGAATTTGACCATGGTGTGGGGAACATAAGCAACAATTTTGGAACTCAAAATGTAAGGCCTGAAAACCTTTATTTCTTTCACTAAGGTAAATGCTTGTTTCTCCATAATAGTGTATTTCAGCTCAACACCCTGCAATGCCTTATTGAAAAAGGTAATTAACCTCTCAGCCCCTTCATCATTCTTCTACAAAAGGACATATGTAATAGTGTTTTTTGAGGTAAAAGAGAATAGTTGGAAAGGCCTATTTTAATCCAGGGCTGCCAAAATAAGGGCATGCTTTAGTTCCTCTCATATTCCACTAAAATCTTGAATAGCATCTGCCTCCCATTTAATAACCTGGTCCTTCTTTAGCATGGAAGTAATTGGAATGGTCAACTCAACAAAGTTTTATATGAATATTCTAATGAATTTTATCTTCCCAAAGAAGTACTGAATTACTTTCTTGGTCCTTGGAATTGGGACCTTGTTGATGGCCTCTACCCTTTCTGGATCAATCATTACCTCCTCTTGTGACACATTGTGACCAAGAAAATTTTCCTTTTGCACTCAAAAATGGCACTTCTTTGGATTGAGTGAAATGCCATACTCTCTACATCTTATTAGCATCTTTTCCAAGTGCATCAAGTGATCACCTTGCTTTTTGGAAAACACAATTACATCATCCTAGTAAACAACAATAAAATCATTGGTGTAACCAGAAAAAGCAACATCCATTTCTCTTTGAAAGGTTGCTCTACCATTCATCAGACCAAAGGGCATCTTGACATATACATTAGTCCCCTAAGGAGTCGTAAAGTTGTTTTAATTATTTCTGATTCCTTCACCACAACTTGGTTATAACCAGAGAAACCATCCGGGGTAGAAAGTAACTCAGAACTAGTTACTAGCTGTAACATTTTTTCCATGCTTGGCAAAGGATAATTATCCTTCATTGATGATCTATTCAGATTTTTGAAATCCACACACAACCTGATTTCACCATTCTTCTCTCTAACTGGTACTAGGTTTGCAACCCAAGAAGAATACCTTGTGGGCTGAATAATCCCTCCATCCCTCAGTTTCTTCAGTTCTTCTTGCATTTTAAGAGATAGGAGTGGATTGATTGGTCTTTGTTTCTACCTGAATGGTTTTTCATTAGATTCCAAGGGAATCTCATGTTGAAAAAAATCCTCTCTATATGGATTTAGTTTAGAATAAGTCCAAGCCATGTAATCTTGATACTTTTTCAACAATTGGACATAAGATTGTTTTTCTTCATTGTTGCTATTGCTTCCCAACCAAATATTCCTTGGTTTCTTCTTTGTGCTAAGGTCATGGCCCTCAACATCCCTCGAGGCTGCCATATGCCTATTAATAATGCAATCAACATTATCAAATTTTGATTTAAGAGCAACCAATCCTCTAGGGATGGTATTAGTTTTCAGTTGAATGACATCCTTGCCAAACAAAGTCTCTTTACCTTCTATTGCACATACCATTGGCTCCCAATCAATACATTGGTCAGCAAACTCCCCTTTGTTCTGTAGAAATCTTTTGACCTGATCATCATCAACAAAAACTTGCCAATGTTTAATGTTGTCATGGACAGATGGCCTTGTTAATACTAAAACATCATATTCACAATATGGGGATATTGCACAATTATCAAACCGAGACCCCAACACAAGAATCCTATTTGCCACAACATTGAACTTCCTATCATGATGCACAATATTGAATAAGTCAAACATCTCAATGAGATCCCAAACTACATGCTTGTATTGTTTCATTCACTGATTTTTTGTGGCATAAAGTTTTCTGACTTGCTGCACAATTAATTCTGAATCTCCTTTGACAATGATATCTTTAAGGCCATATTTCTAAGAAATCCTTAGACCTAACAAGAGTGCCTCATACTTAACAATTTTTTTAGTGCACTAAAAGTTGAGTTTGAAAGAAAAAACAAACTCTTCCTGACCTAGACAGATTAGAACAACACTAATGCTATTTTCAAGATTGGAGCAAGCTCCATCAAACAATAAAGTCCAAGGAGAGCCTTCCTTTTCAAGACACTTGCATTATTCAATTTTTTGTTCTTTTCCATCTGTAAATCCTAAAAATTTATCAGCATCAACACTTGTGTACAATACTTCATAGGATGCATTGTTGGGATCTTCAATAAGGTGCAACATTTTCTTTTCCCCATATAACCTGAAAAGGCTTCCCTTAATTGGGATGGTGGCATAAGACATATCCATTTAGACACTCCAACCAACACTTGCAGCCCATTTTCTAGATAACAATATACCCCACTTGGCTGGGAAATCAAAAATAACAACATCAAGCTTCAAATTTTTACCTGGGTAAGCTACAAGTTGCACCACCAAGCCCTTCACACATCCCGCCACTGGCACCTCTCTGGAGTCCATGGTAGTGCAATTCCCATATGCCACTGTTACTTTGATATCCAACTCATTCATGACTTCTAAAGGCATGACATTACATGATGCCCCTGAGTCAAACAGACAGTTGTGTAGCAATATGTCCTTAATGATCAGAGTGGTGAAGAATGGATCCACATTTAACTAAGACTCCACCAAGGATGTCCCTAAATAAACCTTAGGTGGTTCAACTAGTTCCTCCAACATTGATGGTGTTTCTAACTCTTCAATGACTAGGGGAGTTTCCATAATGTTTATATTTCTACCCAAGGCAATCTTCTCCTCTTTCAGCCCCAAATATTCAAAATCCCTTTTCTTGTGCTTAGGAATCCTAAGAAACTCAACAATTGGAACTGAGATCTTGATCTAACTCAGGACTTGGGCAATATCATAAGGGGAAGACTTTGGAAAGGTAGCATTGGAAGGAAGCCTGGCACACTCTTTAGGTGGCACAAGATTTTTGACAGCTTGGGCATGAGGAGGGGTATGGTTTTTGTTTGGGACAACAAGGCCTTTGGCAGATGAATATTTCTTAGGAGCCTCCTTAAGAATATTTGAAAGCAATGGAGTTTTTGGCTTGGTTCAAGGCCCTATCCCTTTAAAAACCCTACTTCTTGTGTTGTGTTCATTTTCTTGAGCCATAACAACATTCATCAATAACTACATATCCTCCTCAGATGGGATTCCTCCATCATACTTCTTTATCATTAAAGCCCTTAAATATTCAAATTCATTATTGGGCAACTCAAAATCTTGTACAGTATCTACTTCTAAATTATGATAGGGAGGAAAACTAGGTACCCAGTGGATGCAATCCCCAAAAATGGCCCATTAGTCTGAGAAATTATCATCTCAGTTGAAGTTTCCCCTTGTTGTGAGCTTGTGGAGAAACCCATCATGCAGACATTATCATCATTATCATCATCAACTTCTTCTTCTTCTCGCTGATCTTCCTCACATGGAGCATGGGGCATGAAACATCCGTCACACTAATCAATGACATCTATCTCCTCCACAACAATAACTCTGGTAGCCAAAGGATTAGGTACCATTTTGTTTTCCCTAGCCTGGGAGTGTCTATTTCCAAATCCAATAGGTCCCTTACCTCTGTCATCAGACCTTTGATCATTCCTATGATGGTTTATAAACTTGTCTTGGCCTTGTTGCTTGTGCTAACCTTGTGAAATATGCCCAATCCCTTTTTCTACCTGGGCTAATTTGTATGATATTTATTTGACAACCCCTATCAAATTTTTCACAACTTCCTCCAAATCAACAACCTTACTTTGTTGAGGATTTTCCGGGTTAATTAGTTTTACACCCTCCCTTTTTGGAGGCATTTCAATCACCTTAATATTATTCTCAATTTGCAAGGCCATGGTGAAGGCCTACCTCAAATTAGTAGGGTTTTTTTCCCTCAAGTAGTAAGCAACCTTTTTAGCAAATGCATAAGAATACTTGATCAAAAACGATTCATCACATGGCCTTAAGCTAACATGAAATCACTTCAAGGTCTTGTTAAACCTTGTGTTGAAATCATGTACTAAGTCATTATGATTCTTCTTGATGTTTTCAAATTCTAATAGAAGAAACCTAGGGTTAGTTCTATCACCATATTGTAATCTAAATGCATTATTCATCTCTATCCAAGAATTAATGGAATTATCTGGAAAAACTTTATACCATTCCCTTGCATCCTCTTCCAAAGTATGAATAAAAAATTTGATATATACATCTTCATGTTCAATCTCAAAGTATTCCATCATATTGATAAAAAGATTTAAATGTGGATCACCAGTTATAGCATTATTTCCCTGAAACTTTGGTAATCTATTTCTTACATCCTGGGGAACTGCATTTGGATAACAAACCATCCATGTAAAATTTATAGGACTAAAGGTGTTTACAACAAAAAGAGGTCTAGGTGGGGGCATGCCATGTTGTTTTGAGGAGGTGACCTTGGAGGGAAGACAAATTGATAAGGGGCAGAGGGTATTTTAAACACATGAATATAACCTTCAAAATGGATAACCCCTAAAGGCCTTGTTTCTTGGAAAACCCTATCAAATTTTTAAAAGACAGGAGCAGAATGAGAAGCAAAATTTTCACAATCAAATGAAGGCCCCTCTCTAGATGGAGAATTTAATCCCACAAAAAGACTACATGATTCAAAATCACTTGAATGGTAATATTCAATGATAGGTTGATCACTTTCATGAATAGAGATCCCTTTTCTTGTCTTCTGATCTCCAAAAAATCTCCAGGATTTTCTTCCCTCTAAATTTGTTTTTCCTAGCTTTGGAAATAATGTCCTAGTAGGATCCCTAGCAAATAAATATATTCTTCCTTCCCTATTTGCTAAGATCAGTACAAATATCACTTGATAGAGGTTAAGAAAATGGTACTCATCAAGAATCAGATCAACAGGGAGTCACCACTAAGGATTTCCACCTTAGTTGTGAAAATGCACTAAAACATATGATCTGTCAAATGTCTGTCAATACTAGCAACTGGAAATGGAAAGACCTAACTTTTCTTTACCCAGATTCATCAATGAAAACTTAGTGCAATAACTGTAGAAACTGGAAATATTGGACACAACACTTATAATTTTGAACACTTCTTATAGGTCTGAACACAAGATGATGCTTGAAATAATGTACTAGCACTCAGAGCATATAAGAAGTGTTTACCAGGGTCTGAATATGAACTGCAACTACTATGTCCCTGGAAACGGTGCCAGTAAGGTGTTGGTACCCAAATTGATTCTCCTTCAAATTCTGAGCAATATCACAGGTTTGGCAGGAAGCTTAGAGATAGATAGATCATAGTGAGTCATTTTGTAGCCATGGATGGGATCTAACTAGCCCTCTATCACTCAGATGTGGGGAAATGGATAGCACCCTCAAGAGCATTTGATCTATCCTCACTACTTTATGGTTATGCCTTTCAACCAGGGTGAGAGGACCCTTTTGTAGCCTACTATTTACAGAGGAGATGGGGAATTCCTTCCTTGTGAAGTGTTTAAGAAGATGTTGAATAAAATATGATCAATATAACGAAACCTAACTCTCATGAGTTTTCACTCTAGGTAATGGAGATATTTTCTAAGCAAGGTTTAGGCTACTAAAGAAAATGAAAACCTGAGTGTTTCTACATGTTTTGGTAATATAAATTGTGCATCTGTATACACACATGACAAAAAGGGGTAGTATGGGTAAGATTAATTGTTTTTAAATGATTTTGGTGAGAGGTGAAGCAGGATAAAGTTGATTATACTAGATCTTTGAGAACTTTTACAAAAATGGAGAGATCGAATAAAAAAATGCTTCGGAGTAGCTATGATGTTCCTTTAACCAGCTTCAATGGAGGCCCAGATCAGCACTTTTCACACAAACTTCAACGATCCAAAATGAAGGCTCAAATTGGAAAACTTAACTGAACATTATCAATCTCTATTTCATCACGCCTAAGATACCCTCAAAGGTTAACAAACAATCTTATAGTCATGCTAAGAGTCACAATGATTTTAAATTTTTTTATTTCATTATCAAATGAAAGCTCTTCTAATAAATGAAATTTCAAATGCCACCAAACTATCACAAGGATAAGATCTTGTGTGATTCACACAAATTTCAATGTAAGAATGCAACGGGAACAAGAAAAACTACCTGCAGACATTTAGAAATGAAGCAAACACAAATTTTTCCCAAAAATAACATAGATTAACTCAATTTTGATTAAATTTATCAGCAAGGGAAAGTTTCTCGAACAATATCAGACCTTATCAATGGATGTACACTCGAAACCAGCATGACATGATCAAATTTAACACAAAGGAGATAAACAGGTTTCTTTAGATAGTTTCTTAGAAGGACGGATTCTATCAAGATTTTCTCTTAGAAAATCAGTTCTGACCCCTAACATTCCAACCTTCCAACCCTTTTCACATAAAAAATCATGACATTTATAAAATTTTTACAACAGAGTTTCGCCCCCCCAAAAAATCCAAATGTTGAGTGTACTAGTACTCACCATGATCCCGATCGTGATTCCCAGAATCAGATTTGTAAAAAGTTGTTAGGTGCTCAGGGGGTAGATATTTTTGAACATCTCCCCCATTCAACTCCTTCTTCCGGTAGATCATTCTTCCTTTTAATTGCCAACCATTTCCACCCCTAATCCATCAAATCTAGTTCTTTGTGTGCCCAGGAAGGAAAAATGGAAGATCAGATCAAGCCCCAAGGTTAGATCTCATCTTAATGGTAAAAGATTTCCCTATATTTTCCTCACCAAACCAAGATATCAACAAGTATTTTGCGTGCCAAGGGAAGAAAAATCGGGTCAAATCTGACAGCTGAATTGCATATTTAATGGTGAGAGACGTTTACAGACCTTCCCCACCAAACCAGGATACCAGATTAATGCTCCTCTTCATTTGGCATGTAGGAGACTCCAAGAAATGATTAAAAAATAGAAGAATACGCATCCCCAGGAGCTTTGGAGAAAAATGGTGGAAAATTATGTACAAACGCATAGTTTTCGTCGATCTTTCTATTTTTAATTTGGACTGTCCACATGGTAGATCTAATTTTTGAAGCAGGCTTGTGGATCCTTTCTTCCTTTTATAACCTTTTGAAAAAATTGAAAAAAATTCCCATTTTGCTCCGCACCTCCGCCCTTGAGAAATGATCCTGACACGTGTCCTAAGGTGGGTCCCAAAGGAACCACGACTAAATTATGCTATTTCACCTCCTTTTTGGAAAAGGGAAAAATTTCCAATTTTTCCCCACTGCTCTGACCTTCCTCTTTTAGTTTCTGATGTGGGTCCCAACAAAACCACGCTTCTTTGTACACTTTTAACTCCCTCCTTCGCAAAAGGAAAGTTTTCCAAATTTCTCCAGAAAGTCTGAACCTCTGCTGTTGATTGGGGAATTTTTTTGACTATTCTCTATTGGGCTTACGGGCCAATTTGATGTTTTAATCCTTTTGATGACAAGAGGAAAAAAATCCAAATTGCCTCTGATGTTTTGCTTCCCCATCTTTTGATTTTTCAAACTACCACGCATCACAATGGCACATCTTGAGATGGTCCCCAAAAGTTGAGACCTTGAATGAGTGTGGGCTTAGCATGTGTCCTGGCTTGGAAAAATTTGTTTGAAGGCTTAAAGCTCAGCAGAAGGTGCCATGTGTCAAGGTTCGAGGTAATCTCCTTTGGCCTTTGAAAAGTCCAAGTAAAATGCAAAGTGAACGGAGGCCTCCAAGTGTCCTCCTGGTGCTTCTTTAAAATAAAATTCAAGGGCCGACCCTTCAAACATGCGCGGTCCCTCCACATGTCCTGGGCCTCTCAAAACCTTTTGACAAAAGACTAAGTATGGGAAGACCCGGTGGAATCCTCCACATGCCTTCTTGGCTCAATTTCAAAATAGAGCCCAAGAGCAAAGACCTTGAATGAGCACGGGCTCACCATGTGTCCTTGTTCAGCTAAACTATACCAGCTCGATAATTTTTTTGTCTAAGTCTGGGAAAAGCAGCGGAAACCTCCATGTGTCCTCTCGGTGCAACTCTAAGGCAAAACCCAAAAGTGAACCTTCAAATGAGCATCGTTCCTCCATGTGGACCAATTTTGGGTCGAGGTGATCCATATAATTTTAGAGTGCCCCACTGATCCACATCCAACCAAAAGAGGCCACGTCTCCTATTGATGCAAGGATGTAAATTTGACTAGGAGATACACTTGTCAAACTGTAAAATGTGGAAAAACGACCATTTGTGCCCGAAGATGAAATTTTCTTGAAGGACAGAATTTAGAAATGTTACAAGGCTCAAATACATTCCTCTGAGCTACATCGATTCATTTTTTCTTCAAGTATTTAGGGAAAAAATGACAAGGACAACAAATCCCGACTGTGGAAAATGGATAGAATGGGACAACCCAAGTTTTTACACTCAAATACAGACCTTTTAAATGAATAGAGAAACAAGGAAACAATTTTAGATCTATACGTGATCCTCAGCCCAAGAACGGATTGATTAGGGAAACAAAAGGAAGGCAGGGACTTCTTAGGCACAACACAGGGAGACAATTTATGGAAAAGGCTATAAATTGATAGATTTTCAATGGAAAAATGGGACAAAACTATTTTGAGAACTAACATAACCATGTCAACACTATATCAATATCAACATCAAACATCTCTAATGGTCCATGTGCACCATATACGAATTGAATCAAAAATAGTTCAGTATCTCTAGTATCTACTAACATGCTAAATCAAAAAGCTATAACATATCCATAGGTGCAGTCGAAAATATCAAAACAAATAATCAAAAAGGTTTTGAAGGGAAGTGGGCACTACATCCCCCTCCCCTTAGACTCAACTTCCTCTCAGAATTCACTAGAATAGGTGTGGAAACTACACTCGTAATAAAGTAGCATCCTCCCATGTACCTGCAGTCTCATCATATCTGTCCCACTAGAGCCGAACCTTGTCAATCTCTCTGCCGTGAAGGCCCATGGTCCTGTGCTCTATAATGCATACGGGCTCCACCATCACCTACCCTTGATCTTGCACCTGCAATGCAGTCCAATCTAGCACGTGAGAAGGATAAAAAATATATATCCTAAGCCCAGAAATGTGAAACACATCATGGAGGCGAGACAAACTAGGTGGAAATGCTAGACGATAGGCCAAGGGACCAATGCACTCCAAGATGTCAAAGGGACCCACAAACCTAGGAGCAAGCTTAGAACTTTTTCCATAATAGATAGGGCTCTTATGCGGTCTGACACGAAGAAACACCTTTGTGCCCACCTCAAAACTATGATCTGTCATATGTTTGTTCACATACTTCTTCTCCCTGTCCTTTGCCTCTTGTAATCTTTGTCTGATCAATGTAACCTGCTGCTCCATATCTTGAAGTAATGTTGGCCCAAGAGAAACCATGTCCTCTATCCTATCCCAACTAAGGGGTGTCCTACACTCTCTGCTATATAATTCCTGAAAAGGATCCATGCCAATCAAACTCTGAAAACTATTATTGTAGGCAAACTCCACTAAATACAAATAATCCTCCCATCTCGACTAGTGATCTATCACGTACATGCTAAGCATGTCCTCCAGGATATGATTCACCCACTCAATCTATCCATCTATCTCAGGGTGATATGCTATGCTGAAATATATCCTCGTCTTGAGAGCATGTTGCATGGTGGTCCAGAAATGGGAAGTGTACAAGGGATCACAGTCGCAAATGATCTTCCACGGAATCCCATGTAATCTGAAAATCTCATCCAGATAGACCCATGCTACTGAACTAGCTATGTAGGTGGTCTTCACTGAAGAAAAATGATCCACTTTCGTCAATTTATCCACTGTAACCATGATGGCATCGTGATGATATCTCGACATCGATAACCCAACTATGAATTCCATGGAAATGGTGTCCCACTTCCACTCTGATATATCATGAGGAAAGAGAAGGCCAACTGGATGTTGATGCTCAGCCTTCACCCTCTGACACTATAAAAAATGTGACACAAACTTAGCCACATCTCTCTGAAGTCCTCTCCAATGGTACAAATGTCTCAAAGTGGCGTGCATCTTCTTTACCCCGGGATGGGCTGAATAAGGTGCATGATGAGCCATTATCAAAATGTCTTGTCTCAAGTCTCCATCTCTAAGAACGTATATCTAAACTTTGTGTCTGAGAAGACCATCTGCCTCTAATGAAAATCCATCAAATCTCCCCTCAAGGGGCCTATGAGACTCAATCTCTTCTCTGGATGCAAGGTAGAAGTTGTCATGAGGAAGCTGCTACAAAATCATACTCCGTAAATCTTTACCCACTGAAGTAGCCATAGCCACATGCCTCCATCTGCTCAAAGTATCTATAACCACATTCTCCTTCCCCTTCACATGATCTATCTCCATATCATACTCACAAAGTAACTCCATCCAATGTCGTTTACAAGCGTTGAGATTGGGCTATGTGAAGAGGTGGCGAAGACTCTAGTGATCAGTCCTGAGTGTAAATTTCTGGCCAAGAAGGAAATTTCTCCACCACACTAAGGCATGCAAAAATATTGCAAGCTCAAGATCATTAGTTGGATATTTGAGCTCATAATCTTTTAGTTTGTGAGACTCAAAAGTAACTACTCTGCCCTCCTACATCAACACACTTCCAAGTCCTGCCAAAGAAGCATCTGTGCAAACATAGAACTCACCCTGAGGATTTGGCACTACTAGAATATGTGATGTCATAAGGCATTCCTTCATTGTCCTGAAGGCATGTTCACATCTATTTGAATACAAAAACTTCTTCCCTTTCCACTGAAGAGAAGTGATGGGGTGCATAATTCGAGAAAAGTCTTGAACAAATCTCTTATAATATCCTGCCAAACCGATGAAGCTGCGCACCTCAGTCACACTGGTGGGTGTTGGCCAATCCATGATAGCTCATATCTTGGAAGGATTGACTGTGATACCTTCCCCAGAAATGATGTGACCCAAATATTACACCTCTGTCTAAAAGAACGCACACTTCTCTAGGTTCCCGTAAAGATGCTACTCATAAAGACACAGAAGAACTTGACGAAGGTGCTCCTCATGCTCCTCATGCATGCATGAGTAAATCAGAATTTCATCAAGGAATATGCGCATGAATTGATCTAGAAAAGTCCTAAATACGCCATTCATCAAGCTCATAAACAATGCAGGGGCATTCGTCAAACCAAAAGGTATCATTGTCAACTCATAGTGGCCATATCTCATATGGAAGGCGGTCTTATGAATATCTGCCTCCATAATCCTTAGCTGATGATACCATGACTTTAGATCTATGTTGGAGAAAATGGTGGCCCCCTTCATCTAATCAAACAAGTTGTCAATGTGCGGAAGGGGGTAACGATTCTTGATCGTTACTTTGTTCAGCTAGCGGTAATCAATACACAACCACAAAGATCCCTCTTTCTTCTTCATAAAAATCATCAACACACCCCAAGGGGATACACTAGGACAGATTATACCTTTCTCTAGAAGGCTCTCAAGCTGCAACTTGAGCTCACATAGCTCAGGGGTGGTCATCCGATAAGGTTCTCGTGAGATAGGCTCTGTGCCCAGAACCAAATATATATGAAAATTCATCTCACGTGGGGGAGGTATCCATGGTAGCTCCCCTAGAAAAACATCAAAAAACTCTCTCAATATGGGATGGTCATCAAGGGATTGTCCACTAGACTCATCCCCGGATCTGTCACTAACTGTAACAACATATATCTAACAACCCCATCACACACACCACTTAAGCTGCATAATAGATATGGTGTGAATAAAAATGGGCCTCCTAACCCCTATTATAACTAACTCCACTCCTATATCATCTGTAAAAGTAATAGTCTTATGGTAATAGTCCACTCTAGCTCTATGTGAAAACAACCAGTCCATGCCCAAGATCCGAAGTAGTGGAAGGGTCCCAAATCCACTACAAGCTCCTTAAATAAGGAGTCTACAAATTTTTTGGCTCTAGTAGCCATCTCAACGTCCCAACTATGATCCTACCTAACTACAACCAGCCTATAATGCTCTACTAAGGATGGTGCAATAAACAAATCAAAGGAACCTGAATCAAATAAAATAGAGACGGAAACTCCACCAATACTACCTTTTGTCTCTATGATGGTACTCTGGTGCTCATCCTGGTGGTTCTCAACTACTGCATAGATCCGATGACTCCATGCCATATCTCCAACAATAGGCTCTAAGATATGTGTCTTACCCTTATTGCTAGGGTTTTGTGGGCACTCTCTCCAATGGGGTCTAGCAAAACCACAACCATAACAACTGCCTGGTCCTCTCCAGTGAGATGCAGCTCAAGCTGGTACTCTAGAGGTCTAAGTTGTGGATCCTGATGATCCAACTATGAAATGTTGAGGTCTCTGCTGACGAGCTCCTACTGACTGAGCTCATGGTGCACACTATGTCCTGATGGGACCCCTAGGATAAGGCCCCATACTCTGTCGTCTCTGTGCATCAAACCTCTGAGGAGGTCTTTAAGGTGGGTGGGTCTGGTGCTACTACTGCTACTGAGGTGGCTACTGTGGTGGCCTGAAGGAAGCCTATCCTAAACTTTTTCCACCATGTGGAGGTGAAACTGACCCCCTCGATCTACCATCCTACATCTACTGGATGTGGATCCAAACTTTGTCTGCAGCCTACCGCATCTTCCCTCGTGTCTCCTCTATAATATAGGCCTTCTCTATGGCCTCTGCTAATGTCTGTGGGTAGTGAATGTGCACTCCACCAGCCAAATGAAAGTTCAAGCCCCTAATGAACCTGTGAATTTGTACCTGTTCATCCTGCATATAGTTGACATACTGGAGTATATCTATAAATAAACTCTCATACTCAGTTACAGTCATCGATGCCTGACGGAGGTAGTGAAACTCATCTATCTGATGTTGCATAAATGTCCTGGGAAAATACCTACTCCTGAAATGCTCCTCAAATAGATCCCAGGTAACTGTCTCTGATTCAACATGGAACTTATACTCCTCAGTCCTCCACCAGACTCCTACTTCATCCCTTAAAATATGGATCACAACACGAGCGTTCATGTTCCTAGTACAAGGGAAAATCTTGAAGCATCCACTCAAGCTCACCAACTAGGCCTTTACCTGAAAACTACCTGTATCAACCAAATAATGAGATGGTCATAGCTTCAGGATCTCCCTGATATGGTCTGCAGCTAATGTTTGATGACCCCTAGGTCTCTCTGCATGCTCCTCCCTCTATCTATGGCTCCAAGACTTGTCCCTATGTCCTGAGATCTTGTCTACATGTCCTCTATGTGGTGACTTTTCCCTAGGTGAATCCACATGGAATTTCTCTGCCCTATACTCCTCGCTATGTCGAGGGGATACATGGGCCTCCACAGATGGCTCCATGCCATGTCTAGGAAATCATCCTCCCAAGGTCTCTCTGTATATAACGACATTGATGTCTTGAAGCATTTGTAAAATCTGAGGTAGAATGGCTGCTACAGCCTGCTCTGGAGGTGGTATATCTAGGTTTGTGTGAAAAAACCCCTCATCTGATCTGTGCCTTCTGCATAGATCAAGGTGAGAGTTAGTTCATTGTTCTAGGTCTTGTTTCAGTTTTCTATGTTTTCAAATTTATACAAATATCAGACATTATTTCCTACTCTAGAGTTGGCTCTAATACTAAGTGTAACGCCCGCAAAAACAACGTTCTAAGAACACGCTACAACCCAACACTTAACCTGAAAATTGTGGCTAATTTTTTTTTTAAGTTTATGGAAGGTTACAAGGGTGCTTAACCTTTAGGGTTCATTAAATTAACTTACACTACTTAACTTAGCTTTACGATTGGAGAACCAGGCCTAGTTAAAAGTTACATCTTTTCAAAATTATCTCTAGGGTCCATTAATCAATCATTCAATAGGAAGGTAACAAGGATTAATTTACTTAATTACTCTAGTTTCATTATCCTAATAATTTAAAATTCCTTTAATTAAATTCCTACAACATACTAAGGGTTAATAAAGACCTAACACCCTTAGGCAATTAAATAGCCCCACTCACCCACCTACACATACCTTAAGGGATTATAAATTAAACATTAAAAATATATTTCTACCTAATAAAATTAGGATCAATCCTCCACCCTTAGATCAAATCCATCTTGGCCACTAGATCCTAGGGTTCCAAACTTATCCCTAAAATCTTTATGAAATTATACTAATACCTTTTCCCATTCTATTCTTCTCATTTGGTCTATTTCCTTTTTGTTAAAACTGCAGGTTGGAGAAGAGGAAGCCATGAAAGCAAAGGGGGAAGAGCCATGGAGGATTCTACATGGAGATTTGGTCAAGGCTTAGTTTGGATTTAGTTTTATTTATGTAATCTATTTCATTCAAGGATTGGGAGGGAATTCCTTCACCAATCTGGTTTTTATTTCAAATTATTTGTGTATTGGGTTTTAAATTTGGGGCAAACCCTTCCCCATTGTTTTAAATGAAAAATACTAGTTTTAAATCCACCATTGTACACTTTATTGAACTCCAATCCATAGTATTTCTCATTGTTTTGCTTTCTTGTAATTAAATCTAAAATTTTACAACTTAGAAATTTGAGCAAACTGGTTAAATTTCGCACACAAGCGTGGATCCACGAAGTTCTATCATAAGTAACATAACCCCTTCCCAGAGCAGACCGAAGGTTCTGGGACCTCCGCCCTGCCTGGGTGACAAACCGTAGACCGTTGCCATATTAAGTAACAATTGTGAGACCGCCACCTTACCTTGGCAACAAACCCTGGATTGCCACCCTACTGAGCGGTGGTTTTGAGACAGCCACCTTAGCCTGAGCAGCAGTTATGGGATCGCCACTTTGCATAGGGCGGTGGTCCTATTTCTGAAAAATTGAACATTAATGCCGAGATTTTCATAAAAACTTAAAGTTACAAAAAGGTTTAAAAATGCATTCTGAGTTTTTTTTTGTTCATTTAGAGTTCCAGATTTGAGATTTATTTCTCTTTTATCCATTTCATTAGTTAAATCTACACATTTTAAAGTATTATCTAATCCCATGAAACACATCTACTTACCAAAAATCAATCTATTATGCTCATCTAGTTTTGTTTCCACTACAAGAGCAAAATGAATCTATAACTACTTATACATTATCATTTTTCTTGCTATGTAAAGAACTCAACATTTCTAAATATAATATATCTAAACTTGTTCTCTCTTTCATTTCACTATAATATGCATACATTCTAAGTAGCCACAATAACTTTATTTTCCATTCAAATGAATTATACATAATAGTTCAACTTCTTACTATTTCTATTTCTCCTTCTTTCTCATTTACAACATCACAACTATTTGAATGCAAACTCTCATTTTCACATTATAACTTCCAATTAAAATTTTGCACTATATATCCATTTTGGTCATTTCTTTTTCCTTATTACATATTTACAATAAAATCAACTTCATAATGAAAGTAACCTTTATTTTCCATTTCATAACTAATTCACACAACACTTTATTTCTCTTTTCAATATGCAAATACACTTCCATAACCAACAATGGAATGCAATTTGTTTCTTCACAAGATCAATACAATGTTCTCCACTTGATGTGGGAAAACCTACAAATATAAATAAAAGAATGGAGTACATTATTACAAGTTCTTCCACTCTAAGTGGGAATACAATAAATTTATTCACAAGGATCAGTTCTCAAGGTCTCCAACAACACTCTAAGCTCCAAAACTCCAAGCAAGGTATCTCTCCCTCAAGATTGTTTGATTCACAACAAAATAGGGGGAGAGGCAACTCTCTCCACCCAAAAAAGATATCCAATGGAGAGGAGAAGCCATCCACTCCATTGCCCCCCGAGCCCAAACCACATTACAATGGGAGAAGATTTCAACTCATGGCAACTACAAGCTTCCACAATACTTAAAAAAATAGTTTCACACCCATTCCATTCACATTCAAACACAAAAACAACACAAGTAAGAAGAATCAACAAAACAACAACATAGCAAGGCATATCAAGAAAGCCAAAAGAGGAAAATCTATGGGGAGGCCACTTATGCCTCCCAATGGGAATGGGTGTCCACCTTTAAGCCTCCAATATATGTCTCAAATCCCCTACAAACTCTTATGCCTCCCTCAAGTACCCCTTATACCTCCCTCATAACAAGAACAAGAAGAAATGCAAGCATCCTTCATAAAATGTGGGACACCCAACCCAAACTCCCTCCATAAGAAAGAAAAATCTTATGCCTCCCTACAAGAAAACTGCCCATAGTCCCCTCCTACTCCAAGCTTAGGTAATCTACCCATACCCAACAAAATTGCAAAGGGAAACAACACACAAGACAAACATATGAACAAAAAATAAAAAGAACATAATTTAAACTAAGGTGAAGCTCCTACCTCTCCATGGTAGAGCTTGTTCAGAGAATGAAGTTCCAAACTCCAAAAACAAAGCAAGCATCCACAAAGCTCCAATAATCCACAAGCGCTCTCAAAAATCCTCTAACTCTCCAAAAATTCAATAGACTAAACATGATCAAGTAACCCCCAAACAAGAAAAATGATTTCAGTAAATAGATAAAGGAGAGAGGAGGATGATGTGGCTCCACGTAGGATGCCACCTCTTTTCCTCTCCACTCCACATCACTTGGCCAACCTCATATTCCAATGCACAATTAATAAGTGGTTTAAGGAATGACAAGATACTTACACACTCCATCTAAGCCCACTCCCCCTAAGGACAAAATTAAATACTTGAAATAAAGTGTAATAAACATTTCACCTTTCTATCTTCCCAAAAGACCTAATAAGGCCTAATTTTTATCCCCAACCCATAGGTAGGGTTGGCATAGGCATTTAAGAGGTTTGGGACAAGTTTGAATTGTCCCACAAGCTTCCAAATTTGGCCTTTAAGGCCAAATTCGAGTTTCCCATGAAGGGTAGAGTGTGATACACTCAAGGCTCAAGCATACAACACTCAACAAAAAATCCAAGAGTAAATCAAGTCTAATAAATGAACTAATTTTTGTTCACATATTTAATTAGTTTAGGACAAATTTAAATTAGTTTAATTAAGATACTACAACCCATTAGTAATAAAGGGGTAAACTTATATCTAAAAATCTAAATAATTAAAACATTTAAATTTCATTACAAAAATAAAACGCATACTAACATTAATAAAAAGGGAATTAATAATAAAAGACAACACATGACCCCTTGGTCACAATTTTCCCCTAACCAAACTCATACACCCACAATTACATGTTGCCATGGTGACCCTAGTTGAATTCATCTCAAATTCCAATGTGGTTGGTCTCCAATCCCCCTGATGTTGTTGTGAATATAATATACCTACAAAATAGAGAATACCTCCTTCGGCCTCGTGGCTGCATTAAAACATCCATGCCAAAATATGCGATATAAAACTAACATCATCTATATACGAATTAATATCATCTATACAAATATGATATCACTTACAATTTCTAGCAACATTTCCATTCCACATTTCATCCATGTCAAGATGATCACCACATTAATCAAATTATCAAAGGTCTACTCAATATGACTAATATATCACATGTCAGAAATATATATAAATAACCTGTTGGTACCCAAATTCATTCTCCTTCAAAGTCTAAGCATATTGAGATTTATTGTCATTTCATTCGAGAGCACATCTTGAACCATCACATTCAACTCCAGTACTGTCCTACAGAAGTACAAGTTGTCGACATTCTCACAAAATCTCTTGGAAAAGTTAAATTTGAACATTTCAAGGGTCACATTTGCAAGAATAATGTAATAAGGGGGGGAATGTTAACATAGTCTACGTAATTATTTTTTATTAGATTAGTTTTTCTATCTATTCCATTATTCTCTCCTTCTTATTTGTAACCTCTCCATCCATTTAAGGGAGTCTTGTTTATTCCCATACCTAAAAATATTGTACGTGGTTCCTTTGTTTAGGAGAATAATATGAGATAACATATCTCTATTCTTTCTCCTTTAATTCAACCTCACAATTTTGAAACATATTTAGTATTCATTCAAAATATATTTAATGTGAACATAAATAATTCATTACAATATATATACTACTTATTCCTGGATTATTGTGGATTTAGACATCTCAAAAGACCTTCCCGAGAGCATAAATCTATAAATTCAAGATAGAACTTGGACCCAAATACTAGACTATGAAAAATTGGATTTCCATTTTCATTGCTTTTTTGAAATGGGACATGTGTTAGAGGATTTTGGACGCACTAAAAAAAAGGAGACCAATCCTGCATGGTGGGTGGATTCTCTCCCCTCTCTCTTTACAATTAATCCCTCTTCTAATCTTGTTCCTAATTCTCTTTCAATCCCCTCTCGGGTGGTCTATCCCCCTATTGTGAACACCTCTCAGATGCCTCATATTGAATGAAAGACCCATATACCCTAGGCCCCCTCTGAGGTGGTCAAGGAGAGGGTAACCCCCTCTTATCCTTATAGGTCTCCTCTTGACCCATTTCCTCTTTACATGTTCTTCTGTTGTGTGATTTTGATGCCAAGTTTAAGAAGGAGGAGTGGACGGTGGTCCAAAACAAGAAAAGAGTCTCTACTAAACTACAATCAACCCCTTATTATATGACATTCATATCACATTTTTGGTTGTTGGTTAACTGTAATTCTTTGATGTTGGTGTTGCGTAGGGGATGCGATTTTTCTATTGCCTCACATTTTTTTTAGTCGTGTCTATTTTAATCTTCATTTTTGTATCTGGGATTCAGGCCTTTTTGGTCCTAGGTAGGGCCGCAATCAAAAAATATTTACCCTTAAATAAAATAATAATATATATTTTTAGGATTGTTAGTTACAAATCCTTAGTGAATATGCATTCTATATGACATACTCATGTTTTTCAATGGAGTGTAATAATATAATCTATGAAATGTATATTTATAGATTAATTCATTTGAGTATAACTAAAATTTCAAGATTTTTTAGAGTGGTTTCCAATATTTAGGAACTATGATATAAGATTTTATTTTAAAATGATACCTTCAAAGTCATATTGAGCTAAATGTTAAGGATTTAATTATTTTAGGTAACATTATGTTAATAGGTGTCCAATTTGATATACAAGAAATGTTAAGCACACCTAAATGATGTGATTACACAACATGAAACTATAATTGAGCCTAACCAAGTCTGATAATATTTTAATAATTAGCGAAACTATTGGAACTTCTTTATGTAATATTTTTAAAATCACCTTATAATTACAACTAATAATGAGCATTTTTCGATAATAATTTACTAAAGTGAAAATGAATGAAGTTCAAAATGTAATTTATCAAATACCATGATATATACATACAAATAGTTAGGTTGTATAGTTGAAGATGAAAGTTGAGTAAAATAACCTCATAGGTTTATTTTCAACTCACAATAAGCTACAAATGGCATCATTTTTCTCTCATAGGAAAACCTGCAAAATGAGAAAATTTTTGCTTAGTTGATGTAGAAAATTCCAAACCATCCGTATAGATGATGAATCAGATTTTCTATCACATATAGAATGGACAAAATTCCTAAAGCACATCTTAATTCTATAGTGATCGGCTATTAGATTGGAAGTTGTTATTGGTTAGACGTGTTCCTTAAGAGAACATGAACATTATGAAGAGGAGAAATAATGTGAACTTCAAGAATATTTTTTACATTAATTATGAGGGATATATATTTTCCCTCTATTTTTATTATCATGTGAAATATATCTAACAATTCCTAGGATCTCGCTCACAAACATAGAAGTGTGCAAAAATCACAACAATTTTTCTCTCGCACCTAAAAATTGTAAAATGAGACAGAAGTTTCTCAATTGATGTATTAACTTCCAAACTATCTATATGAATGAATAATAAAATTTTAAATTACATTTTAATGGCTCTAAATACTAAGGCATGTCCTCATTCGATAGTGAACAACCATAAAAATCAAAAGTTACTACATGTCCAACACATTCCTTAAGAGAAAATGAACATTATTAAGAGGAGAAATAACACAAACTATGGGAAGAAATTTTATGATAATTAATATGGATAAAGGCATGATGTACCTCTTTTTATTTTTATGTGGGATCCCTCTAGTAATTTCTAGGATCTCACTCACAAAATTAGAAGTAAGAAAAAATGATGACAAGTTTTCTCTCACAATTAAAACTTGTAAAAGGATAAAAGAGTTTCTTAGTTGATGTAGAAACTTCCAAACCATCCATTTACACAATTAATAACATTATTAATCACTTCTTGGATTACATAAAACCCTAAGTCACGTCCTCATTCTATAGAGATTGACTAACGAAATTAGAAGTTGCTACAAGTCAAACACGTTCCATAAGAGAAAATGAGCATTATTAATTAGAGAAAAAATAAAAACTTGGGGAAGAAATTAAATGATATCAAAGAGGGATAGATACATGAATTTTGTTGGGTTATTTTACTATGTGATCCATCTAACAATTCCTTGGATATTTCTCATGAACTTCGTACATGAAAATGACACAAGTTTTCCCTTACAAAAAATACTTGCATATCAAGAAAAACATTTCTCATTTGATGTATCAAATTCCAAATCATCCATCTAGATGATGAATGACATTATCCATTAAATTTGGATTGGACCATAATCCTAAGGAACATCCTCATTTTGTAGTGATTGACCACTAAAGTAAGAAGATTTTATTGGTTAGACGCGTTCCTTAAGAGAAAATGAATGTTCTTAAGATGAAAAATAAGAAAAACTTTTGGAAATCATTGTACATGTAACACCCTAATTTTTGTAAGTCATCATGGTGAATAATTTCTTGATGTTGTAACTACTGAAATGAAGGCAAACATGTTAAGATATAGTTTGATCTTAAAGGAATGTGTTGCTAATTTGGATTCTTGCATGCTGGAATTTATTTGCATGGGACAGCAATTATTGTTACTTGTATGTTACTGATGTGACGATAAATTGTTGTACGCTTGCTGAATTCTATATGCTGTGGCCTTCTTGTGATCGCTTTGTCGATTTACTCTTGAACCAAATTGTAGGTTGATATAAATGTGCAGTACCTGCTTACAGGTATGAACAGTTGGCACGTAGATGCCAACGGAAAAGGTTCGATTCACGAACCATACACTGTCGTAACGTGAGACCCTGTAAGGCGAGAAATGCTAGGATACGGGTGGCTCAGGCATGTTAACAAAGCATGGAATGTCGTGTACAGTGTTGAAATTAGAAGTCAGTCGGGGAGACTTGACAGGATTGAAGGTGATTAGTGTTAGGTGTTAGAGGGAATTAGATCCTAATCTAATCCTAAGCTCTACCTTACATCCTAAACTACTATCCTATGTGGATTTTTAAATTATATAAAAAAAAAATTGGAAATAAACCTAAGTTCTATCAACCTAAAGACTAGGCTATGACCTAGGTTGAACACTAATATGAATCCTAAACTAATCCTAACCTAGAAGGGGACGCGCAAACCCATGGGAAAGGATAAGGATGAAGGGTGTTTAATGGTAGTTAATGTGAGTCCTTACGTGGACAATGCCAGTTTGGGGGGAACAGGGAGAAAGATGGAGGTAGCTAGTTGGTCATGAAACGAAACTTGGTTTTGCATGCAAAATTTGAATTAGATGGTTCGCCAACCCAAGTCGGCGGTGGTGTGAGAAAATAGAAAAAGGCAGAGCCTTTAATGCATTTAATTTTTTTTGGTCTTCACTACCAGCTCACCTTGGAAAGTGTATGAAGGAAATTTTGATTGTTATTGTGTTGTTCGGATTTTTGAGAAGTTGCTCTGCATTTGGTTTTTGCCTGGTTCAGTCGAAAAAGTTTAATTTGGTTTTTATCACCGTTTCTTTGGAAATCGGAGGCTGTTGCTGAGCTTGTAAGAGGAAAGGTGATTTTTGGGAAGCTCGTGCTGTCGCCGTGGAAGGAAACACCTTTGGTAGATGCGGTTTTCTTCGAGTTTCGGGAAAGAAATTTGTAGGCATGTTAAATCATTCTCTTTAAAACACTTGCTTTACTTAAGCGTCTCATTAAAACAACCCTGCTCTTGGGTTTTGGGTTTAATCGATTTTGCTGTCATTGTTTAGAATGAAATAGGTAAAATTGTTCTTGTTGTTGTGATTAATCTGTCCTTGCATTTTATTTGAATGGAAACACCTCCATGTTGTGCTGGTTTGGTTGACAGTAATGAGGATCTCGCCATGTGCGTTATGAAACTGTACATGTTGTATGAATTTTTTTCATTATTGAATTAATCGTTCCATTGCTAATACGAACTAGAATGATAGAAACAGTAGATGTTTGAAGTAGTTTCTTATTGAAATTGTTAAGGAAATAGATCCTTTTCCTTCTGCTGTTTTGGTTTTTGATAAAAATGGCATTTGGGTTTTCAAGAGCATATGAACTCAATTTGAAGGAAGTAATAACAATATTTTTAATGTTGTGCCTTTTCTTGTTTATGGAATGAACGAATACGTATTGGGTATTCGTGAAAGTAGGAAAAAGTTAATGGTTTTTCTTCTGAACTTGCATTTGATTACATTCCTTCCTTGCTGTGAAGGTAGGATGATTTGTTATGTTATTTGATGTTGTTTGGTCTCCCTGTTCAGACTGTGGACACGTTTACAAACTTGGCTTTGTATTTTCTGTGCAATGAATGAATTATGTTGGCTTCTTGCTGTGATGAAAGGTCGATTTTATAGAGTTTTATGGATGCGGTTGATTTTCTAACTCAGACTGTCATCGTGGAAACGCATTTGACTTTGGATTGCTGTGCAAAGAAATAAAAACATAAAAAATAGTGTTTTTCTGTTTGGGTCTGTCTTGACTATACCAAGCTTTGCATTTAACACCCTATGCGGGTTTTCCTTAAAGTATTGATAACTGGTTATTGCATTCTAAAGTTCTGCATATCATTATGAACTTGAGAAATGGATTTTGGGTAGAAATGTTTGTTTTTCATTATTGAACAAATGTTCTACTGTCAAGATGGATTGAGCTGTCAGTATGAAGTAAACATGACTAGGGAGTTCTTATCACATTTGAAGAAAATGATCGTTTCTTTCCTGGAATTGTTAAAGAAATGAGTTCTTCCTTATTTTGTTTTTAATTCTGAAGAAATAAAAATTGGGTTCTCTGATCACTTGGATTCGGCTTGACAGAAGTGACTGATATTTTGATTAATTTCCTGAGTGCTGTGTTTTTCTGTACAAACTGAATATTGAAATGGTTCGTAGAAATTCTGATTTTGCACAGTCATTTAGAAGAAATTAAATCGGCATGAATAATTCTTGTTGAGTTGAAGAAAATGGTTATTTTCTTATTTGAATAGTTAAAGGAACTAATTCTTCTCTTTTGCTGTTTGAATTTTGGAAATAGCATTGGAAGCCTTATTGTGCATTATAATTTGGTCTTGCTTTAGGTAACAGCAATGTGTAAATTGTATTTTGAACTGTATGCATTCATGGAAATAGAAGGTCATGTGAATAATTGATTACGTGATTGTATAACTGTTATTTGGTTAAAAATACAGTGAAAGAAGTATGGAGTATTCTAGTACAGTAAGTACATGGTATACATTCTTATACTATTTGTTCTATGATAAATACGATGTTGTACTAACCTGTTTTTGGGTATTCATATGAGCCTGATTTAAATGAAGTATTGATAAGGACGATAAATTCTTCCTTGTTTTCATTTAAAACAAATTATTAATGAAATTATTCTTGTTGCTGGAAAGTGAATTCCGAATGGATTTTGTAAGTTTCACTCTGAACTGTTATCTTGATTTGTGTCTCGTTTGGATTCAATTTTTAGGACATTCATGAGGAAAGAAATAGGAATGTGGATGGATAACTTGGAAAATGATTTTTTCTTCTTTGGTACAATTGGAAATCTGTAATTGTTAAGAACGAATTTTGTATCGCTTGGGTATGAGCAACTATATGCATTGCTGTTTGCTTTCTTGTCTATGCGTGATTGCTTGTAATCAAATGTGTTGCATGAACTGAAAGGAACATAATTGGTTTACGTTTCAGTTAGTTTTACCCTTTGCATTTATTACTAATGAAAGGAATAGAAAGGATATCAGTTAAGTTATATCAGCAGTATGCTACTTGTATTCCTAAACTTTACAAATATTGTAATTTGGAACTTGTAACGGTTATCTGGAAAATAGGACAACAATTCTTGGCTGATAGGGATGGTATTTAGATGGTTCAGTTATGTTGTCCATTCTTTTGATGCTTGATTCTTGATTGATGTTCATACTGTCGTTTCATAAAAGCAGGGTTCTTTTATTGATATAGTTAATTGAAGCACCTCATTTTAATGACAAGTGCTTAATATGCTCAGTTCATTGAACTGACCCGTGCAAGTAATTTTGTAGATGGAAATTGATTAGAATGAAGACATGGCTATTTTTTGATGCTTCTTTTGATTACCAGAAGATGAATTGTATTTGTTAGTTATTATTCCTCTACGAGGAATTGTGGAAAGAAGAAAGTACATTCTTCTATCTATGAGTTATAACGATATTTTATATAAATAAAGTCCAGTCAGTTGGATTGGCAAATGTATGGATTATGAAATGGATTGATGAATACAAATACAAGCATGATATTTTAATAACTATATCAGTTTGATATTGTTGATTAATTGGAAATAAAATGTTATTTCTTGATTTGGATTTATTTAATTGTCCTTAGATGGATGTTAAAGAGGAATTGATATCTATTCTTACCTAAATGCAACTTCTAAGTTGAAATGTGCAATTAATTCATACTTGGGTAAAGATGATTTCTTAATTGACATTAAAAGGGATTAGGAAGAATATGATTCCATAACTGATAGGTATTCAGGATTAGCATGGAAGCTAAGGAATATCAATTAAATTAGGAGTAACCGAACTTCGTTTTCGAACTCCATTAATAACCTCGTATGTTAAATTCAGAAATAAAGGATATGGGATAAATATATCCAGAGCTAATGGACCTTAACTATGTAAGGTTAAGGAAAATAAATGAATACATTTATTGGGAATTAGACCTCGTTTAAATGACGTCTAATAAGCTAGAATTCTGAATTTAGTTACAGTTGGGAAAATCTTGGTTAAGTTTAATAGGTTAAACTTATCACGTCCGTCGGTAACGGGCGGCTTAATCCAAAGATTAAGAAGAAAACCAAGTAGAGAAAATGTAGCCCTTCGGTACGAAGGAGAAGATGCATAGCAAGCTAGAGGACTGATTTAGTCTCTCTTAGCTACATACAACTGTAGCGGGAACGAGGATAAAGGATCAACATGGTTACTGAAAGTTGATCTTAAATATTAAGATCATATCCAAATCACTTGAGCAGGATGTGTACTCTCGATGGGAGGATTCCGTAGGACATTGACATACGCCAGCTACTGCACGGTGTCTTCATGAAAACGGGGTCTTCATGACGACACAATGTTATAGCTGACATATTACAATGCCCTCCCGAATTAAAACATCAAGAATACATAGGCTGAATGTGAAGTTATTGGCTGGGGATAGGAGTATGATCACGTATACGGAGTGACTCCGGAGGACTAAAGATAACTAGACACACAGAGTCGTGGGGAATGACATCGAATGTCTACGTATCTTTAGTTACCAGGAGTGCCTTCCTATATTCGTTCATATTGCTAGTTGGAAATTGGAAGTTTAAATCTGACCTTAAATTGAAAGGACTAGTAGGAACCAGGAAAGACCATTCTAGATAACAGGTGAAGTGAAGTGAAGGACGTATTCCATTGATGTGTATCACATCCAGGAATATGATCATGCAAAGCATGTGAAAATCTTTGGCCAAAGTATCGCAAGTGCTGGTTGCGTTGTCCTAATCACTTAATTTAAGATGCAGGATGTCAGATGAGTATTAGTAACAAATATTCAGATTGGCTTCTTAAATGGATCACTTAGATAACCGGTAACGGTTAAGAGAGCTTGTATATATAATATATTATGCATGAACGAACATGAAGGATCGGTTGTTGCCGAGTCATGAAATGAGAGATCGTTGAAACTCCGAGCCATGAAAATGGGAGATCGGCAGTTCTTCGAGTCATTTACAGCAGCATATAGAATCTGTTATAAGATTGAATGGCATTGAATGTGTGTTCCATATTGTAAATATGCGAACAGGGAACATTAGTTTTAAAAAGGAGTGTGTTCCAAACTGTGTTGTTTGGGCAGAGAACAATTATTAAAACTTGAACGTGTGTTTGAACTATATAATTCATAACAGAGAACGTTATACAAAAAAAAATAAAAATCCCTTGTTCTAGTATCTTAAAATGGGGATGTTATAGTACAACAACCAAGAGGTATACATATGTTCCACTTATTTCATTAGTTTCATGTGGGATCCATATAATAAGTTTTATAAGGTCTCTCATGAACATATAAGTACATGAAAATGATGAAAACTATAATCTCACATCCAAAACTTACAGAAGGAGATTTTAAATTTTTTCAATTGATATAGAACTTCAAAACCATTTATAATGGACCAAAACATAAGGCTCTCCCTTTTTCATAGTTATTGGCCAAAAAATCCAAAAATTACTACCGATTAGACACATTCCTTATGATAAAATGAACATTCTTAAGAGGGGAAACATAGTGAACATCCAGGAGAAACATAGGGGAAACATTCTTTTGGTCACCATCTTTATCCTATAAAGGAGAAAATCATTGCAAGCCCACTATGGTTGGATATTGATAATGTCCTCTTGTCTTGTGTAATGAGGACCCCATCAAGTTGCTAGTTAAAAAGATTGGTTCCTTTGTTAATATTGACTCTAACTTATTTGACAACATGTTTCTTAGAGTATGTGCAATCACTAGTCTATCTAAATCATTATTTCATTTCATCAAATTAGTTTCATCTCATAGATGTTGGATTTATTGCATCAACTATATGCCTTTGATGCAATATGATTGGCCATAGGTCTATGTCATGATCTTACAACTATAGACCACCCCTTTCTTCTCAGTAGGTTTAGAGAAAAAGAGATGGGTCTTAACATACTAAATATATTTGGTGAAATGGTCATAAGTTTTTAAAGTGTGCATCTTGTTCTGACAATTTTGTTCTTCCTTCAAGAAGTGTCTCAAAAAATATGTGATTCCCCCTCTTATTCAAGGGTTTAATTCTTAGTGCATTATGTTTTGAAAGAGGAATATTTAGAAGATGCGAGATTATTTTTATAGGTTCAAACACTTTGAGAGATTGTATGGCCTTATCAAGACATAAGATAACAATACAAATCCTAGGTGCTATGGCCGAAAGTAAATGTCATAGATTTGAGGAAAAAGGAAGGATATTGGAACTTGAGAAGATGAAAAGTTTTGGATCTCAGAGGATGATGGAGGAATTTATTTCCCATAATAGTAAGACCTTAGGTGTATATCTCTTTTTGAATTATAGAGGTGGCTAGATGACCTTTTAAGGGGATGTTTCAAGATGTGCCACTACTTACATGTGTTTTTCATTTTCTTCTTGTTGATTATAGGTGACTGTGGGATTCTGAGTTTTTATTCCGGTGCCTTATTTTATTTCTCATTTGTTTGTCTTTTTGTCTTTGCATTGTTCTATAGAATGGACCCTTATTTATATCCTATATCGATTCATATCTCTAGTCAAAAGTGTTTATCTTTTAATAAAAATAATATTCATTGAAAAACATATTTTAAGTAACTTAAACAAGGTTGATAAGTAATTGTTCATTTGAAATTTATAACTCAAACACGTGCTTGGAAGATCAATAAATATAGAGGGCACATCCCATAATTTCTAGGATTGCAAGTAGGTATAAACGTTATGACGGTTATATTTTCCCATTAGATCGCAACTCATCAAATCTATGTTATAAGAATATTCAATAATGATATGTAGGCTTCTAGTAAATATTAGGTAGGCTTAACTTATTTTTCATTCCATACACATTTTCCTGAAGACATCATTAACTATTTTAATATTTGAATTACCAAATACTCATGTTAAAACTATTGAACGCCCCACAATACCCTTATTCTATTTCATTAGAAGGAATAAAGAAAGAGAACTAGTTATAAAGAATATGAAAGCGAGATCAACAAGGAGAAAGAAGAATAAAATAGGATATAATGGTGAGAAAAAAGACAACGAAAAATAAGAAATTGAGTGCAAGGGAAAGGCTATGAAACCCTACTAATAAAAATGAGAGATTCAATATATATGCTTCCAAAGTTACCATCTAAAACTATACTATGTTTCCCTTTTCTCATGCACAGTCACTTTTGGTGATGGTGTTGGGAGATGCCAACGCAATATGGAGAAAAATATGGAGGATTTAATCCACAACCTTAGTTCCTCCATACTTTCTCATTCCTCATTGTGCAACATGAAAATCATGTTTATTGTTTAAGCAAGTCTCAGAGAATCTCATACATGTTGTGCTCCTCCATCAACACAATGCTCTACACATAGATCGAAATGAACTATGCAATGCTCACCACCTATGTGGGGCCTTCTCTTTATATATTTTGAGTTTCTTAGGCTATGGGGATTTTTTAAATTATTTTTCATTTCCTTTTTGTGTCCATTTACACACCAATAATGTTCTAATTTGAATTCAAGAAGTTTATAAATATATTTAAAAATGAACTTACGTGCTAAACCTATTGCAAGAGTTATATACTGACTTTGTAGTGATTTTTCTCAAGAATATCATATATAAGTAAGTCAATTCAATATTTTAGAGATAATTTTAGTATTTTCTAGTTTTACTCCATGCAGCTCAAAATTGGTCTATGAGATTTGCATGCAGCATATTGTTTTTTTTTTACTTTCAGTGATTTTGGCAAGGAATGAGGGGCATGAGGCATTTTTAGATGCCTATCTTGTGAGCTCAATTTACGCTACTATCTAGACATGTTGTCTACCACCTTTCAATAACATTTATGTTACTATACATACAAACCAATATATTAAATCCATACCTTAATTATCTTCTTTTTTGTCAAATGTTTAATCATTTTGTATTATAATACATTTTAAACTAAACTATTTTTCTAAGATTTTGATACACAAGTGTAATTTAATAATCCAAAACTTTATCCTCTACTCTTTATGTTATACTACAATCTAAAGTAAACCGTAAAATCAAGTCTCCTTTAATGTTTTATCTCACATGATCTAATTGTTACTTAGAAGTGCTCTCCATATCTAGAGTTACGTATTTAAAATACTTTTAGAATGAAAATATAAAATCATATTTAGTAGCGTTTTGAATACAAATAGAGGCCAAACGCCAATATTTAAGACGCTAGATGTTATAGATATGAGTCACAGAAATATAGAATTGCTTGAAAATAGAATAGAAATTTTTATTATTCAAGAACAAGATAAATTAATTAAACTAGAAACTATTATTCAAGAACTAGAATGGTCTGTTTTCGAATCTGCAAACACTAAGGAATGTTGAGAGCATTGCAGTAGAAAGCAGAGCGCGGCTTGGTAGAATTGGTGGGCATGTGAAGAATGGGTGAGAATCCTTTATATCGTCCCTCAAACCTGGCAACGCACACGTCAACCATATCTTTTAACACTTTACTTTGCTGGTTTTTGGGTTGAGCTACAAATTCCTCCATCGCCATCCACTGAATTACAAACAAATTTTCACATCACTTCCATCGCACAATTATATTCTAATTATCACCTTATTAATATACTGAAATATTAGCGTACCTTAGCTGCACAAATTTCGGTGTCCTCCAACAGGATTTCAGAAGAAAGAGATTTTAACATACACACGAAAAGTAGATCAGATTTCCCAAAAGCTGCGTTGTGACCATCCCTGTAATTCACCTTCAAATAAGTTAGCGAATTAATAAATCAAATTGAGGCAACTAATTCTAATCAAATATGGAATGAAAGTTTATTACTGTACCTGAATCCTACCACCTCTACAAATTCTGTCTCAATCTGCCAAAGTTGAGAAATAAAGTAAGAATCTTTTAATAATGATGCCCGAAACTTTAATAAAATAAATGAAGATGATGAGAAGAGGCATTTACCCCGTTTCTTCTTTAACTTCTCTTACAGCTCCTTTGTTAATGCATTCCCCCTGCTCAACCCTCCCTGTGGGCATCTTCCACAACCATGTGTTGGAAATATGCATGTGATGCATATTTAATTCCAACCGTAGCTTTTTTAGGAAAGCTAATTTTAGCTTTAGTCTTGTTTTAGTTTGCTTTAGTTAAGTTAGCTTTATCTTATTTTTATCATTAGATTTAATTCAAATAAATCTGTTTTAATTCATGCATGGCATGCAACTGTTTTAAAGCATGAGTTTAGATTTAGAATGCTCAGTTGAAGAGCTGTTAGTGGGTGAGTTATTCTATTTAAATAACAGCAATTGTAAGTGCTTTGTATGCACACACAAAGGTGTGAAATGTGTACAAGCAAGGAAGGATGTGCATTGAAAGCACACAGCTGCACGCACAGCTTGATTGTAAAGAGCTGAAGCTCTGAGTATGATGAAGCTTTTATTAATGGAGATTATGCACAGCAGTGCTAGTTCGAATATTCATCTATTTATGCAAGTTATTTAAGTATTCTTTTTATTTCTTTTATGTTGTTTGTTGTATAAGACTGCAGATTTTCTACAAATTGGTATCAGAGTGAGGTTATTCCAGCAGCTTATTAAATTAGTAGCAAGCTATGGCTTCTACATCCGGCATGCAGACACCGCAATTTAATGGAAAGAATTATGAGTACTGGTCTTTGACCATGAAGGCACTATTCAAATATTAGGACGTATGGGAGATCATTGAGAACAAGTACACAGAGCCCATAGATGAAGCAACGTCGTATACTGCACTTTCTCAAGTAGAGAAAGAAACTTTGAAGGAGTTATGAAAGAAGGACAGAAAATCTATTTTCTATATTTATCAGGAAATATTGCATGAAAGCATTCTTCCAAGAGTGACAATAGTTAGTCAAGTAGAGACCGCATGGGACACACTTCAAGTTGCTTATCAAGGTAAGGAGAAAGTAAAAACAACCAAGCTACAGTTACTTTGTAGAGATTTTGAGAATTTGTTAATGATAGATTCAGATTCCGTAGAATTGTTCTTTACTTATGTAGTTGGCTTAGTCAATCAAATAAAATCCCATGGTGGGACTCTTGAAGATAGAAGGATTATTCAAAAATTGCTTAGGAGTTTTCCTATGAAATTTAATCATTTAGTTGTTGCTATTGAAGAAATTAAGGATCTGAGTTAGTTTTCTATTGATGAGTTACATGCATCACTAATCAATCATGAACAAAGAATGAATAGATGACATACAAGTGTAGGTCAGGCTTTTGCATCTCAAACAAAAAATATTTGTGGCAAAAGAAGAGTTAATTTCAGCCTAAATGGCAGAGGAAGAAGTCCATCTAAAGGACACAACAATGGTTCATCGAACTTAGGAGGAAGAGGTGATAATCAAGAACAAAGTTATGGTAAGAGATAAGATAAGTCTCATGTTCAGCGCCATTATTGCAAGAAGTATGAGCACTATGATTATGATTGCAAGAAAAAGTAATATGATCAAGAGAGGAAAAATAAAAATCAAGTTGGAAGTTCTATTTCTAAACCTATGTTTATTGCATGCACAAGGATTGCCGAAGAAATACATTTTTTATCCCCTATTGAATGTAATTTTTCAAAAGAGATTCCATGTGATGTATGGTATTTGGATTAAGGTTGCGGTGATCACATGACAGGTAATCTAGATTTGTTTTCTAGTTTGGATGATTCGATTAAAAGTGATGAACTCTTAGAAATAACAATATTGTGTCTGTAAATGGAAAAATCACAGTTAGTATTATAACTAGATAGGGGGAGAAAACAAGTATGCAAGATGTTTACTATGTTGCAAGATTAGAGCATAATCTTATGAGTATTAGAAAGCTAGTACAGAAAGGATACTGGGTTTATATGGAGGATAATGAGTGCGTGATTTTGGATAAAGCTCCTACAACTCAGTTGATTGCAAAAGTGAAGATGAGCAACAATAGGATGTTTTACTTGATTTTAGAACTAGGGAAAAAGAAGAAATCAAATCTACTTGTAGCTAAATCAATAACTCATTTCACAGCCAAGTCCTACGCTAAATCAAATAAGCCTTCTACTGAGTCCCACGCTCAAGTAGATGAGTCCGGAGCTAAGGTAAAAGATTCCTATGCTAAGGTAACAGAGTCTTGCGTCAATGCAAATCAGGACTGCACTAGTTTTTGTGCTAATACAAGTGAATCTTGCACTAAAGGAACACAATCGAATTTTCATTCAGTCAAGAAAGATGAATCATTGCTTTGGCATCTAAGGTATGGACATTTTAATTCTAGAGGTTTGAATTTACTTCATAGAAATAATATGGTTAAAAGGTTTTCAATTTCGATTCAGAAATCAAAAAGGGTATGTGAAGGTTGTATTTTGGGGATGCAATACAGATTGTTTCCTAGTTGGCAAAATAGTAAGAAGAAGTGCAGTGCTTGAAATTGTGCACTCATTTTTATGTGGACCCAAGCAAACAACTTATATTAGAGGTTGTTCATAGTTTATGACATTCATTGATGATTACACAAGGAAGACATGGGCATATTTTCTAAGGCATAAATTAGATGTCTTTTATACATTTGAGAAGTTCAAGGCATTAGTGGAGAAACAAAATGGATACTCCATCAAAGTTCTCAGGACAAACAGAGGAGGTGAGTATGTTTTTACTGAATTTATAAATTTTTGTAAATATCATGGTATACACAAGCGGTTTACTACCACGTATACACCACAACAGAATGGTGTGGCAAAGATGAAGAATAAAACCATTATGGAAATGGAAAGAAGTATGTTGAAGGAAAAACACCTTCCAAATGACTATTAGGCAGAAGCAGTAGAAACTTTTGTTTACATTTTAAACAGGTGTCCAACAAAACTTATTAGGAACATGGTCCCTTAACAAGCGTCGATAAATAGGAATCACATTGTTTCACATTTCATAGTTTTTGGTTGTGTACCGTATGCACATATACCTGATGAGCTAAAGAGGAAGTTGGACAACAAAGAAAAAAAAGTATATTTTTGTTGGGTATTCATAGAATACAAAATTGTACAAGTTGTAAAATACGGTCAGTGGAAATGTTTTGATCAGTAGGAATGTTCAGTTTATTGAGAATGAAGCATGGAATGGAAGTATAGAGAAAACAATGAGTATAACAGCAGCTATTCCGCATGATGATATTGTAGATGAAACTTTAGAGCAGCAAGGTACTGTATCTACATATCTTGGACATGTACCAAAATTCGTAGCATAAGCTACACCTCCATCTACATTTTGGAGGTCTATAATATTTCAATCATATTCTGCCATGTAAGAAACACCAAAGAGAACACCAGAAGTAACTCCATCACCACAAAGCAGTCCTACATCGAATAGTCCTGCATAGCGGAAAACAAGGAGTCTTAGTGAGATTTATAATGTTGATACAACAAATTCATTTTCAGTTTTTTGCATTTTTTTCTAAAGCTACAGATCCATTATATTTTGAAGATGCTATAAAAAATGAAGTTTGGGAAAAATCCATGGATAATGAAATCGATGCTATAGAGAAGAATCAGACATGGGAGTTGGTGGATCTTCCAAAAGGAACGAACGTGATAGGAATCAAGTGGGTCTACAAGACAAAATACAATGTTGATGGAAACGTATAGAAACATAAAGCAAGACTTGTAGTAATAGGTTTTATGCAACAATATGTAGTTGACTACAATGAAACGTTTGCACTGGTAGCACGTTTGGACACAATAAGAATGGTTTTAGTAATTGTAGCTCAAAACAAATGGCCTATTTATCAGATGGATGTAAAATTAGTATTCTTGAATGGTTTCCTTAAAGAAGAAGTGTATGTGAATTAGCCAGAAGGTTATGAGATTGAAGGTCATGAAGGAAAAGTATACAAATTGAGGAAAACACTCTATGGTCTGAAGCAAACACCTAAAGGTTGGTACAACAGAATTGATTCTTATTTGACACAAAATGGTTTCAGTAGGAGAAGCAGTGAACCTACCTTATACACCAAGATAAATGAGGAAGTTAATATTCTAATTTTTTTTTTATACGTAGATGATTTGATTATAACTAGAAATATATCTATAGAGTCATTCAAAATAGCCATGAAGAAGGAATTTGAGATGACAAATCTTGGTCTTATGCATTACTTGTTGGGCATTGAAATCCAACAATCAGAAAGTGAATTTTTTATCTCACAATCAAAATATGCAAATGATTTTTTTTGAAAAGGTTTAAGATGTTGAATTGTAAGCCAGTGCCAACACTAGTTGTAGTAGGTTTAAAGTTGAGCAAAGAGGATGAAGGTTTGTGTGTGGATCTAACATTGTTTAAAATTTTGGTTGGAAGTCTTATGTATTTGATGGCTACAAGGCATGATATTGTGTATGGTGTGAGCTTTATATCAAGGTTCATGGAATCTCCAGAAGATTCACATTGGCAAGCTAGAAAAATAATTTTGAGGTATGTGAGTGGAACAAGGAATCATTGAATTTTATATTCAAGTTAGGATGATTTCAAACTCATTGGGTATACAGATAGTTACAGTGCTGGAAGTATTTATGAAAGGAAAAGAACATCTGACTATACTTTTTATTTTGGATCAGGAGTTGTTTAATGGGCATCAAAGAAGCAACCCATTCTGATGTTGTCTTCAGTATAAGCAATGTATGTAACAGCAAGAGGAGCAGCATGCCAAGTTGTTTGGATGAGAAGAGTGTTCACAGATTTACAGCAGAAACAAGAGGACGTTACACATATTTTTTTGACAATAACTCATCTATAACGTTGTCCAAAAATTATGTTTTTCATAAGAGGAGAAAGAATATTGATACGAGTTATCATTTCATTAGGGATCTGGTAAACAACAAAGAAATTTGTCTTGAATTTTGTAGATCTGAAGATCAGTTTGCAGAAATTTTTGCAAAGGCTTTGGCTAAGGAATTTTTTGAGTATTTGAGATATTTTTTGGGAGTTTGTGATCCTGCACATGAAAAATCTAGAAAGGAAAATGCAACACCGGAAGAGTGAAAGCTATAGGTTGAAATTAAGGGGGAGTGTTGGAAATATGCATGCATGAATAGCATGTAATTTCCCCTTCAACCTTTTAGGAAGTTACATTTAGTCAACTGTAGTTTTCTTATTCATGCAGTCCGTAGCTTTTAGTGGAGTCTTAATTTTAGGAATTATACTAAAGAAAATAAAACAAAAAGAAATATGTTTTATTTCGTGCACAACATGCACTGATTTAAAGTAACATTTCAGATTTGTAAAATCTCTGTTAAGAGAAGTTAGTGGGTAAATTTAGGGAGAGGTAGTTTCTATTTAATTAGCAGCAATTGTTATTTTTCTGCAAGAAATTGTGTTGCATGCACAACTTGAATGTAATGATTTGAATCTCTGAGTATGATGAAGCTTTTATTAATGGATATTATGCACAGCAGTGCTGGTTTGAATATTCATCTATTTATGCAAGTTATTTAAGTATTCTGTTTATTTCTTTTATGTTATTTGTTATATAAGACTGCAAATTTTCTACACCCTGAATCTTTATAAGGTCCGTACTTTTCCTGAACCACTAGCACCTACATTGTCATTGTCATCAATTTTCCAGGGAAATGGGGAGAATTTTTTTAAGCAAACATTTTATTCCAGTAACAATGATTATATATAGAAAAAGAAACGAGAGAAGTGTTACCTCTCCCTTGAAGGGAAACGAAACAAGGATCTATGGAAACTGTAGATTCTACTGAATCTACAGAATCTTCGGACAACAATAGAGAATAAAATGCAGCAGATTTAAATGATCCAGAAAAGGGGAAAATGTAAGGAAAGCTACAGAAATTTATAACAGCAAAATGAGATAAAACTCTTGGCTGCAAATAACACAGATTTGGGATTGAAATTGCTTGATGAATACAAATATATTTTTCAATAATGAATAACAGCTACAGCTGCACACAAACAATTCATTCATATATTAACAACATGAAAATGAAGAAATTCTATCAACAAAAACCAGTCCAGACTTGAGTTGGAACAGAGCACTTTTCTTCTTCTCCCAAATCTGATTTTTCTCCTTCTTCTTCTTCTTCTTTTTCCTTCTGCTTCTTTGCTCTTCTTTCTACTTCTTTCATTTTCTTACTTCTCCCAATAAAACATAATGCAATAATAATAAAAACTTACACAACAAACTTGCCTTGCAAGTCAACACAAAATCTCTGACAAGAGATAATCAGGGAGAATAATCAACCAAAAATAAATGTGCAGCAGTCATAATTAAATGCAAATCTGATAGCTAAATCTAGGAAAGTCAAATATTAGTTGCACAATAAATTCTGATTTGAATTTCCAACACTCCCCCTTAATTATGAACTGTTGCAGATCATGTAAATATGAATCAAGTTTGTTCAAAAAACTGTTGTTGCATTTCCGTAGCTAACTAACGGTTTTTCAGAGCTGCTAACTTCTGCAAAGTCATAAACTCCTAAGCCAATTCGTAAGTACTCAAATGTCTCTTTTGCCAGTGCTTTTGTAAATATGTCAGCCAGCTGATCTTCAGACCTACAAAAATCAAGACAAATTTCTTTGTTGCTTACAAGCTCTCTGATAAAATGATACCTTGTATCAATATGCTTAGTTCTCTTATGAAACACATGATTTTTAGCTAATGTTATGGCTGAACTGTTATCACAGAATATTGTAGTGGATTCCTTTGATCATGCATCAAATCTTTCAACATCCTTCACATCCAAACAACTTGACACGTAGCACTAGTAGCTGTCACATACTCAGCTTCAGCTTAAAAAGAGTCACAATGGGTTTTTTCTTCGATGCCCATGACACAACACCTGTACCAAAGTGAAAAACATACCTAGAAGTACTTTTCCTATCATCTATGCTGCCTCCATAGTCACTATCAGTGTACCCAACAAGACTAAAATCATCTGAAGTGGAATACAATATACCAAAATCCTTTGTACCACTTACATACCTCAATATCCTCTTACCGACCTGCCAATGTGAGTCTTTTAGAGATTCCATAAACCTTGAAATCAGACTTACACCGTACATGATATCCAGCCTTGTGGCTGTTAAGTACATAAGGCTTCCAACCAGCGTCTTGGACAATGTAGAATCCACACATGCTCCATCATCTTCCTTGCTTAACTTCATCCCTGTCATTACCGGTGTTGGGGATACCTTGCACCTTGCCATATTAAATCTCCATTTGCATATTTAGATTGAGAAATAAATATACCATCATTGGATTGATGGACTTTAATCCCCAAGAAATACCTCATAAGACCCAAATCAGTCATTTCAAATTCATTCTTCATTACTGATTTGAAAGAATCTATGTTTAGATCACCGGTAAAGATTAGATCATAAACATACAAGCAAAACAATCAAAATGTTACCTTGCTTGTTGACCTTGATGTACAATGTCGTTTCACAACCGCTCCTTTGGAAACCATTTTGAATGAGATAGGAGTCAATGTGGCTGTACCAAGCTCTTGGAGCTTGCTTCAATCCATAGAGTGCCTTCTTCAACTAATACACCTTGTCTTCATGATCTGGTATCTCATAGCCTTGTGGTTGTTCCACATACACTTCCTCCTCTAAATAGCCATTTAAAAATGCAGACTTTACATCCATTTGATATACAGGCCACTTGTTGTGGGCAGCAATAGCTAAAACAGTTCTAACTGTATCCAACCGAGCAACCGGAGCAAATGTCTCATTGAAGTCTATACTGGGTTGTTGTGTAAAGCCCCTTGTAACTAGCCTTGCTTTATGCTCTTGCACTTTCCCATCAGCATCTTGTTTAGTCTTATAAATACATTTGACACTAATTACATCTTTGCCTTCCAGAAAATCAACCAACTCCCATGTTTGGTTCTTTTCAATGGATTCAATCTCCTCATCCATGGATTCTGCCCATATATCATTACTCACAACGTCTTCAAATGTTAATGGATCATCGATATGAGGAAATAAAGCAAAAGCTGAAAATGAATTAGTTGTGTCAACATTATACAACTCACGCAAACTCCTTGTTTTTCATGGCATCATGCTTGCTAGAGTTGGATCCAGAGATGAAGAACTACTTGGACTGTTAGATGGTGTTTCTCCAAGGATGCCGATTGATGTAGATGCCGGTGTAGATGCTTGTGAAGTTTTCTATCCTGTTGGTGTGGACAACAGCCTTGAAGATCTCCTTGGTATGAATGAAGGTGTAGCTTGAGCTGTAACTTGTGGTACCATCCTGGGATTGGAAGGAGCTGCTGTTGGAGTTATATTTGGTGTTGGAAACACTTCATTTGCCATATTATCATTTGGGACAACAGTTGCAACTCTGACAGTCCTCTCTATGCTTCCATCCCATGCTTCATCCTCCACGAACTGAACATCACGGCTGATTATAACTTTCTTATTGATAGGATCAAACAACTTATATGCTTTTGTTTCCTCTGAGTAACCAAGAAATATACATTTTTGTCCTTATTATCTAACTTCCTTCTCAACTCATCTGGAACATGCGCATATGCTATGCATCCATATACTTTCATATGAGAAACATTATGTTTCCTTCTTGTCCAAGCCTCTTGAGGGACTTTGTTTCTTACGCTCTTTGTTGGGCACCTATTCATGATGTAAACAGCAGTTGCCACTACCTCAGCCCAATATTCATTTGGTAGATGTTTGGATGCCATCTACGAGCCATCTCCATAATTGTTCGGTTCTTCGTCTCTGCCACACCATTTTGCTGAGGTGTATAGTGGGCTGTAAATTGCTTGTGTATGCCATGAGATCTACAAAAATTTATAAATTCATTAGATATAAATTCACCGCCTCTATCTGTCCTTAGAACCTTGATGTAGTGGCCACTTTGCTTCTCCACAAGTGCCTTGAACTGCTAGAAATAAGTAAATGCATCATATTTGTGTTTTAAGAAATAAACCTACGTTTTTCTTGTGAAATCATCAATAAAAGTAAGAAAATAAGTGCAGCCTCCTATAGACGGTGTTTGCATTTTCCCACAAATATCTAAATGCACAATCTCAAGTGGAGTTGTAGCTCTATTTGCCTTGCCAACCGGAAATGACTCTCTATGTTGTTTGCCCATAATACATCCTTCACAAACTCTTTCTGGTTTCTCAATTACTGGCAAAACTTTTACCATATTCTTCATATGAAGTAATTTCAGCGCTCCAAAATATAAATGCCCAAATCTGAAATTCCATAGCCAAGAATCATCCTTTAATACTATTTGAAACGCTGCTGGAGTTTCTACAGAACCATCATCTTCCTCTTTAGAGCTGTTCTGGCCATTTCCGTAGCTTTCTTGGAAATTTCCATAGATTTCTTGAAATTCTCTGTAGAAATTTTGAACCTTTTTGTGACTATTTTGAACATTTTTGTAGCTTTCTTGGACATTTCTGTAGCTGTCTCTGGCTACTGCTAATTTTGTATCTTCTACCTTAAAAGCTACTCCAGAATTTAATTTATGTGTCTCATGAACAGCTTGAGATGTTTTTCCTTTCATGGTTGTCCTTATTTTTAATGGAAACATGCGGTTTATAGTCATTTGTACCTTGGCAATAAGCATATTGCTTGGAAGCTTGTCCAAAATAACACATTCATTATTTTCCATGTACACTATATATCCCTTTTGTATCAGCTGTCCAATGCTCATCAAGTTGTGTTTTAGACCAGCAACATAATATACATCAGGCATAAATTTCGGCTCCCCTTTTTGGTTAGAATATTAACTGTACCTTTACCCAAAACAGTGACTTTGTTGTTGTTACTAAGCATAACATCAGTTTGAACTGATTCTTCCAAACTAGAAAACAAATCTTTATTACCTGTCATGTGATTACTGCAGTCCGAATCTAAATAGCATATGTCACATGGGCTTTCTTGAATAACATTGCATTCAACTGGAGAGTTTGTAGAGATTGCTTCAGCAATCTTCGTGCATGCAATGAACATGCTACCCGAGGGAGTGCTACTTGACTAATTTTGACCTTGCTTCTACTAGTCATACTGTTTTTACTTGCATTCGTGAGCATAATGCCAAAACTTCTTACAATAGTGACATTGAATGTGTGATTTTTTCAAATTTTTGGCCATTTGGGTGACTAAAATTCTGATTTTGATCTCTTCCACCAACATTTGCATAACTGCTACTATGCCCACTTCTAGGAGAACTTTTCCCTCTTCCTCTAGGACTGAAATTCCTCCTTCCTCTTCCACGATTTACAGAAATCTGAGATGAAAATGCATTTTCTACTAAACTATTTGATCTATTCAGTCTATATTCATGATTGATAAGAGAGGCATGTAGTTCATCAACACTAAACTAGCTCAAATCTTTGGTTTCCTCTAGAGCCATAACTATAGCATCAAATTTAGAAGGGAGACTTCTAAGTACCTTCTCAACAACCTTCCTATCCTCTATGACCTCTCTATGGGAATTCATTTGATTTATCAAACCAACAACATGAGTAAAGAAAGATTCTACTGAATCTGAGTTTCTCACTAATAAATTTTCAAATTCTCTTCTAAGGAGCTATAATTTAGTAGTTTTAACCTTGTCCATACCTTGATATGCTATCTGAAGTGTGTCACATGCTTCCTTGGCTTGCTTTGCTGCTACAACTCTTGGGAGTATGCTCTCATGCATTGCTTGATGGATATAAAACAGTGCTTTTCCATCCTTCTTCCACTGTTCCTTCAAGACGTCTTTTTGAGCTTGTGTAAAAGCATTGTATATTGCCTGGTTTGTTGGTTCCTGGTAACCGTTTTCAACCATTTCCCAAATGTCTTGAGACAAAAACAAAGCTTTCATGGTCAAATACCAATACTCATAATTCTTTCTTGTGAAAATCAGAGTTTGCACACTAACTAGCGATGCGCCAAACGTAGAAACCATTAATGGTTGCCAAATGAAAAAAAACTAAAAATCTAGAAATGAAATAGAAGAAGGGTTTAGCCAAGCTCTGATAGTAGATGAAGGGAAATGAAACGAGGATCTATGGAAACTATAGATTCTACTGAATCTACAGAATCATTGGACAGCAACAAAGAATAAAATGCAATGGATTTAAATGATCCAGAACAGGGGAAAATGTAAGGAAAGCTACAGAAATTTATAACAGCAAAATGAGATAAAACTCTTGGCTACAAATAACACAGATCTGGGATTGAAATTTCTTGAGCAATGCAAATATATTTGTCAATAATGAACAATAGCTACAGTTGCACACAAAACATTCATTCATACATTAACAACATGAAAATGAAAAAAATCTATCAACAAAAACCAGTCCAGACTTGACCTGGAACAGAGCACTTTTCTTCTTCTCCCAAATCTGGTTTTTCTCCTTCTTCTTCTTCTTCCTTCTACTTCTTTGTTCTTCTTTTTACTTCTTTCCTTTTCTTACTTCTCCCAATAAAACATAATGCAATAATAATAAAAACTTACACATCAAACTTGCCTTACAGGTCAACACAAAATCTCTGACAAGAGATAATCAGGGAGAATAATCAACCAAAAATAAATGTGCAGCAGTCATAACTAAATGCAAATATGATAGCTAAATCTGGGAAAGTCAAATATTAGTTACACAATAAATTCTGATTTGAATTTCCAACATCCCTGGCCGTTGAATACGAAATCCGCGATTCCCACTTGATGGGAAGCATTAGCAGGAATCGTACAAGGTAGAGATTGAGTAGGGATCCAATACACTAACATTACATACGATGCCTCCGCATGGTGGTACCAAAATCCCTCCTGTATTAACTCACAATGTCATACAAATTGCTTCCAACATTAATTTTTTATTTTCTCTACTACCATTAGATGACATTTTAAAATTTATGAAGATGGTGATGAAGAGTTATGAGACCTGAATAAGCGTAGGAAGTATTTTGGCTTATTCGATGGCCACTTTAATCCACACTCCCTTCTTCCCCTGCAAATCCCAGTTACATGAGTACTACTCATTATGAAGGGAAGGAAATCTTTTAGCGTTAATTAAGGGATTTGTATGATAGTGTTAGCAAGCACTGACTTGTCGCATCCATTGAGAGAGTGAAGATGTGAAATGGGCAGCATCGTTGTTCTCATTCTCATTCTGGATCTCAACAACTACACCATCATATCTATCTTCATGGTATTTCAGAAATTCAAGTATTTCTTGTGTTTGCATGGCCTCTGAAACCTCGTTACTTGGAAATACCATTTTATAGCGTAAGCAATTACCTGTAAAAACATATGTAAGACTTAACAATCATAGCAGGGTCCGGGAAATAGAAAATCAAACAATATAAGAGAGACCAAACTTCATACTTGTCGACAGAGACGAACATGTGTAAAACTAGATTGAATTGTAATATATAGAATTGGAGGGGAATATATAGTCACGGAAAAAAGTCGTAGTAGGCTTTGCGGGTGGTGAGAAACAATTGCAACTGCAACTGCACATTATTTTATTGATAAAAGAAGCACGTGAGCATCCATGTTTAAAAAATTTATAAACTTCACGGAAAAGTGAAGAAAATAACATGTTGTGAAACACTTGTTTACAAAATCAGTGGCTGTGGAGAAGGTTCGTATTAACGGTAAGAGAGATCTATGGTTGGTGTTGGATTGAGGACGTGTCACATGTGCTAGATAAGAACAAAGTTGTAAGGAATTGTGGTGAGGAGCTAATGAGGTATTAAGGAATTATTAAGAAGCCAAGCTGTGAACAAATTCAAACTCCCTATGTGCATACTAAGCGGCACTGACCCCCAACTCTATGGAGGTCAGCTCACTCAATCGGTGGCCTTCTTTTAGGGAAAGGAAAAGAAGAAACTTCTCTAAGGGAAATCCTTATCTTACCGGTACGTTCAAAATTCATAAGAAGTCAAGTTATATAGTCTCGCATGGCTGTTTACCACATTGTGCATGCTCGGTGAGTAGTTGGTGGGGCCTATGCAGTGTTGAACGACCGGTCCGCATGTTCAATTCTTTTAGATGAAGTCAGCAGGAACATGCCGAGAAGTTACACTCAGCCTTCTCTAAGTGGTGCGTTCCAATGTTTTATGATGTGGTCCCACCACATTGGTTATATTAATATTGGAAAAAGTGTGGGAGTTAATTTTGACTCGATCCAATTTTTGAGAAAGAAAACAACAATTTAATATTTTGCATGTATCCATAAGATCGTGCTTTAATTTTTTTTGGATAGTCTCTACTTTGTCTTGCATGATGTTCATAGATTTTAGGATAAAAGCAGTAAAACAATTAAGCTTTGTTAGCATGCGCTATTTTTAGAAACAATAGTTATGTTTTTAGAGTCTTTTGTTTTAGAGTTGTGCGTTCTATTTTTAGGAAAAATCTTTTATATAAGTAAGAGTAATTGCTATGTACACATAGAAATCAGCTTGTAAAGAGTTGTAGCTCGGACACAAATTGTAAGGAGATTGCATAAGCAATGAGTAATTGAAATTATGCACAACAATGTTGGTTTGGTTCAAATATCTACTTTTATTTGTAAATATTTTATTATGTTTTTGTTCATTGTTTTATTTGTTTGATAATTCTACAAATTAGTATCAAAGTGTTATTTTCTAGTAGGTTATCAAATTGATAGTCAGTTATGACTTCTACGTCGGTGCATCTTTATCAAGTCTACAGACACCACATTTTACAAAAAAAGAATTATGAGTATTGGTCATTAACCATTAAGGTGTTTTTCAAATCTCAGGATGTGTGGGAAATTGTAGAGAATGGGTACACAAAATGCTATAGATGCAACAACATATAACACACTCTTACAGGAAAATAAAGACACTTTAAAATAATTATGCATCGCTAATAAATCATGAACACCGGTTGAATAGATCACATGTGGTTGTAGATCAAGCTTTTACATTTCAAACATCAATAATTCATGGAAGAGGAAGAGGAAGGTTCAACCCTAGAGTTAAAGGAAGAAGTTCATCTAGAGGATGCATTGGTTGATCAAACTCAAGTGGAAGAGGAAAAAATTAGGAACACAGTCATAATCAATTTTTTGGACAAAGATAGGACAAGTCTCATGTGTAGTTTCATTCTTGCAAGAAGTATGGACACTATTCTTATCATTGCAAGAAAAAAAGTATGATCAGAATATGAAGAATCAAAATTAGGTTGGAAGCTCTCCTCCAAGCTCTATGTTTATTGCATACATAAGGATTGCTGAAATAATACCTTATTTATCACCTATTGAGTGCAATTTATTACAAGAGATTCCCTGTGATGTATGGTATTTGGATTTTGGTTGCAGTAATCACATGTCAATTAACTTAGATTTATTTTCTAGTTTGGATACGTTACTAAAAAGTGAAGTTACTCTTGGGCATAACAATATAACTTGTCTGTAAAAGGAAGAGGAACATTCAACATTCTAACTAAAAGAGGGAGAAAATATTATGCATGATGGTTACTATGTTTCATGTTTAAAGCATAATCTTATGAGTATTGGATAATTTGTAATAAAAGGATATAGAGTTTATATTGAATATAATGAGTGTGTAATTGTGGAAAAATCTCCTAACACTCATTTGATTGCAAAAGTGAAGATGGGAAGTAATAGAATGTTTTCCTTGAGATTACAAACAGTGAAAATCATATCTATTTGCAGCCAAATCAGCATCTAAAGTCGCATCCAATTATTGCACTAAGCCAAAGAAGTCATGAGCTAATCCAAATCAGTCATACGATGAGTCTTGTGCCCAAGAAAATGAGTCGTGCGCTAGTGGAAACGAGTCTTGCACTAAGCTAAATGATTCCTGCGCCAAGTCATGCACTAATGCAAGTGATTCTTGCCCCAATGTAAATGAGTCTTGTGCTGATTCATGTGCTAATAGAGTTTAGTCATGTGCTCAAGGAATCCAATCAATTTTTTCAATCTGTTTTGAAAAATGAATCATGGATTTGGAATCTCAGGTTTGGACATTTAAAATTTGGATGTTTGAATTTTTTTATACATGAAAAATATGGTAAACGGTTTTCACTTGATTCAGAAACTAGAAAGAGTATGTGAAGGTTGTATTTTGGGGAAGCAACACAGAGATTCATTCCCTATTGGTAAAACAACAAAATAAAATGCACCTTTTGAAAAATTTCACTCAAATTTATGTGGACCTATGCAAACAACGTCTATTAGAGGTTACTGATATTTTATGACATTCATCGATGACTATATCAAGAAAACATAGCTTTATTTTTTAAGACACAAATTATATTCTTTTGATATATTTTTGTAGTTCAAAGCTTTAGTGGAGAAGCAAAGTGGATATTATATCAAAGTTATAAGGACAAACAGAGGAGGTGAGTATGTTTCCAATGCATTTATGAATTTTTGTAAATATCATGGAATCCACACGCTATTTACTACCAGGTATACACCACAATAGAATGGTGTGGTAGAGAGAAAGAATAAAACCATAATGGAGATGACGAGAAGTATGATGAAGCTAAAGCATATTTTAAATGAATATTGGGTAGAAGCGAGTAGAAGTAACAACTGTTGTTTACATTTTAAACAAATGTAGAACAAAAATTGTTCAAAACATGGTTCCTCAACAAGCTTGGACACACATGAAACACATTATTTCTCATTTTAGAATTTTTGGTTGTGTGGCATACGCACATGTTCCTGATGAGATAAGGAAGAAGTTAGATAACAAATAATAAACTTGTGTATTTGTTTGATATTCAAAGAATATAAAAGCATACAAGTTTTATAATCTAGGCACTAGAAACGTTGTGATCAACATAGATGTTTAGTTTATTGAAAGTGAAGCATGGGATGGAAGTATAGAGAAAATAATCAGTATAGTAGAAGATATTCCTCATGATGATATGGAAGATGAAACTATAGAACAACATGGTATGTTATCTACTATGAATCTTGGACATGCATCACAAGTTATAGCACAAGTTACACCTCCATCTACAGTTCAGAGGTCTCTAATATTTTAGTCATCTTCAACCATGAAAGAGACGCCACAAAGAACATCAGAAGCAAATAACAAAGACCTGGGATTAAAATTGCTTGAGCAATACAAATATATTTGTCAATAATGAACAGCAGCTACAGTTGCACACAAAACATTCATTCATACATTAGCAACATGAAAATGAAGAAATTCTATCAACAAAAACCAGTCCAGGCTTGAGCTGGAACAGAGCACTTTTCTTCTTCTCCCAAATCTGGTTTTTCTCCTTCTTCTTCTTCTTCTTCCTTCTGATTCTTTGCTCTTCTTTCTACTTCTTTCCTTTTCTTACTTCTCCAAATAAAACATAATGCAATAATAATAAAAACTTACACAACAAACTTTCCTTGCAAGTCAACACAAAATCTCTAACAAGAGATAATCAGGGAGAATAATCAACCAAAAATAAATGTGCAGCAGTCATAATTAAATGCAAATCTGATAGCTAAATCTGGGAAAGTCAAATATTAGTTGCACAATAAATTCTGATTTGAATTTCCAACATCCCTGGGCATTGGATATGAAATCTGCAATTCCCACTTGATGGGACGCATTAGCAGGAATCGTACAAGGTAGAGATTGAGTAGGGATCCAATACACTAACATTACATACAATGCCTCCGCATGGTGGTACCAAAATCCCTCCTGCATTAACTCACAATGTCATACAAATTGCTTCCAACATTAAATTTTTATTTTCTCTACTACCATTAGACGACATTTTAAAATTTATGAAGATGGTGATGAAGAGTTATGAGACCTGAATAAGCGCAGGAAGTATTTTGGCTTGTTCGATGGCCACTTTAATACACACTCCCTTCTTCCCCTGCAAATCCCAGTTACATGAGTACTACTCATTATGAAGGGAAGGAAATCTTTTAGTGTTAATTAAGGGATTTGTATGATAGTGTTAGCAAGCACTGACTTGTCGTGTCCATTGAAAGAGCGATGCTTTGAGCGAAGATGTGAAACGGGAAGCATCATTGTTCTCATTCTCATTATGGATCTCAACAACTACACCATCATATCTATCTTCATGGTATTTCAGCAATTCAGGTATTTCTTGTGTTTGTATGGCCTCTGAAACCTCGTTACTTGGAAATGCCATTTTATAGCATAAGAAATTACCTGTAAAAACATATGTAAGACTTAACAATCATAGCAGGATTTGGGAGACAGAAAATCAAACAATATAAGAGAGACCAAACTTCATACTTGTCGACAGAGACAAATGTGTGTAAAACTAGATTGAATTGTAATATATAGAATTGGAGGGGAATATATAGTCACAGACAGAAGTCGTAGTAGGCTTCGCGGGTGGTGAGAAGCAATTGCAACTGTAACTACACATTATTTTATTGATAAAAGAAGCGACTGAGCATCCATGTTTGAAAAATTTATAAACTTCACGGAAAAGCGAAGCAAATAACATGTCATGAAACACTTGTTTACGAAATCAATGGTTGTGGAGAAGGTTTGTATTAACGACAAGAGAGATCTGTTGTTGGTGCTAGATTGAGGACGTGTCACATGTGCTGGATAAGAACAAAGTTTCAAGGAATTGTGGTGAGGAGCTAATAAGGTATTAAGGAGAAACAACAATACAAAAAAATGTATTTAGGTGGTGGAAGTATATTATTTGTTCTTCTTGTATTGAACCTATTTCCACTCATTATAATCTTCCTCTATAGGAATAACAATTTTAATTCCATAAATCAATTGATATTTACATTTTGTGATGGGAGAACACATCTCCTTTACCACTTCATGAGTTTGTGGTTCACGATTTTTGATCCTTATAGTTTCGTCAGTGGATAACTCTTTAGGTATCACTGGAGAAATGGGTTACGGGGGTCTCAATAACCACCTGCATACTATCATCCTATGAGGAGCTCTTTTTCAAAGAGGGAAACAATAATTCATAAACCTAATTAGAGGGGGCACACACTGTATAATGGTTTGGTAGAGAGTCTTTCAACCAGATTTGTTTATACGTAATGTTCTTAGGTCATTCACAATCAACAATCAAGTGCCCTGTTTTGAAACATCTATAGCATTGAAAAGACATCCCTTAAAATTCAAGATTTTGGACCCATGTTCTATCACTTATCAAGAGGTTGATCTTAGGAGGGAGGTCTTGAGTGAGGTCCATGTCAATCAGTAAGTGAGAAATAGTAGTATGGAAATGTTCAGAATTACTGTCATCAGATTTAACATAAGCCCCTAGCCTATTGGCTATGGCTTCAAAAAAATGTTCATTCCAGAGCTGGATGGGAAAGCCTGAGATTCTAACCCAAATGAGATGAGATTCAAAAGAGGATTTTGAAACATTGAAGGCAAGGTACCAAGGTTTGATCATGAGACTATGTTCCTTACAAACCTAGTATTTGTTGTCTATAATGTCCTTGCTTCGGCATATTCAAAAATAGAAATGAAAAAAATCTATAGAGCATGGGTACAACTCCACTTTACCTTTGATTTTTGGACTCCATATTTGGGTTATTGATTCATTTAGTTGGGTAAGCTTTAGCCAAAAGTATTTGAAGCACTAGATGTGGGCTATTCTAGAAAGCATTTCCTCATAATCCCACACTATGTCAAGCATGTTCTCATCAAAAACAAGAGAGGGACAAGTAGCAAGCTTCAGGGGAGGATCCCTTTGAGAATATACTTTAGCTACTTCTGAAAAATACATGTCTCTACCTCCTATAGAGGTTCCTTTATTTTCAAGTCCTCTTCCACCCTCAAATCCAACCTTCCCAATGACCCCATCTATAACGGCTTCAGTATTAGTTGCAGTAGAAGAATGACCATGTTGTTAGCATACATAACATAGTTTATATTTTAGGTGTGTTTGTTTTAGATTATCCTTTTATTCTCTATTGCTTGTTGTATTCCATTATTCTCTCATCTACGTCCATATCATCCTCCTTTAGTTTAGGGGAATTTTGTTTATTATTTCTCCTATAAAATTTACGTGCTTCTTCATAATAAAATAAGATGTAGAGACTGTTCTTCTCTCCATTATTCTTTTGTTCGAATTTTGTCCCACAGTTTGGTATCAGAGCATAAATACCTTTGGCCTCTATGCCAGGTATGGTCAGCGTGAAAGCTGAGCAGAGAGAAGAATTACATCCTGAGAAATCCACCTGTGTGGAAGGAGGTTTATAACACTTGGTGCCTAGAGATCTGAGTGGTATGGAGAAGAAGATAGATCTTCAACTTACGTCCTATGTGGTGGAGAGGTTGGAGCAGCCTGAAGCTGTTGGTATGTGATATTGTGTGGAGGAATTGGAGTGGCCTGTAACCACGAGGAGACTTGCGTGTTGAATCTGCATGAAAATACAAGAAGAAAGTCATAAAGAATACAATCTATTGCATGGAGGAGAGACAAGGAAGTCTTCTTCAGTTGCGTGCATGGAAGAATCCACTTGTTGCATACTGTGGTGGAGGAGACAAGGGCCTGCAGTTTTAGTTTTTGTCTTTTTTTCTACATCACTCCTGCATGGAAGTATAAAACTGGTGCGTAGACAACTTGTGTTGAGGATGTGTTTCCTTCTTCCTGCGTAGAAGTTGAAAGTTGCATATAATGTGTAGAATCCCTCATGAAGAGTCAGAGTGGCTCTTGAAGAGAAAAAATTGGATTTGTGAAGCCTGAAGGTCAAATTTTATTTTAAAATAGTGCCATTAGTGTCTGAAAAATACCTCTCCACCAAGACAACGAAGGACAAGAAGTAGATCTCACAACATTACGCTGAATTTCGAGTGTAGACAACTCGATTGAGAGCTTCAATAACATGTTCACCACTGCCAAAAGTCGGAACATCAACTCGCAAGCTAGAGAACACTGTGAAGAAGCTCCTGAGAGCTCTGGGTTCTACTTTGCATTGCTCAATGAGCTTCAGAACACCGGAAATCTAGCCTTCGACAAGCTAGTTTAAAGAAGGACTTCTTGAATATTTCCTTTTTGACGTCAGCTGCCAATCAAAGTGAGTTCGGGAAGAATTAGAAGCTAGGTACGATGCCAACTGTGACGATGAAGAAGAACACCCCACAAAGCATCACCGTCTCATAACACGTGAATATCGTGAGCATCTACGAGCCAGTAATTCTCATCAGTGAGTCAAAGTTGTAATAACTCTTGAAATAAATAAATAAATATAATTTATTTTATTACAATGTCTACTCCAAAGTTGCTTCTTTCTCGATGCTCAGTTGCTTAAAGGGCCCAATTTTGCATCCTGGAAAACAAAAATGAGGACAATCCTTCAGTTTGAAGGATTATGGGGCATTGTCACAGGGGCTCCCACAACCCCTAATGAATTAATAAATATGAGATGGCTAGTGCCAAAGCACTTGATGATGATAATGCTTGAGTATCACCGATGATGTGCAACCACATGTTCGGGATGCAGGAGAAACCAAAGGAGGCCTGGGACAAGCTTGCTACTATTTTGAAGCCAAAAATCAGACTAAGATCCTTCATCTTCAGTCAAATTGCACACCCTCTCTATGGGGTCATGATGAGAAAGTGGAGGAGTTCTTATGTCGAGTGGCTGAGCTGCGAATGAAGTTATTAGCACTCGGTGAAAGGTAGAAGACAAAATTCTCGTTCCGATCACCTTGAGGGCACTCCCTTCTCAATTTTGAGTGTTTGTTATGAGTGTTGAATGTATCCAAATGGGTAGTGGACATTTGAAGAACTTGTGAACTTATTGCAGCAGGAAGAGGCCATCAATTCATCCAAGATGAGGCCTCAGGATAAAGCCCTTTTCTCAAAGCCCCATACCATGGCCAGAAGAATTGAAAAGGTCCCCCAGAGAAGTTCTAATCACAAGCAACCAGAATCAACAGCAGCAAGCTCAAAATTCAAAGAGGTGGTGTCAAATCTGCAAAACCAACACTCATGACATTGATCATTGCTGGTACAATGGCTTGAAACAAGGGTCTTCAAGTCAAACAAGCACATCAGGGCGCGATGATTTTCAAAATTCCAAATGATGTCCCCTGCTAGAGAAAGCAGAAGGGACATCTCGCAGCCCAAGAAGATGATGAATCTGATGAGGAGACATCAGAAGGAGCCAATTGTGGTAAGAACCTTGTACTTGTCTCTCAAACTTCTCAGCCCATGAAGAAAGTCTGGTTGATAGACTCTGGTGCAAGTAAGCATATGTCAGGTGACAAGAAACTGTTTGATTCACTACATGAACAACCCACTAGAGATCGGGTTCGGATAGCAGATGACAAAGAGTACGTTGCAGAAGGAATAGGAAATGTCACCATTCCTCTGGGACCACAAAAAATTTACACTTACAAAGGTACTATATGTTCTTGGCTTGACTAGCAACCTCTTGTCAGTTACTCAGCTGTTAAATCATCACCTTAAGGTATAATTTCTTGTCCAAAATGGCATTAAATCATGTTTGATCTCATAGGAATAGAAAAGGTACGGTTCTTGCTAGAGAGCATTTGTAAAAGATAAGTTATTTTCTTTAGATACTGTTTCATCTTCTGCAGTAGCTTTATCTGCATCTACAGTAGAATCAACTATTTCATCCCTATGCCTCAACATTTTAGATATGGTCACTTGTTGGTTAGTTCATTACATCAGATGAGTTCAAAAGTAATGGTCCATGGACTACCCAAATTATCCAGTTCCTTGCCTATTTTCCCTAGCTGTCTTACAAGAAAACAACACAGGGATCCATTTCAGGTGAGCACCTTCCATGCCAAGAAGCATCTGGAGGTAGTTCATACTGATCTAAATGGCCCATTTCCTGCTTCATTTTCAGGATACAAGTACTTCCAATTGTTCATGGATGACCACTCTCGCAAGATGTGGGTGTATTTCCTGAAGAAGAAAAGTGAGGCTCTTCAACATTTCCAGAACTTCTATCATCGTGTTGTGAAAGAGACCGGACAACCACTTCTTCTACTTCACTCAGATCTAAGGGGGGGAATTTACATCAAAGAAGTTCTTGGCCTTCCTGAACCAACAAGGCATTAAGAAGAACCTGACTACTCCCTACACACCCCAGCAAAATGACATTTTTGAGCGTTGCAATCACACAGTGATGGAGATGGCTCGTTGCATGCTAACAACAACAAAGCTAGAGGAATGCTATTGGGATGAAGTAGTACAGACAACTGTATATCTTCTCAATAGGGCACCGAAAAATATTCTACAAAATAAAACGCCAGAAGAGGTATGGAGTGGTAGAAATCCATCAATTTCTCATTTACGAGTATTTGGTTGCACAACATACATGCATGTCCCATCTCAGAAGAGAAAGAAGGTTGAGCCAAAGTCACTCCCGTGCATCCTACTTGGCTATAGCACTACCTTGAAGGCATACCATCTCATGGATCCTGAGAAAAAGAAAATATATGAGAGTTGGGATGTGGTTTGTGACGAGTCATCCTTTGACTCAGTAGTGACAACAGAAGAACCATTACCAACCACCTCTCATCGAACTAGTCTCCGAATCAGATGATGAGCCAGAGGAGACTACTCAGAGAAAAGAAATGCTGCTAGGAGAGCTATTTGTTGACCTTGGAGAACTGGAGAATGTGACTCCACATCAATCCACATGGAAAAAACACAATTCTTCTCAAAAGCAAGCCAAGTTCTCATCTGAAGTGGGTACAAAGCACCATCAAGGACTCACATTTGCAACAACTCCCAGATACATCATCTGGAGTCAAAACAAGGAGTCAAACAAGAAATGAGGTAAAATTTACACTCATGAGTTCACTGATTAATAGCTCTGAGCCAGATAATGTTCATGAAGCACTCAGTCAACCTCAGTGGAAGGAAGCCATGGATATAGAAATTGACTCACTCAAGAAAAATTAGACATGGGAACTTGTCGATCTGCCTACAGGAAAGAAACCCATAGGCTGCAAATGGGTTTTCAAGACAAAATATAAGGTAGATGGATCCATCGAAAAACATAAAGCATGACTTGTAGCAAAAGGATATGCTCAGAAAGAGGGCATCGACTATGAAGAAACCTTTGTACCCACTACGAAGATGAAGACCATCAGAGTAGTTTGCGCACTAGTAACACAGAAAGGATGGAGACTTCAGCAAATGGATGTCAAGAGTGCTTTCCTAAATGGTGATCTGAAAGAAGAAGTATATATGACCCAACCTGAAGGATTTGTTGATGAAGATGCATCCTAAGAAGGTATGTCGTCTCATCAAATCACTGTATGGACTGAAACAAGCTCCAAGGGCATGGTATATCAAGATCAATGATCACCTTTTGTAGCATGGGTTCACTCATAGCCCCTCAGATTCAAATTTGTATATAAAGAAGGTAGGAAAAGAAATTGTCATTCTTGTTGTGTATGTGGATGATCTTGTGATCACTGGAAGTTCAGAAGATCAGGTTGATATTGTAAAGAATGATCTCAAAAGAACCTTCGACATGACAGATTTGGGGCTACTACATTACTGTCTTGGCTTGGAGATATGGCAAAAGGAGCATCACATTTTTTCTCCCAGATAAAGTATGCCAAGACACTCTTGGAAAAGTATAGAATGTCTGACTATAAACCTATATCCACTCCCATGGAAAAAGGCTTGCAACTTTCAAGATTCCAGGACTCACCTCAAGTAGATGCTACTCTCTATAGGAAATTTATTGGAGGGCTCATCTACTTGACATATACCAGACCAGATCTATGCTATGCTGTCAGCTATCTTTCCAGGTTCATGCAAGAGCCAAAGAAATGTCACTGGACTGCAGCAAAGCATGTTTTGAGATATGTCTGAGGAATAACTGATTATGGTCTGGAATATAAGAAGAATGATCAATTCTTCTTACAGGGATACGTCGACTCAGACCACGCCGGATCTGTTGATGACAGGAAGTCAACTACAAGATACATTTTTCATCTTGGATCTAGACCTATCTCGTGGATAAGCAAGAAGAAGAATTTTGTTTCTATCTCATCCACAGAGGTAGAATATGTGCCGCACGAGGAGCTGTGTGTGAAGTGATATGGTTACATCGCATTTTGGATGACCTGGGAATTCCTGAAAAATAGTCACCTATTCTCTATTGCGACAATCAGAGTGTGTTGAAGCTCATGCAGAATCTAGTTTTTCATGAACGAACAAAGCATATTGAAATTGATTGTCATTTCATTCGAGAGCACATCTTGAACCATCACATTCAGCTCCAGTACTGTCCTACAGAAGCACAAGTAGCTGACATTCTCACAAAATCTCTTGGAAAAGTGAAATTTGAACTTTTCAGGGGTCACATTTGCAAGAATAATGTAATAAGGGGGGAATGTTAGCATACGTAGCATAGTTTATATTTTAGGTGTGTTTGTTTTAGATTATCCCTTTATTCTCTCTTTCTTGTTGTATTCCATTATTCTCTCACCTACGTCCATATCATCCTCCTTTAGTTTAGGGGAATATTGTTTATTGTTTCTCCTATATAATGTACATGCTTCTTCATAATAAAATAAGATGTAGTGACTATTCTTCTCTCCATTCTTCTTCTGTTCTACTTATTGCTCCTCACAATAATGAAGGCATAGAAGAATAGAAAATGAAATGAATTCCTTATATAACAATACACAAACACTTATATTAACATTGGTGTGAAAGTCTGGGCAGGAAGGAGAACACATATACATGAAGCTAACTATTACATTATGGTAAGCCATACTGTTGGCAGGACAGGTTCAGAACACTCACATTTGACAAAATGTCCATTAGACCACAATTATTTCATCCCCCCTTAATACATTATTTCTAAAAACATCATATTTCCAGATAGTGGACCCCCCTCATTCCAAATACAATAAAATTTTTACTACACTCTCCATGTAGCCTGCTCACCTTTGAGGTGACATGCCAACTTTCCGGCTTCTTGGTCTTGGTGACACCTTGGTTTTCCCCCACAGAGATTATCAAAACTTGGAAGTGACATGAGAAGAATCCATCCTTGAGAACACCTTGTGTTTTCCTGAAGTTATTCCCTAGATTACCACGAATCCATATGGTTTTCCGACTGCAGGTTTACCAAGAACCTAAAGGTGACTTGATGTCTTAGCTATACACTTCGGTGGTTTCATCAAAGTTTCCACAAACTATAGTTACACAAGAACCAAGTTCTACTTTTGTGATTTTTCTCCTCACAATATCCTTCAAAGGGAGATACCAAACTGGAAAACGGTTTGACTTTACATGCACAACACACACCAAAAACTCACAAACAACAAAATACGATATGAACAATCAATCATCATGACAGCCCTTTGCAGTTTGAAAACAAGTAGTCTTAGTGACATTGATGATGTCATGAGTACAACTAGCTGTTTCTATAATTAAAAGGTTTGACCCCGTCATGAAGATGACAGGACGAGATGGATGCCAATTGTCCTCCAACCTATGTGTATCTCCCTCCTAGCCTCAGGTGGTCACATAATAGGCTTAATTAGCTGATATAACTTTGAGGTCTCCATTAAAACATGGGTATTTTGACATGGCAAGGTAAGTTTTTCTCTTGATCCTGCCACCAAGACTATGGATGCATTTGATGCACATATTTCTAAGCCAATAATAGAAACAGTCTCCCCTGCAAAATTGACGTGCATCAAACATGGCCATAACAGCACTATACGAGCCACCAGAAATGTCACACCCGACACCTTACAAGCATGAATCAAACTGCAAAATGGAATTAATGCCTACCTTTATATTGCACATTTTCAATTCCATAAGAACACTATGGGGATATTTCCGCTAAATTTTCCCATCCTGATAGGGGGCCTAGCAATGTGGCATGGAAATATGTTCGCATTTCCCATCATGAGCATAGCATGTGGTAATAGGAAATATGTTCGATGCTCATAGAGGTCGTCAGATGGAAAACTCTATAATAGGGAGTCCGTCAAATAGGGATCTGAGATCCACAACAAAGGATCCTAATAAGGCCTTGTCAGCCTCTTCGTTTTGCTCGCAGTGGGATTGCTCGTAATAGATCTCTGATTGAACCACTTAGACAAGCTATATCAACAGATCTGCATGCCAAACTTTACAATGCACTCGACTTTAATTAACCATCTGCCAGTAGCTACCATCAGACACCATGCAAGTCTATTGGACAGAAAATAAAATGACAAAATAGAAGGTAGTGATAGTCTTATAAATTCCCAACATGTAGCAGCAACCGAAAATACCAGTAAACAAAATGTCCTCTTCAACACTAGTCGCCGAGGTCTTCAATGCTGGAAGAAATGCCACGCACTATGTCACCAATCTTTCGGAATGTCTATTCTACAGGTTCCTGATTCACGCTCTAGCGCACATGGCCTGCCAAATCATGCCATTCTACAAAGGTTGATGTGCATTAGGTCATCCAAATAACAATGAGTTATTAAAAAGAATAGTTTTTTTACAGGTCTGAGAAACGTTTACAAATTCTCTGATACTATAGAAGGTAGAGAAGAAAGTAAAATGAAATGGGTGTCTTATATTAACAATACACAAACAAAGAGATATATACATGTATCAGCTCACACTGTTGGTATGTTAGGAAAGTGAACCTTATGGTAGGAAGGAGAACAGTCATGTATACAATGTATTATATTTACTAACAAATAAGTAATGTTATTAAGTTTCCCCATCATCCTTAACTAGTATTCTGACACATGGGCACCAAACAAGGGGTTTCGGGCACTTTGGTTTGCCTTTTATTGAGTGAGGAGAAAACTTCACAATATACATCATTAGCACTGTGTATCAAGAATGCTAGAAGAACCACTTATAGATCAATATGGTCTAAATTAAACCAGACCATATAGTAGTGAGATGTCAAAACACCCATGACATGATGCACTGAAACTTGCAAAATTGATATGCATGAAAAGTGACAAGGAATACAAGTAGAAAAATGAGATAGTCTCATACAACTGATATTTTAAGTAGATGTATAAGTTCATTTAGAAATCAACCACCAGTTCTCCTACTTATAACTAGATAATTCTTCAAAAAGTTGACAACATCACAAATGCCTCACACATTGTTTTATGTTTGCAACCTTGTTGACATCCATAAGGGTTTCAATGCAGTGCACATGATAACAAAAAAATTCCTTCTAGTGAGTCACACACATGAGGATATAGATGGGACATTTGGGAGATTATGAACATCATTTTACAAATTGGAAACATTAGTTTTCTTAACTTACAAATAATGAACACTTATGGAAACATTCCATCAGAGGGGTCGAACACATTCAGGGTTCATACCTTATTCAAGAATTATGTGATTCCAACACAAGGCCTCTGTGGAGCCACACTTGCTAGATGGAAACCACTAAGATTGTGGGTATCAGCCAAAAACCACAAAAGATGTTTAAATTCCATGTCGTCAACAACATTCCCATTATGGAGTACAAAACATCAATCATGGATGTTTGCAATGGTTTCATATGCACAGGTACATCCACGTCTAACAATGTGAATCATCCACAACTTTTACTGACCATCAAACAAGGAAAGGTATGCAGGTATGAGTCAAATAGTAACGATATGGTATCAATACCAAGCAACATGCCTATCAGCATAAGTACAATGGACATTAATAATCTTATGTGACCACTTGATGGTTTCAAACTAGGAAAAAACCCACTAATTGTAACGCCCAACCTTTTCCACACACAAATACCCAATGATAAAACCCAATAATTATGATTAGGTTTTTTATATGTGAATAATTTTATTTTGTTTCAAAAGGTTGCAACCAGATAACCACCAACTAGGTTTAAATATTTCATGATTAATAAATTCCACATAGTCATAAGGTTTTCGTAATTAAATATTTAAACATGTGAAATAGAGGGATTTCCAAGCCTTTTATCTAAACTAATTGCACTTTGAATGCAAACCAACACCAACACTAGTTGCAGGAGTTAATTTAAAGTAAAAAAAGAGAACAAATCATTTGTGAGATCCAACATGTTAAAATGTTTGTTACAAGTCTCATGTATGATGGCCACAAGGCCTGATATTATGTATAGTGCGAACGTCTAGATCAATTGTTCATGGAATCAACAAAAATTCACATTGTAAGATGGAAAATGGATTTGAGGGTTATGTGTGTGGAAAAAAGAATCATGAATTTTATATTCAACATCAAGTGAGTTCAACCTCAGAGCTATATAGACATTGACATGATGGTTAGTATATGAATGAAACGCACATCTAGCTATGCTTTTCACTTTGGAATAGGAGTGGTTTCCCTTTTTTACTTCGGGCATCAAAAAGAAACCAATTGTAAATTTCTTCAGAGAAGAAGAGTATGTACAGCGGATGCGTAACATGTCAAGTTGTTTGGTAAGGAAAAATATGATAGATTTGAGACAAAATCAGGAGGATGTTACAAAATTTTTGTGACAACAATTTAGCAATAACATTATCGAAACAACATGTTTTTCACAAGAGGAAGCAAACATATAGACATGATCGGTATCACTTTAGCAAGGAGGTGAACACACCATAGAATGGCGAGTAGAGAGTCTTTCAACAACTGGTTTATACCCAATTTGCTTAGTCTTTCACAATCACCATCAGTGCCATGTTTTGAAACATCTGTGCACTGAAACCGACATCCGCTTAAAATTTCAATATTTGGACACTGTTCTATCACTTATCAAGACGTTTGATCGTAAGGGGAGGGAGGACTCTTGGTGAGGTCCATGTCAATCAGTAAGAAAAAAAAAGTAGTAATGGAAATCTTCAGAAGTATTGTCATCGATATTTACATAAGCCCCTAGCCTATTGGCTATTGCCGTCAAAACATTGTTCATTCCAGAGCTGGATGGGGAAATTATTTGATTCTAAGCCCAAATGGAACTGAGCATCAAAGAGATTTTGAAATATTGAAGTAAAGGTCCCCAAGGGTTTGATCATGAACTGTGTTTCCTTGTAACCTCGTATTTATTTTCTATAAATTCCTTGTCTTCACAGGTTCAAAAATAGAAATAAAAAAGATCTAGACATGGGTACAACTCCACTTTACCTTTTTTTTTGACTCCCGATATTTGGGTTATTGATTCATTTAGAGTTGGGAACTTTAGCCCCAAATTATTTGAAGCGCTAGATGAGGGCTATCTGAAAGCTTTCCTCATAATCCCACACTATGTCAAGCATTCTCATTAAAACAAGAGAGGACAAGTAGTAGAGGGCTCGGGAGGATCCCTTTGAGAATATACTTTAGCTACTACTTCTGAACAATACATTTCTCTCCCCTCCTCCAAAGTTTCCTTATTGTCAATTCTCTCCACCCTCAGATCCACACCTTCCCAATGACCCCCATCACCACAGCTGCTTTAGTATGGGTTGTAGCAAAAGAGTGCCATGTTTCCCCTTTCTCTCAAATATATTTTCCACACCTGAAACCGACAAACCCCCCATGCTTCCTTGAGAGGGAAATGCAATGAGCTCCTATTCCATATCCACCAATTTCCTTTGCTGGGCTGGAATGAGCCCCTAAATTGCCACAAAAAAAACCCCACACACAAACACCCACCAACAAATTGCCTCAGGCCGTAAACTGGTTTCAGTAGAAAGAACCATGGCATCGCTTAGGGTTATTATTATACTTGAATAGACTATAAAAATTAATTTTGGGTCAATGAGCTAATGGATGATGAGATAGTGCTATAGAGAAAAATCACTATGGAGTTGATAAATAGTCCAAAAGGAAAGGATTGTATGATGGTGAATTGGGTCTATCAGGTAAAATATGATGCTGATGGAAAGTCCAAAAACAAAGAATAAGTTAGTTTACAAGAATGTTTTAATGCAGTAATATTTTGATATGGATTACAATGAATGTTTGCACCATTATCAAGGTTGGACATGCTAGAAATGGTTTTAGGCAATTACAACATCAAAAAATGGACCTATTTTATCAGATGGATGTAACATCCAGCATTTTGAATGGTTTTTCTTGAAGCAGGAATTTTTGTAATCAGCCCGAAGATTATGAATTTAAGGAAGGTATACATGTTGAGAAAATCACTTCTATGGTCTCAAGAAAGCAACTAGAGCATGGTACAATGAATTGATCTTATTTGATACACACATTGTTTCCATAGGAGCAACAATGAGCCGACCGTTATACATACAAAATATAAATGACACGGCAACGATTATATTGTTTTTTTATATTGGATTATTTATTCATTATTGGAATCTATCTACAATACTTCAAGATCAGCCATTAGGAAATAATTGTGAGCTGACCGATCTAGGCCTCATGCACTACTTTTTGGGCAGTTGAAGTTCCAAAATCAGAAGCTAGAGTTTTTATTTCACAAGTACACGCATGTATTATATTTTGAATTGGCAAACCACACCAACACGAGTTGCAAGTAATTTTAAAGTTAAAAAAGAGAACAAATCATTTGTGGATCCAACATTGTTTAAAATTTTTGTTACAGTCTCATTTTTTTGATGGCCCAAGGCCTGATATAATGTATAGTGCGAGTCTCAGATCATGTTCATGGAATCAACACAAGATTCACTTTGGTAGATGGAAAATGGATTTTGAGTATGTGTGTGGAACAATAATCATGAAATTTTATACTTCAACCATCAAGTGAGTTCAACTCAGAGCTTTTAGACATTGACAGGTTGGTAGTAAGTGCATTAAACGCACATCTACTCATGCTTTTCACTTTGGAATAGGCGTGGTTTCCTGGCATCAAAAGAAACCCATTGTAAATTATCTTCAAGAAAGAAAGAGTATGTAGCAGGCGGTATGAGTAACATGTCAAGTTGATTTGGATAAGGAAACTAGTGATAGATTTGCGACAAACTACAGGATGCATTTCCACAAATTTTTTGTGACACCACTTTAGGCATAACATTATTAAAAAACATGTTTTCACAAAGGATCCAAACAATAGACATGAGGTAGCACTTATCAGGATTGGTGAACATAAAGATTTTTTTTCTTGAAATTTGTAGATCTAAATATCAATTTACTGATATTTTTTTGAAATCTTTGCAAGAGGAAGTTTTTAACTATTTGAGAATTTGTTTTGAGAGTTTGTGTCCAAAATTGTTAGCTTTAATCAACCTCAACTCTGAATAATAATTCTTGGAAGTCAAAATTTAAGGGAATTGGTTTGAAAAAAACAGTAACTCTCAAATTTTAACTCTATCCTCTTTTTTTAGAAGAACTCAGTTAATGTTTTTTCATGTATCCAATAATATCATGCTTTAATATTTTTAAATAGTCTCTATTTTTCGTGCCTGTTGTTCCTATATTTTAGGATAAAATAAATAAATAATAAATCTTTTTAACATGCATAATTTATTAGAAACAACAATTATGGTTTTTAGAGTCTCTGTTTTAGAGGCGTGCATTCTATTTTTTAAGAAAATTATTTTATATACGCCAGAGTACTTGTTGTTTACACATATGACTAATTGTAAATAGTTGTAGTTTCAGAAAAAGATTGGAGGAGGTTGTAGAAGCAGGAATATTTAAATATTGTCACACAATCTTTTTTGGTTGTTCAAATCATTTTTTTTTGTAAATCATTTTTTTTTGTTCGATTCGTATCTCTCTGATAATTCTAAAAATAATTACAATCCATTAACCTTTAATCGTCACCAAGTTAGTTTTCGTCTATTATTTTGTAATTTACTGTCTACTCCTAATGTCCATGCTCTATTCTCCATTTGGACCCAGTGTTTTCAGAATTTCTCCTGCCCTCCTTAATTATGGCAACAATTCCCTTATTTGTCTTAACGGATCTTTTCTCGTGTTTTTAAACATCAAGATTCGAGAACCTGAATTTTTCCATTACTTTCAATTGCCTAAAGAAAATTATAAATTTTTTTTCAGATCCTACAAGTTTTTTAACTTTTTGGGGGTTATTTTGTGGGTCAGGGCTGGTTGTGGTTGGAACCAATAGAGTGGGGATCAGGTTTTTTTAGTTTAAAGAAACCCTCTAACCATGTTGTTAGTGTCGTCACTAGTTTTGGTATACTATATGTGATTTCTAATCATGTTACCCTACACATTTCTGAGTTCACCAATTAGTTGGTGAACTTGGTACACAATTTTAATTTGATGGCCCCTTATATCTTATCAAACACATTTTTAGGCAGACAATAATTTTTTTAATATGTGGGTCATTCAAAAATATAAATACAGGTATTCTATCCATTAATCATAAATATATAGAGCTTTTTTTTCGTTTTTTTTAATGTATATTATATATTGAATATAATCTATATTAAACAGGATGGTTTATATTTTGAGCAATATGTGCAAGTCGGCAACTAGAGTTGCTGGAAAAAAAAAAAGCCAGTATTTTACAACAAATCATAAAACATTTACACAACCATCAATTTTACCCCCTGCTCTAAACCATTACATGTGGAATATAAATTTATATTCTTCTTTTTTTCATTTAAAATACGACGTTATTGAATATGTTATTTTTGTTATTAGGTATCAATTACTATAAACATACATTTCTCATGAGATATTGAGTGGTAAAATTAATATATCTTTGATATAGAAAGACAAGTTTTTTTGTTAGATATCATTCTTGATATTAATCTAAGTTTCTTTTCAAATCATTATTATTTTAATATGAAAAAATGGTCTTCACAAATTATAAAATACAGTCCTATCCTTTTTGAAATTAAATTTAACTAAATATAAAACTCATATTGACATCGGAAGTAGAACAAAATTTTTGGGGGGTTTTTAATTGGAACGATAAAAGTTATTAAATAATTTGAACCTACTAAGGATCATGTCACTCTATCAGTGATATTATATTTAGTGCATATTCAAAGTACATATAGTAGGGAATTAGAAAATAAGTGACAAAAACAAGAGACTAAACCTAGAAAAAGAATATAATCTGATAACCCTACCATAATTGGACAACTACAAAAATAGGTGCAACATAATCGTAGCAATATGGGTTCGAAACTTTTAATTTTAATTATGAAATTGGATCATGACCCTCACTAACTTCACATGGCAAGTAATCCTTCACTTATTTTTAGAGATTCATTTTGATTCACACGATACAATCATTCTCCGCTAAGGAAACCATAACATCCATCAATGCCTTAATAAATAATTTCTCACTCATAATCCTCTTTGGGGAAAAGTCATTCAATCATCACTCATGATTTAGAATGATTTAATATTTGACACGTGTCCACACCTGTTTTTTAAGAATGCAACATAATTAAATGTAATGCTTGACTCGTTATTTTCGCATGTGGATGTTTAAAAAATAATTACAAGTTTACTAATAAATCCTAAGAAACTTTGAAATTAATTGATCTCTTGATTATCCTGGATCATTACTGCAATAACCTATTTAATTTGACTCTTGAATTCAATTATATCCTATAATGGAGTATAATGATCATGCAAGTGGTGATAAAAGATAACAAATAGGCCAGCAAATTTAAGGAACCTAAACTTGCTAAACAAGCCCACAAAGAAAGATCAAGTTTCACTTACTTTAGTTTTTGGGTGTCTAGAATTGTATACTAGTTTTGACATGGAAAATATGAAGGGATAAATGAATTAAAATGATGAATTTTAAAAAGGGGGTACTATACATTAATCAGGAGAAAGTAGACAAAGGAAAATAGGGAGGAACATAAAATTTAATAAAAGACAGATGGAGCTAGTAATGATGTCTTACCATAATTTAACATTGAATTGCATTGGATGAATATATAGAGATAAAATATGTGAATTTATCACAATAGATGAGGTATGGAAGCCTCAATAAGACGGGCAAGTGGACGGTCAATGGACTGGACAACCAAAATAAACTGTTAAAATGTAATATCCAACATTCCCCCCTTATTACATTAACTTACAAACACATATTTCCATGATAATTGAACCCCCCCTTATTCCACATAGTAAAATTTTATTACACTATCCCTGTAGCCTTCCCACCTTTAAAAGAGGTTGCATGCTGACATTTGGCTTCTTGGTCCTTGGTGACCCCTTGGGTTTTCCCCAAAGGATTACCAACAAAACTCAAAGTGCCCTGGCACACCCAACCCCCTTGATAACACCTTGGTGGTTTCTCTTAGTTTTTCCTCTGATTATACCATGAACCCCATTGGTTTTCTAACTACAGCTCACACAAACCTGGAGGTGACCTAAAATCCATCAACTATACACTCATTGGTTTTCTTGTATTTCCACAAAACCCTTTACACAAGAATCAAGCGCTACTTAGTGTTTTTCGCTCCTCATAATTTCCTTCATTCGAGGAAATATAAACTGAAAATTGATAATGCCTTTATTGAAAACACGCACACCAGAACCAAATACGACAATAAATATAAAAAACTAAAAAATGTCACCAATCCATACTGGCAAAACCCGTCATAGGACTGATGAGAAGGAGATGCCAAATTTCCTCCAACATCCTCTATATTCCATCCTTCAATATGCTACTACTTAATTAGCAGTCTTGATTTGAGGTTACACTCGCATTTGTTTATGGTTATTAAAGTTGGGAATATCTCATCAAACTATCATGTGAAGCTAAGATTGTAGTAAGGTCTAGGTCTACTTAAACTATAATGTACAATAATGAGTATATTTCCCCTATATGACCCATTTTGACTAGTATTTGGGTCTATTATACGTTTTGATCCTTATTTGTTGGATTTCTTCCCATTATGGGTTGATATGTGCTCCCAATTGGGATTGATTTCAAATTCAATATCTAAAAATATATCTATCAATGCAATTTGATATGAAAGTGAATGGTACCATATCATCTTGTGTAAAAAGTTCTTACAGGAATTTAGAGCATAATTTCAAGCATTTTAATAAAATACGAAGAACATCTTACCTTTTTTTTCATCGAGTTACTCAAATAAAAAAATAAAAAATTGATAACTGACAAGGGTGAGTATGTTTGTGACATTCGAATTTTGATCCTTATAGACCAATGTGTAATTTATACTCAGTTTAGCATAGTGGTAGGTCACCTAAATTGTCATGTGTTACAGGTCCCTGGTTCAATTTTGGTGCCACCCATCATGAACATGCATGATGATAGGGCCTTCCCCTTTTTGAATGAAGAAACTTGATAACAACACTATCAATATATCTAAAGTAGCACCTGTGACAACCACCCTAATCTTCCTTTTTCTTGAGATTTTAGATCAGCATTATCTCTATAGTCATCATTATTTGAAATAGCTTCAATATAATGACATAGATCCCTTACCTTTGCCAATGATGGTGGTTTGTCCATGGTTCCCTTACAATCAAAGCATAATTTCTTCCTCATTAGCTCATTTTTTGTTCAATTTTAGACATGTTTCCATTCTTGGCTCTATTCTTCTTCTCACTAACGGTTACTCCATTTTTTATCATTTGGGGTTGTTATGTCGCTCAATTACACTCTTTTTTGCCCCAAATGGTTGCTTCTCGCTGACTACCCGAACTATAGCTTTTCCCATATGAATAGAAACTCTCTAAGTCTAATTACATTTTAATGGCACTTTGAAAGAGATGGAGGATTTAAAAGATTTAACAATGTCTTTAATGGTTCCCCTAACCCTTAACAAAAAATCTAAACAAAGCTTCTTTTCACTCATATAAGGTACCCATTATTGCCAATTCTTTGAAAATATGAAATTTACTTATCTAGTGTTCCTTCTTGCTTGAGTTGGGATAGCTCCCCTGAAATGTAAATCTGGATCCATCCTATAAAATCTTGTTTTCAAATATGTGTTGAATCTCTTCACGGGTGGTGATGGAGCTATTCCCTTAGGTGATGGATGTTATGGTACCACCACTCATGTGTAACTCCCTACAAATGTAAAGTTTCAAACTTAAGTGCTTCATCTTTATAAATAAGATAGATGGAAAATATGTATCTAATATTTGTAACCAAGCCCTAACAAAGCACTTATCTATACCATAAATGACGGAAGAGTTACCTTACCCCAACCTTTTTTGAATGTCTCTCCTTGGTGACTTTGGTGAACTCTTCTATTTCTCCCTATACCTTCGTTATTCTTCACTTAAAGAAGTATCTAAAGGATAACATCTCTCTTACTTTGAAGATAAGTTGTACCTACTCATCACCCCATGCTTCCACATCATCAACATCATTTTTTTCTTCCTCTTTAACTAGTTCCTCTGTTTGGATAAACTCATCTCTAAAATTATGATGTGTAGGCTTAGAATAAGTCCTAAATTTTTCCATAGATATTACTTCTCCATTATTGGTTGGACCTTGGTTGATATATGCATTGTTCCCCTTGTAGAACCTTGGCCAAATCTCAAATAGAGCTAGCAATTGCATCATGCACTTATCTTGGATTATCCCTTGTTGTTTTTTGTAGATCTATTTGAATTATAGTAATGATTTCATGCATTTAGCTAAGTGTAACATTGGAGGAGGACCTTTGACCATGTTCTTCCATAGTCACCTTCTTTGGAGTACCCCCTTCTTTGATAAACTAAAGGACTTTTTTCCTACATGCATTTAGATTTGATTTTTATTTCTTTTCTTGATCGGAGGGAGGATTTTAGGATATGATACTTCTATAATGTCTCCAAATGGACATATTTGACCCCCACTTGGATTCTAAGCAATCCCAAACACCAAAATAAAATTATAAAATATATTTTAGATTTTTTGTTATGCGATCTGAACTTTATTTGGATAATGCAACTAGGGTTAGGTGGAAAACCCAAACAAATCAACATTTATATTAACATATTTTCATTCAAATTTGATCCCATATATTTATAAAGACAAAATATGCACAAAGACCCAAATTTCAAAGGCATAATTGATTGGAAATAAATTATAAAAAATCTCCAGACAATTTTCCCTGAAAATGACACTTTTTACACACCAAAACTTCTAAAAAAGACTTATTCAATCTTTAAAAATGGGATTTGATGATATATCTACAAATCATATATGAAGCAACCTTAAAATATACCAGATTTGATAAGAAGTGGGTTGTTTACATAGGATAAATAGGAAAATCACAGCTGCAATCTTTCCCACTGACCCTAGTACAAAAATCTATAAATATCCTTTATTCAACACGTGGAAATAATTTGAAAAATTACTGTAATCTTGATGAAGCACAATGGAAACCCTAATGGGGGATAATCCCCATGAAATCTTGGAGGGTTTTCATCCTTGAGATGGTATTTCTAATGGGTTTTTTCTTTACAAATATATTTGACAAAGTTGGAGGCTTCAGACAAAATCAGATGTATTAGAAATATTAAAGTGTGTCTTCTCCAAGAAAATACCATTGCTCAAATAGAATAATTGGGCCTAATCGCCACCTCCAACAACCAATCATCTTTTTCCTCATTAAATGCCCTTTTTCCTCCATTTTGACTTCCTAATACAAGTCACATTTTTCTAGAGGAAATAACATTAGCCCATATAATTTTTTGTATATGTTTCCTTTTATTTCCATTTCCTTTTCTCCCTAAGAAAGTCACACTTTTCCATGGTAATATTTTTGGATAGTGATTTTTACCTTTTGTTTACTTTTTCTCATCTTCAAAACAAAATTTATAAGTTAAAGTCCCATAAAAATTATTTATAATTGCCTTTTATAATGTTTTATTATTTAGGCACTTTATATAACATATTATAAACCTTTTAAATTTCTTAGCCGTCGAGAACACATAAATATGCTAAGGTCCTTTTAATCATTATTATCTTGAAAAGGAACAGTACAATCACTGAACATAATACTTAGCTGTCGAGACACAAAATATGCTAAGGGTCTTCGTCATTATTATCCTTGGAAGAGAGGACATACAATCAATAAAACATAATATAGGCTACCACCCTAAGAAAATTAAACTAGTTTCCAATAAAAAGAGCTAACTAATAATGTGTCACTTAGACGTGTTTGTGTACATATACATTAAACAATGTGAAATAAAATCAAGGATTTATAAAAGAAAGTTTTTTTTTTGTTACCATCCCCATTTGTTTGAGGGTTCTTGAGTTGGTGAATAAAGCAAGAATGATCATGTTAATCTAAGATTTGTAGTAAGGTTTTCAAGCTTTACGTAAACTATAACTATACATAATGGTAGGTGGGTTCGTACGTATATGACCCAGGGGGTTTTGGGTGGGGTGCTGGATGTCTTGTGTGTTTATTGTAGGTTTTTGGTCCTTCTTTGTTGGGTTCCTTTCCCATGGTGGTTACCATGTGTTCCAATAGGGCCCAAATTCAAATTTAATAAATCTTCAAATGATTTGTCGCTGCATTTCATACAAAAGTGAATCCTAACAATATCATTTCTCGTGTAAATTCTGCTAAGAGGGTAAATGCGAACAAGTTGGACAAAAAAGTGGACATAAACTGAAATTCATGTCAACCCGCTATCATAGTTTTTTTAAACTATGAGCGCAGAATGTTTTCTATAGGTTTTGTGTATTTCCTAACCTAAATTGGTGATTACATTATAAACCATAATCCGTGGTCTCTATACAAAAAATAGACCCGTGCACCCCTCATTTTCCCCCCATTCCCCTGTAACCGCTATTTCTCCTCGACTGTTTGGCACTCAAGGTTTAATACCCCCACATTACTCTTAGGTTTATTGATTGCAAATTTTCAATGAGGGCCATAATCACAGAGGTAAGCCCCTCGCTTTTTGATCAAATTTCTACATTTTACGTTATTTTTTGTGATTTTAATATGGTTTTTTTTCATTTTTTGTTTTTTCAGTTGTTCGAAATCTGTAATTCCTACAAAATGTCGAAATATTATTCCCCAAAACCCACTCTCAAAAAATCTTCAAAACCCTCCTCCCAACTGTAGATCTACCTCTGTGGCTCCTTTTGTCCCCATGGAACCATCAAGAACACAAGTTGATATCATTGGAAGAATTTTGACAAAATAAAAATTTCCACCATTGAGAACCTCTTAATTCAGACAATAGACCAAATCATGCCACAAATCCGTCCCGCCTGACTTTAGACGATAATATATTTTTGATAAGTGATTTTACCCTTTTGTTTACTTTTTCTATCTTCAATTTATAATTTAAGTCCATAAAAATTATTATAATTGCCTTTATAATGTTTTATTTATTTTAGACTTTATAATAACATATTATAACCTTTTAAAATTTTCCTTAGCCGTCGAGAACACAAAATATGCTAAGGGTCTCTTCTATTATTATCCTGAAAAGGAACATTACATCAATGAAAACATAAATACTTAGCTGTCGAGAACACAAATATGACTAAGGGTCTTCGTCATTATTATCCTTGAAGAGAGACATTACATCAATGAAAACATAAATATAGGCTACCACCATAGAAATTAACTAGTTCCATAAAAAGTAGCTAACTAAATAATGTGTCACTTAGACGTGTTTGTGTACATATACATCAATGTGAAATAATCAAGGATTTATAAAAGAAGTTTTTTTGTTACATCCCCATTTGTTGAGGGTTCTTGAAGTTGGGGAATATAGCAAGAATGATCATGTTAAGCTAAGATTGTAGTAAGGTTCAAGCTTTACTTAAACTATAACTATACAGTAATGGGTATTTCTACTATATGACCCATTTTGGCTATTCTTTGTGTTTATTGTAGGTTTTGGTCCTTCTTTGTTGGGGTTCCTTCCCATTGTGGGTTACCAGGTGTTCCAATAGGGCCCAAATTCAAATTTAATAAATCTTAAAATATATTTGTCGCTGCATTTCAATACAAAAGTGAATCCTACAATATCATTCTCGTGTAAAGTTCTGATAAGAGGGTAAATGCAACAAGTTGGACAAAAAAGTGGACATAAAGACCTGAAATTCATGTACCGCGATCATAGTTTTTAAACTATGATCGCAGAATGTTTTCTATAGGTTTGGGTATTTCCGAACCTAAAATTGTGATTACGATTATAAACCATAATCGTGGTCCTCTAAGACAAAAAAATAGACCCGTGACCCCTCATTTTCCCCCATTTTCCCCTGTGAACCGCGATTTCTCCTCGACTGTTGGCACTCAAGGTTTAAATACCCCCACAAATTACTCTTAGGATTTATGGATTGCAAAATTTTCAATGATGCCACTAATACAAAGAGGTAAGCCCTCGATTTTGATCAAATTTCTTACATTTTACGTTATTTTTTGTGATTTTATAGGTTTTTCAATTTTTTGTTTTTTCAGTTGTTCGGAAAGCTCGTAATCCTACAAAATGTCTAAATATTCCCCAAAACCCTCAAAAAAATCTTCAAAACCCTCCTCCAAATGTAGATCTACCTCTTGTGGCTCCTTTTTTCCCCATGGAACCATCAAGAACACAAGTTGATATCATTGGAAGAATTTGACAAAATAAAATTTCCATTGAGAACCTTATTCAGACAATAAGACCAAATCATGCCACAAATCCGTCCCGCATGACTTTAGCCAACACATTACAAACATTGATTGGCGAATTTGACTCCATAACCAACCAAATAGATAGATGAAATACCTTTATATGTGATTACAGTAGACGGTATGTAGATAAATTATCCCATGCGGCCGTAAAAGATAATTTTTTTACAAAAGACTGCATTTGTGCATTATTTACTAACCTGAGAACCAATTCCCTCCCCCAACTACTTGCAAATGGTTCTCAATCCATTGGTGCCATCATGACTGAATCAAGAATTTTTTTTGGACCGATGGTGGATGGTTTTTGATTATCCACCATGCAACAACAATGAGGTTTCTCTCCATTTTTTGAAGAAATCATATTGTGAGTTCATGCTTAATGAGGTCCCAAATTAGTTTGACTTTTCTAAGTTTTATGGGCAAGGAGGTGGCTCTTCACAGAGTAGACCTAGTGCACGCATTAGTTAACCAAGGATCCCTCATGCCCCAAAACCCCCATTGCCTTCAATTATCCCTCCTATAGTGAAGGAGGTTGTGGATATTGACACACTACATGCATTAAAGGAGCTTATTGACACTCTGACCTAGTATAGTGACTAGATTGTATCTGGTACTGTTGGTGGAGGTGTCAGTTCTAGCACACCACACCACTGTGGATCATATGGTGTCGTATGCACTAAGGGCGAGACATCATTTGCTGGATCACATGATTTATTTTATCTAGATGAGATGATGGTGGATGTTTTTGTAACTCGTGTAAATGATATTGGTCTTTCACATGTAAATGTAAAATAAATATTATATATATATATATACAATATTTTAATTCATTTGAGATATTAATATATATGTATTTGATCACGTCATGTACATAAATGTAAAAACTAATATTTTTTTGACTTTAAATAGCAAGATCTAGTGAAGGACACATCCGGCATCGACATGCTAGCTACTGCAGCTGGGCGTGTTACAGACGAAAGTTTCAAGTTACTTACATTTCAAATTTCATTTGATTGCACTTTTATTAGTAAATACACATTTTTGATGTTCGTGTATAATGTTTCACGTGTACATGTATACATTAATATGTTTTTATTTTGTACGCAGGATCCTGGTAGGTCATCATATGCTCTAGGAACTGAGGCTACTAGTACGCCTGACATGATTTTTTACGTAGGTTGGTTTCTCTTTGCACTTTGTTTCTAATTTTGAAAGTTCAGTTGTGTATCTACTCAGGTAGGAATTTTGGAAAATTGAGTAACATTTAAACTTCCCTAGGATCATTAAACCTAGATTCCTACACTTCCAGGAGATCATATGACAATAAGAAATATTATTAACCTAAAATTGAGGATTATTGGGAAGATTCTGTCAACAAGATTAATGTTTATTACAGATACTTTTATAGAATGACATTACAAAAAATAACAAAATTTCATCTCTAATGGGTCATAGAGGACATAGAATATGATGCTAATGAGTTGTTCAAAATGGGATACCTAGAGTAGATTCACTTCACACCTATCCCTCCTATATACAGGTCATTTTTGAAGCCTATTAATACACTAACTCGTACTGCAAAAGTTCTCCAAATATCGAATAATTGTTTCATTCAAAATATGCATGAACTCAACTATACTATTTTTCCTACTTATAGACAATCCCTCCAAAAAAAATTTAGCTTCCTGAATAATATATTTCAAGTACCGAACTTCTTAGTGATTCAAGTTTAATCATTTCTATTATTGAAATAAAATGATGTTTTAGTACCATGGCTTTGAGCCATGTTCCACATTGTAAACTAACTTCTTGTAGATTAAAGAATTATAAAATAGACATGTTGAAATTGATATCTTTCAAGACAAGTTGATTATACTAGACAAATTCAAAATTTTCAAATACTTGGACAAAAATAGTCTCAATAAGGTGATTGACTGCCATATCTCACTAAATGTGTATACTTATTATTTTCACACCTAAATAATTATGAACCAAATTCTTGGGAAGTGAGAAAGGATTCATGTACTCCATTATGACAAATAAGCAAAGACTCTATTGATACTTAGTTCAAAATCCATGTTTGTAAGGTTTACAATGACTTGACCATTAATGGTGTGTTAACTTACTAGGAAAATCATCAAGAATAGTCTCTACAAGAGATTAATTTGTCATTGCTCCAATTTTACAAATAGGGTAAATCCTAAGTCTATGAGAGACTTCAAAAGTATGATTTCAATGATGTTATTTTTAATGTTATCACATTTGTAATTTAAGTAAAAGTAGATAAGGTGATATGGTGTTTTGAGCCTTAAATATATAAGTCATTTCCACCATCAATATTGAGACAAAATTCATAGATTGGGGAAAGATAATCAATGATAAAAAGCATAAGCAACTAGTGTACCTCCCTCAAGATCAAACATTATTTATGCCTTCTAACCATATCTATTGCATTGTCAATCTTAGACATTTTTGGTATGTAAAATTTCACTACATTTTAATAGACAACCCAATGAAAGTTATGAAATTGTCTCTTTTCAAATATCAACTTGTATGGAAGGTTTTGCAAGCCTCGAGTGGTTTCAAAATACTAGGTTATATTAATTGGGAAGGTATATAATTCTACTTCACATGATAATATACAATAAGAAAGGAATTAAGAGCATTGCACTATTCTTGGGAATACATTCACTTCTGACACTTTTTGTATACAAATTGTACTCTTAATCGTAAAAGGAAAATAAACTTGGGAAGAAGATATTAAGATCCTTGGTTGGTTTCTATTAGAAAATTAATACATTGGTTTGTTATGTGTTGATTATTCTTTAGGTCTATTATGTGGCAGTCATGTAGATTAATATTGATATGTACATGTTTTTTGTATAGCTTATGACTGCCAGAGATACTCTTACCTATATGCAGACTATGGAGGCGGTTGTAGATGCCGCCATAGTGTTTATAGATCCATTAACTCAAGTACAATTTTTCAAATTTGTTAAATTTTGGAGGAATTTTTTCTTATTACCTATCTACAATATTAAATTTTGTACATAAAATATTTAATTTGAAATATTTATTTGTATATAGCCTACCCCTCGTAAGTCTACTGTTGATCCTACAATGCATCGACGATAAATTAATAGAGATCATGACATTACAGCAAGATTTCACATGCATTATAAATTCTAAGTTTCTAAATGTTAAATTTTTTAAAAAAATTTGGGTGTTAAAAACTTTTTGTTTATGAATGTGCAAGTTAGGTTCCAGGCCTACTTAGAGATGCCTAAGACCATAGGGATGAAATACATGGTGGCATCTCCCTCCACTACATCCACAGGTTGTCGACATGCTTCTTCTAGTAGGCCGAAGAGAGGGAAGATGTTTCATGATTAGATTCATAGGACATGGATGTATAGATATATATGTCATTTGGTCCTAGTTCATGATTCTTCATACAGTCCATGTATATAGCCCTATGCGACCGCATGTGATCCTATGTGTATGACACACTTAGTTCGATACTTTATGAACTTATATTTTCAGAGACACGCGGAACACTTAGTTTGATACATTATATCCATGATGGTTTTCATAATGATATTACTTCTATGTTTGATTTGATTTGATTTCATTGCAAATGATATCCTTTTATGTATGTTTTCATAACCATATTAGTTCTATGTTTGATTTGATTTGATGGCCTTGATTATGTGACCATTATCCATATGATATATGATATATGATTTATGATGTTATGTTATTGTTAAATGATATATGATATATGATGTTATGTTTATATGCATGAAATAGTTACCAATGTAAGTAAAGTTGAAACTAACACCTAGTATTTTCAATACAATGCTAAACTAAACCTATGCATCTTCATGCTAAGAGATTAAACAAATCTAGCCTATCAAAATTTCTACAGTAAACATGAAATGAAAATTCTCAAGCTAATATGTTAAAAAAATTAACTTCTATCTCTTATTCAATGCTAAAATAAGACGAGATTGAACCTATGTAGATCTTTAGAAATCAAAGAGTTGATTATGTGCTTGAAATACCAAGGTTTCTAAGAATGGAGTCTTGTAAAATTATGGCTACAAGTCCATTTGACATATCTCCATATGACTTCAAAACTTGGGTGAATGAATACAAGAAATGGAGAAGGAAAGCTCTTCTAATGGAAGAATGCTCAAAGATGATAAGTGGGTAAGTGCACAAAGTTGGGGAGCCAAAAAGCGGACAAGAATCCGAAAAAAAGCAAAATGCGTACGCATTTTGCTAAAATTCACTCTCATTTTATTTTTTTTGGCTTGGGAATCACCAAATCATAATGCATACGCACTTCAAACAATCCAAAATGCGTACATGTTATAACGCTTATGCGTTTTGTAACACATATGTGTTATAACATATAAATTTTTAAGTATAATATTTCTTTTATTATTTCTTATACTTTTATTATTTCTTAAACTTTAAATTTATTCTAGTAAATATAAGAAATTAGGGTCATTGTGCGCCTTATGGAAGCGGTCTCGTAGCTCTAATAGTTATAATCTAGAAGATAGTTTTTCAAAATCTAATCTGGTCAGTACTTACTCATTTTTTAGGATTGCAACAAATGACCTAAAAATTTTAGGGCATATATATTGTAGTCGGTATTTGTTTTGGGAAATCATATAGTCATTTTTTAGGTTTTTTGACCTTCTAAAATGGATTTTGGCCCTACCACTGCTTGAATTGGTACTAATTTTTAAATTTGGCCCATAATTCACTTTAGTGACCACGAATTAACTTTATGATGTTTGTCTACTTCTTACTAAAAATAGATCCTCACTTTGTAGATAGAGGATTGTTCCCTAAATGGGATTCTTGTCCTATGGCCAAAATGAAGTGATTGTAAATAGTTCCTCCTCCTTAAGGTGTGATAACACTACTAGGTGTTGAATGAGTTACAGTTACGAATAGTACTAAGTGAATTGCATCAAGTGAACTCAGATGATTGCTCATTCTTAGAAACATGGTGCTCCATATAAATTTCATCCCCTCACCTTTTCTAGCTCTAAAAGCATCCTTTCATGGAATTAAATTAATGATTCTCATACATTATTTTACTCATATGTCTCTTATGGAGACAAACGATGCCTTAATACTTCACAAATAATGGTCATTGATAACTCGGTGACATGACTAACTCATTTTAGCTTGTTCTGAAGGGTGTTCAATTAACTACAAAATGGCCAAAAAAAGCCTTTTCAGGCCTTCAAAGGAAGTAGTCTCTTATAAAAAACTAAATGAGGCGATTGATCACCTTAAACACTATTACCTACACACTGAAACACACCGAATAATCTTTTTAGGACTTTCCTTTAGGTGAGGGTTTATGATTTAGGGTTTAGGGCTCGGGGTTTAGGGTTTAGGGCTAAGGGTTTAGGACTCAAGGTTTAGAGTTTAGGGTTTAAGGTTTAGTGTTTAAGGCTCATAGTTCAGATTTTAGGGTTTAGGTTTTAGGGCTCAAGGCTTAGGGTTCATGATTTATGGTTTATGGTTTAGGGTTTAGAGTTTAGGGTTTGTGGTTTAGGGTTAAGGGTTGAGGGTTTAGGGTTTAAGGCTCAAGGTTCAAGGTTTAGGGTTTATGGGTCAAGGTTCAGGGTTTAGGGTTTAGGGATCAGGGTTGAGGGTTTAGGGTTTAGGGTTGAGAGTTGAGGGTTCCAGGTTTAGGGTTCAGGGTTTAGTGTTTAGGGTTAAGGATTTAGGGTTTATGGTTTAGGGTTTAGGAGTTAGGGTTTAAGGTTTAGGGTTGAGGATTTATGGTTTATAGTTCAGGGTTTAGGAGTTAGGGTTTAAGGTTTAAAGGCTAGGGTTCAGGGTTTAGGGAAAAGGTTTCAGGGTTTAGGGTTTAGTGATCAGGGTTGAGGGTTTAGGGTTTAGGGTTGAGAGTTGAAGGTTCACAGTTTAGGGCTCATGATTTAGTTTTTAGGTTTAAGAGTTTAGGTTTTATGTTTAAGGGTTCAAGGTTTAGGGTTTTGGCTAAGGGCTTATGGCTTAAGGCCTGGGGTTCAGGGCTTAGGGTTTAGGGTTTAGGGATCAAGGTTTAGGGTTTAGGGGTTAGAGTTTAAGTTTTAGGGTTTAGGGTTTAGGGTTTAGGATTTAGGGCTTAGAGTTTAGGGTTTAAGGATTAGGGTTTATCGTATAGGGTTTAGGGTTCATGGTTTAAGGTTTAGGGTTATGGATTTAGGGTTTACGGTTTAGGTTTAGGAGTTAGGGTTTAAGGTTTGAAGCTTAGGGTTCAGGGTTTAGGGAAAAGGGTTTAGGATTTAGGGTTTAAGGCTCAAGGTTTAGGGTTTAGGGTTAAGGGTTTAGGTCATAGAGTTTAGGGTTTAGGGTTTAGTGTTTAGGGCTTAGGGTTTAGGGCTTATGGGTTATGGCTTATGGTTTAGGGTTTAGGATTCAGTGCTTGGGGTTTATATTTTAGGGTTTAGGGATCAATTTTTAGGATTTATGATTTAGTTTTTAGGGTTTAGAGTTTAGGGACCTTTAGGATTTAACATTTAGGCCTTAAGGTTTAGGGTTCAGGGCTCAAGGTTTAGGGTTTAGGGGTTAGGGTGCATGGTTTAAGGTTTACGACTTAGGGTTTGGGGTTCAGAGTTAAGGGTTTAAGGTTTAGGGGTTAGTTACGGGTTTAAGGTTTAGGGGTTAGAGATCAGGGCTCTAGATTTAGGGTTTAGGGCTCAGGGTTTAAGGTTAAGGGTTTAGGGCTTAAGGATTAGGGTGTAGGGTTCTAGGCTTAAGATTTAGAATTTATGGTTTAGGGATTAAGGTTTAGGGTTCATGGTTCATGGTTTATGGCTTAAGGTTTGGGGCTCAGAGTTACTAGTTTAAGGTTTGGGGGTTATAGCTCGGGGCTTTAGATTTAGTATTTAGGGTTTAGGGCTTAGGGTTTAGGGTTTAGGGTCAAGGGTTTAGGGTTATTGGTTTAGTGTTTAGGTTTTAGGGTTTAGTATTTAGTGTTTAGGGGTTAGGATTTATTATTTTTGTTTTAGAGTTTAGGGTTTAGGTCTCATGGTTGAGGGTTAAGGGTTTAGGTCATAGAGTTCAGGGTTCATCGAATTTGTAGGAAGAACATTCAAAGAGAGACATCAAAATTTGATGTTTTTCATCTATTGATATTTTGAAAACATCCACGGGTTTATCATATAAGGAATTATCAATGAATGGAAGGTCACTAAGTCATATGCCAGGTAACTCCCATTTAGAACTAAATAAGAAAGATTTACTAGGCGATTGATAACCCCTTAGTGTTCTTAGTCATTCCCCTATTTCTATGCTTATTTTGAACACTTTAGGAAGTTTTGTCAAATTTAATATCCATTCCAGTAGAACACTTAAAATTTATCTTTCTCCAGAGGAGAGGATACTAGATGAAATTCAATTTTGATCCTACACCTCTGCATTGATATATTATCTATTTCTTTTGTTTCCTTTAAGATTAATATTTTTTGTTGTGATGGTTATTTTTCCATCTTCCAATGGGTCATCCTGGCTTGCATAATACCATACATTGAAATATGAGAAATGTAAAAAAGAATTCAGAGTGTGAATAAATTTACATTCAAGAGCGCAAGTATATGTGGGGAGAAACAAGTTTGGAAGAGATGTGTAATATATGCATTACAAGGCACAAGGTAGATGTCATATCCATTTAGTTACTTGTCCCACCTCTCATAAATAAGGTAGTTCTATAAGTAGAATAAATTATGGTTCTAGGCATGAGACTAGGAAATATTGATGAAATATGGTTTGGGGTTTAGGGTTTAGGGTTTAGGGCTCATCGTTCAGGGTTTAAGGTTCAGGGTTCAGGGTTCAAGGTTCAGAGTTATGGTTTAGGATTTAGATTTTAGGTTTAGGGTTTAGGGTTTAGTATTTATGGTTAGGGTTTAAAAATTGAGGCTAAGGATTTAGGGTTTAGGGTTTAGGGTTTCGGGTTAAGGATTTAGTGTTTAGGGATAAGGTTTTATGGTTTACGGTTCAGGTTTTAGGGTTTATGGTTTAGGGTTTAGGGTTTAGGGTTTAGGATTTAATGTTTAGGGATTAATGTTTATGGTTTATGGTTTATGATTTAATGTTTAGGGATTAAGGTTTAGGGTTTATGGTTTAGGGCTTAGGGTTTAGGGTTTAGGTTTTAGGTTTTAGGGTTTAGGTTTTAAGGCTTAAGGCTTAGGGTATATGGTTTAGGGTTTAGCGTTTAGATTTTAGGGCTCAGAGATAAGGGTGTAGGGTTCAAGTCTTAGGGTTTAGGATTCAATGTTTAAGGTTTAGGGTTTAGGATTCAGTTTTTATGGTTTAGGGTTTAGGGTTTAGCATTTAGGTTTCATGGTTCATGGTCTAGGATTTAGGGTTTAGGGTTTAGGGCTTATGGATTATGATTTAGGGCTTAAGGATCAAGGTTTAGGGCTCACGGATAAGGGCTAAATGTTTAAGGTTTAGGGTTTAGGGTTTAGGTTTTAGGGTCTATGGATCATGGTTAATGGTTTAGGGTTTACAGTTTAGGGCTCAAGGTTTACAGTTTCATGTTTAGGTTTATGGCCTATGGTTTAGCATTTCGATTGTAGAAGTTAAACACTAAAAGATTTAGGCTGAATGCAGAAATCCTAAAAAATTACCTATGTACTGACCAGATTATACTTTAAAAAACTATCTCCTAAACCATGACTCATGGAGATGTGAGACTAATTCCATAAGGTGCAAAGTGACCCTAATTTCTTATATTTACATAAATAAATTTCTAAAGTATATGTTTTTAAATTTACGTAAACATTTATTTATGTAAATAAAATCATGTCAAAATCATGCATAATGTTTATACTACACAGAACGTGTATGTGTTATAACACGTACGCGTTATGTTTATACTACACATAATACATACGCGTTATGTAAGGCGTACACGTTATAACGCATATGCGTTATGTAATATGTATGCGTTTTGCATTTTCTCTTTTCCCAAGCCATGTCTCAAGGCTTGGGATCCGGTTTGGATCCCCAATCCTGAGGCATGGACCTGCACAAACACAACAAACAACGTGTTTTTACAAGAAAATGTAAAAATTCCACTTCCTCTATGATAAATCAAAATAAAACAATCGATCCATTTTTAAAAAATTCTACCACGATGTCGAGTAGAGTCTCTTCTTTCTAAAAAATATAATTTTTCAAATTTTCTGACTAATATAAGGTTTCCATATTATTTATTTTCTAACTATGCCCTTTTATAGCTATTTTTTGAAGTGTAAATAAGTCTATCTTTCATGGTGTATCTTTTTTTTGGGTGATCGAAATTTAAAAAAAATTATATTAGCCCAAACTAGGCATAATTATATACATATTCAAAAAAAAAATCTAATTTTTGATATTTTTTGAGGTAGTTAGGGGGGGGCATGGTTGGAACTCCGTTATTTTTCAAAACATAAAATTTCTGTACTAGAAAAATCATAAATAAAAAAATATTCGCTAAAAAAATATTAAAAAATAGAGTTTAAACTAGATTCTCCTAGCTATCTTTCTACCAAAGGGTTTTCAAAAATACTAAATGGTGCTCAAAAAATGGTGGGGGGGCACGAAAGTCACTCTATTATGTTTTTTTAAAGAAAACAAGAGTATCTATTGGTATTTTAGTTGTTTGACCCACTTAAACTTATCTGTTCTCAATAAAATTTAGTAGCTTAGAAACTAGACTCAAAATGATACGATTCATATTTCTACAACATCTTCCAATTTTGAGAGTAACTATTTAGAAAAACTCGTACAAGTTAAAATTTATTTTTCTTCAGAAAAATGCATCCACTTAAGACCCCCTTTTGGCCCCCCAACTTCGTGCAATTATCCAAATGGCTATAGTGTATGCTCTATACTCATTTAGGAGTGCACGTGTATATAAAAATGTAGGAGGAGGGATCCTTATATAGCCCAATGGATAGAGGAATCTCTACATCCCTCTTCATGTGGGATAAATGGAGAGGTTGGGTTAGTTGTTGATAAGGGAGGTTTAGAAAGGGTTGAGTCAACCTTAGGAGAGTTTATTTTATCCTTAAGTGACTCATGGGGTTTGAGGGGATTTATTAATTAACCAAAGTGATTAATTAATAGGTGTGTAAGTTTATATAAGCTTTTTAGAGGAATAGTTAGTATGATTTATGTTATGAGAGGATTTTAATCAAATAAATGATGATTTATTGATTAAATAGAAGAGAGAATTAATTAATTAAGATTAATTAATTAATATAGATGGTAAGGGGTATTAATTAATTAGAAATAATTAATTAATCTAGATAGAAAGGGGAACTGATTAATAGAATGTCGTTAATTGGCATCATTGTTGGATAGAAGAGTTAATTAACTAACGTAATGTAATTAAAATTAATAATGATAGCAGAGAAAATGTGTGATATTGATGATATGTCGTCAATTTGCGAGAAAGGGTATAATTAGTGCAATTTAAGTATTTAAATTGCTCGAGATAAATTATAGTTGTCTACATTTTCCCATATTTGAGGTGGCGTAAGTGACGCCACTTCAAAGATATTAGACAGATACAATTTTGAAGATAGAAAAAAATTTAGTAGAAGTGAGAGATGACACCTCGAGTGTCAATGGGGTGATGAAAAAAGGTGATCAAAAAAGTTGAGAGAAAGGACATAGAAGAATGGGAAGGAGCAGGATGCCCCTGGTGTATAAGAAGAATAGTGTTGATAGGAGAATGATTTAGAAGAGGAATGATAGATGGAAAGAAAAGAGAAAGGTTTCATCTAGTGTATTGAAACAACTTTATTGTCATCATATTGCCAAAGATCTACGTCATCGGTCCTTATTAAAAATATAAGCATACAACAAAAGTAGGATGACATGAAAAGCTATACTATGAACAGTTGTCCATTTCTGAAACACCCACTCAATGCAACATAATAAAAGAAATGCAATATGAGAAGGAAAAAAGCTCATTTAAGAGAGAAAACAAGTACAAAAACACATATTCCAACCAATAACGGTCAAGACGGTTGTACAAATGTTTTGTTATCAGGATGAAGATCCCCAAATGTTTGTGATTGATGAAAAGGATTAAAAATGATTCCTCGAGAAAGGATACATGCAAGGGAAGATGATGAAGGACATTGGGTCTAATGAAAAAGCATTCATGTGCAACGAAACAGTACTAGGCAACTAGATGTGCCCCAAAGTACTGACGAAGCAAGCAAGCTAGCTTTGTAAATGGTTGTAAGTCAAATATATGTGAGTCGTTTAATTTGTGAACACATAAAAATTCCAACAAGATATATAATGAATACCATGCGTAAGACACGAGTTTCATCGGCTATGAGCTGGTTTACCTATTTTTGCAAATTTTACAATTTCTTAGGATTTTTGAAAAAGTTTTGAATTTTTTTGGATTTTGAATTGATTTTTTTTAAAAATATTTTTTATACTTTTGATAGTTTAGATAGAGAAGAAGTTAGAATAAATAGCAAGAATCTCCCAGGAGAAAAATAAATGCCCGAGGGAGAAGAAAGAATCAACATGCGAAAAATAATGCCCCAACACAACGAAAAGATTAACAAAATAATTATTTAATAAAAAATAATTATTCGATAGAGTGTGTAGAAGAAGGGGTACTGCCTAGGAGAAATAAAATTGTCCTAGTGAGAAAAAATGAGTACCATAAGGCAAATAATGCTGCAACATGTCGAAAAAGTAAGGAAAATAATTATTTAAATAAAATAACTATTCATGGTGAGTAGAAGAAGAGTTAGAGTGTGATTTTATATGGTTTGATTTCACACTTTTTTATGTATCATGATGATAGTTGAGATGTTTGTACCACATGTGTTTGATTTTGACATGATAGATCCATAGATGATATCAATTATATTGTACATGTGATTCTCTAGATTAGTGGATGGGATGACATGATGATATTGGTGTGGGGGGGATAGATTTTGATATTTACAATCCCTCTTGCCCCCATTTGATGATGATGATTAGCTTAGCATACATGTGTGATGTACACATAGCATTTTATTTATATATGATGTATAGATGATGTTAGATGTGATGATATTGATGAGATATGATGATTTAATAACAAAACTATATACTCGTGACAAGAAAACACAATCAAATGTTAACAAAATACACAATGCCAACCAACCTGAATTAACAAAATTATGTACAATTATTTATAAGCATGTAAAAACACATTGCATATGTACAAGTAAGAATGAATCTAATATAAGCAAGAAAATATGAATCTTATAAAAGTATGTCTAAGAAAAAAACTATACAAATGTACAAACAAGCAACAACTATACAAGCAAACAATGTAGTCAAACAAAGCAAGAAACAAGATAAAGAAAGTAAACTAAAGTTGTTTTTGCAAGATTGTTTTGCGAAACACTTTTCTACTGATATTGTGATTTTGTGAAACAATTTTCTATTATTTTACTGCTTTTGTGAAACAATTTTATATTGTTTTTGTGCTTTTGTGAAACAATTTTCTACTATTTTTGTGCTTTTGTGAAACAATTTACTATAATTTTTGTGCTTTTGTGACACAATTTTCTATTGTTTTTGTGCTTTTGTAAAACAAATTTCTATTGTTTTTGTGCTTTTCAAACATTTTTGAATGTTTTTGTGATTTCAAACATTTTTGAATGTTTTTGTGATTTTCTAACATTTTTGAATGTTGTTTGTGATTTTCTAACATTTTCCAAAGCTATGCATAGGTAACTGAGAAATGTGGATGCCCCCAGCATTAGATGGAGAATATGCAATGGAAGGCACCATGTGCTTATAAACAGGAAGGTGAAGTCGCAAAAGTTCCCCAGTGTTAGATGGGAGATATACCAAAACCATCACTTCACCCATTAAAAAGAGGATAAAAATCCAGATCAAGGCTTGACAGGATAAATTCACAAGGAATCTTAGATGCAGGTGTGAAACTAGTCCTAGGCTAAGTAAAAATACCCTCCAGACACAAGATGCTTGTGAACAACAAACCCTCCCAAGGTGCTGGAAACCATATTTCAACAAGGGACCTATCTAATGTGCTACAATTGTGTGGTTTTCACATATGGACGACCTGTTTTCTCTTTTTCCTTCTCTCTTATTTTAATTTTTTTGTATTTTGATCATTTTTACTCTTTTTTTGTTTTTCTTTTCTGATTTTTACATCATGTTTAAGCATAGAACCATTTAACGTGAATGGAATTCATAGGTTTGTAGAGCTCATCGGCATTGGGATGGGAAATTTTGTATGTTGTCATACCATATTTGGCCACAATGATGTAAGGTCATAACCAATGTGGTTTGAACTTGCCTTTCTTCTCTCTTTTTTCCCTTGTGTTGAACTGATTTTATTTCATGACCAAATCTATGACCTCAAATTGATGAGGTATGATCATTTTGTTGTAATTTATGGAGACTTTATTCTGATACACTTTGAGATGGTTAAGGGCATGGATGCACTTTTCATCCAGGAGTTCTAATTCTTCCAGCAAGGCTATTGTGTAATCCTTATCTTTTTCTAGGTAATCCCTAAGAGATATTCTCGGGGAAGGAAGCTCAATTTCCAATGGAATGATGGATTTAGTTCCAAATACTAGGGAATAGGGTGTCACACGAGTAGGAGTGCGAATAGAGGTCATATAAGCCCAAAAGGTTGGGTGAATTTGTAAATGCCAATTGTGACCTATCTTACTGATCATATTTTCCATGATTCGAACCAATGTTTTGTTAGTGGCTTTAGCTTTCCCATTACCTTGTGGATAATATGGTGTAAACCACTTCAATTTTATTTTAAATTGATGACAAGGTTCCTTCATTGTTTTTTTCTTGAATAATTTGCCATTTTCAGTAACTATGGCCATAGGAATGCCATACCGGCAGATAAGGTGATTCATGATAAAATTTTAAATCTGAGCTCCTATAACATAAGTCAAAGGAAAAACCTCCACCCACTTAGTGAAAAATTCCATAGTTGTGATGATTTGAGTATGACCATAAGATGAGGTAGGGGTGAGCTTTCCTATTAAATCCAGTCCCCATTTGGAGAATGTCCATGGGGTTGTGATTGGCTGCAACGGCTGTGATGGTGCATGGATGAAATTTCCATACTTTTGACATAGTACACATTTCCTTACATAGTTGCAGCAGTATTTTTCCATAGTAGGCCAATAGTAGCTTACTCTCAACAATTTATTATCTAGAAGAACCATTCCATTTTTACGGGCACCACATACCCCTTCATGTACCTCTTTGATCACTTAGAACTGACCTAACTACATCTAGACAATGCAACAGATTCCCATCATATCCATGACAATAGAGCGTATCTCCTAAGAGTGTGTAAAGGGCTATCTGGCAGGATAAGGATTTGTTTTTTAGAATGGGATATGTCTGGAGGGAAGGTGTTATGTTTAAGATAGGCGTAGATGTGCGCATACCATGGGGAATAGGGACCAATAACTTCACAATCCAAACATGATTCTAGCATGTCATAAATGCATGCTAGCATGTAGATTCTAAACAAAGAATGGCATATGCCATTGCTCTTTGGTGGAATTTGTAAAATAGAACCTACGGTTGTCCATAGAATCTATAGATCTATTTTGTGCTCTTGGAATCTGTTCGAATGCAATACACACAAAATACTCTTTCAAAGTTCTCCACCAGTTTCTTGGTAGGGGATGAGTTTCTCATCCTTGACTTTATATTCATCATTAATTTGTTTGATGATCAATAATGAATCACCAATGATCTTAACATGATGGATATCCCATTTGATTACCAGCTTCATCCCAGTGATGAGCACCTCATATTCTCACAATATTATTTGTACAAGGAAAACCAAACCAAAAAGCTTGAGGTATAGGGTCGCCTGAAGGAGTAATTAATACCACACCTGCCCCTAAACCATGAAAAGTAAAAGATCCATCAAAGTGAACTTACCACATGATAGATTACTCAATATACAGTAATGAAGCGTCTGGCTGATTCAAACTTATAGGCTCTATTCCTGGTAACAGTGCTTTCTGCTAACTAGATCGGTGAGTACTTGTCCTTTTACCAACTTTTGATGTACTATACTCAATGTCAAATTCACTTAGTAGAATGATTCAATTCATCCACTCTACCTGTAAGGGATGGTTTTGACAACATGTACTTAAGCGGGTAAAATTTGGATATAAGCTTGGTGTTAGTATTTAACAGGTAATGGTGAAGTTTTTGGAAGGTAAAAAACTATAGCCAGACAAGCTTTTTCAATTTAAGGGTAGTTGAGCTCATAAGCAATGAGAGTATGATTGGGATAGTACACAGCTTTTTCTTTTTGGCCGAGGTCATATTGGGTGAGCTAACATACCAATAGCGAATTGAGTAGTAAAATATATATAGCATGAGTGGCTCACCAGAAGTTGGAGACATGAGGACTGGTGGATGGGCTAAGTATTTCTTAAGCAAGACGTGAAGGCTTGTTGTTGCTCTAGTCCCCAAATAAAGGCAACATCCTTTTTAAGTAGATGGGTGAATGAATGATACTTGTCAACATAGTTGGGAAATGAAGCGGTAGATGGCTTGTATCTTTCCTTGCAAGCTTACGCAGTTGTTTGATGTTTTTGGGAGGAGGCATTTCAGTAATGGTGGTAACTTTAGCATGGGTCTACCTCAATCCCTCTTCATGCAATACAATGAATCCAAGCAACTTTCCAGACAGTACACCAAACATACACTTCTTTGGATTCAATTTGACTTTGTATTCCCACAGGCATTCAAAGATATGCCGTAAAATATCAAGGTGATATGATCTTGTCTTGGAATTCCCGAGGATATCATCCACATAGTCTTCCATGATGTTCATGAATCATATCATGGAAAATCATGGTCATTTCCCTTTGATAGGTTTGCACCTGCATTTGTAAGGCCAAAGGGCATTACCTAGATAACAGAAATTCCCCCATAAGCGTTGTGAAGGTCGTCTTGTGTTGATCTTCATCTGTGATTTTGATCTGATTGTAGCCTGAAAATCCATCCATAAGAGATAACATTTCATATCATATGCAGTTGAATCAACAATCATATCAATATTGGGCAATGGAAAATCATCTTTTGGACATGCCTTATTAATGTCTCTAAGAGTCAGTACAGATTCTGATCCCGAACAAGTTTCTTTTGTACGGGGACTATGTTTGATATCCATTCTGAGTAATCAATAGGTCTAATGAAGCCTACCGCTAGTAATATTTCTATCTCTTCTTTAACTAGAAGAGCCACCCATGGATACATTTTTCTGAGCTTTTGTTAGATGGGCTTGGCGTCTACATGCACCACTAGGTTTATGCACTACCAAAGTTGGATCCAAGCCCAGACATATCCTTATAGGAACATGTGAATACATCTACAAATTCCCACAGAATAATGGTGAATATTTTTTGTTCCCATGTACACAGAGTGAAGCTCCTAGTTTGACTATATTTGGATCATCTTTTGTTCCAATATTCACATCAATGGTTTCTTCCAGGGTATCATTTTTGAAAAATAATCCATATGCGTAGGATCTGGAGGAAGGTTGAGGTACTTCTTCCAAGGGTGTCTCTATGAGATTAGTTTCACCCTTAGCATGGTCGAATTTTCTTGGGGGTCTATATGCAAAATTTTTGCACTAATGTTTGTCAGCTAGCACCTCACAAGAAGTTGTTCACTATGTGACAATGGATTTTCCATCACACATCAACAAGGCTTGTTCGTGTGTGACAATTTTTCCCTCACTATCGTGTGTCAACAAAGTTATTGACGTGACCACGAGAGCTCATCTTCCTCATGCAAAGTAAGCGTAGGTATCTAAGTCAATGTGCGATAACTCTATCTTACTGGTCTCACAATCGAAATCCTCCGTCCTCTCGAATGCGCGACAAATGAATCTATCTGTCAATGCGTCAACAAACTATTTATCACGCGTCTTCTTCCTCTACACTCTTTTCGTGCATCAACAAATTCTCCCTGTCGCATGTCAACAAAATCTCTATCATGCGTTTATATCCTCATCCCTCCTGTCGCGTGTCTATAGCCTCTGACCTCCTGTCACGCATTTATTGTACTTGATAATACATATGCCCCCATGTGGAATGAGTGAGCTAGTAGTGTTCTACCTAGTGAATAATCTAAGATTATATAGGGGATAGTTTCAAGGGTAGGTGAATCTGACCCCTAAACAAAATTAATCTTTTTCGGCCAATAGGTCACTGACCCGGGCCAGAAAATTTTCCTTTTCAATTTTTTTAAAAATGGAATATTCATCATATTACAAATATTCACCACTAAAATTATCCCTGGCTTCTTCCACTAGTATTTTTGACAAATCCTCCATATGCATAGGATCGGGAGAAAGGTTGAGATATTATTCCAAGGGTTTCTCTATGAGATTTTCACCCTTGGTGTGGTCACTTTTTTTGTCTATTGATTTTTTCACTTGTTTTTCAGCTAGCGCATCACAAAGGTTTTCATTGTGTGACTTGGACTTTTGTTTTTGTCGAGGCTTTTCGTTTGAAATTTTTCCATCAATTTTTATCATGTTTTGCTAAACACAAAGCTTAGCTTCCTTGCCAAAGTACGTGTAGATATCTAAGTCAATGTATAAATGCTTATTATGGTCTCCAATCAGAATTGTATCTCAAATTCTCATGAATTCTGCAATGGCCTTGTAATTTTCAAAGAGATACATTGGTACGTGACATTTTTGGCCCCATTCGATCAGGAAATGGTAAACAAGGCAAATATTAGGGTCATTAAGGATTATGGTAAGGACAACAGTATCTGTAAATATGTTCGTGGTGGTAAGATCCTTATATTGACCACAGTGGGAATATGTGTCACTATCTAAATAATCAGAGCTACCTTCACGCTCAGAACAAGTGGCATCTTGATCATTGGGGTGCAATCCATAGGGTTGAATGCCGATGTCATATCTTTCCATCTTGAAATTTTGAAGAGGAAATGATTCTCTCGATCCTTTCTCATTCTTTCTGCATCTTAGACCTTTGTAACCCATGGAATACATCATCCGACTAAACTTCTCATATTCAGGGGTTTTTTAGCAAGTTGGTTGAATATCTTCCAGGACCCAAGTCATAGGAGGGTCGAACAACTTCTCTTCAGTGAGCAACCCCCAGGTAAAAATGACCCAATAGTTCGCTCATCTCTAGGCCGTTTGAAATGATAGTTGGGTTGGAATCTAGTTTTAGGTGACAATGATAGGTTCAAAACCAAAAGACCTTATTTTACATTATACTCTCCACAGTCGTATTCCATAACCTTCATCTCCCATGAATCAAAAGGAGAAGTTGATGTAGAAGCCTCACGGGTGCAAGAACTTAGGGAATCTGAATCTTCCTGTGACTCCATGGCTTCAAATTGAAGATGAAGAACTATATCAGCAAAGGGACACATATATGCACCCTTATGTGAAAACCTATTGAGAGCTCTACAGTGAGCAAAGGGCTCTGGATCTCCTTTTATAATGATAGTGTGTCCCTCATGTTTCAGTTTGATGCATTATTGAAATGTTGATGGCATGGCCTGCATGGCATGAATCCATGGTCAGATGAGAAGCATATTATATGGAAGTTCTAAGTCCAAGACATGAAAATGTGTCTGATGACAAGTGGGTCCTAATTTCATGGGTAATGTGATTATGCCATCTGATTCCCTTTCTATTTTGTCGTAAGTAGTTATGGTAATGATTTAGGACTCAAGATCCTCTTATGTATGTCCCATTTGCTTAATTAATTTCAATGTGCATATATTTATCCCTGATCCATTGTCCATAAGAACCCATTTTATCATTCAACGGGTAACGAAGACCTCAATATATAAGGGGGGATTATGCGTTTGATCTTTAATAGGGATATCCCTATGATTAAAAGATATATAATCAATCGGTACAATGTTAGCCATCATCATTTAAAGATGTGAATGGTTGACTTATAGTGGCACTCGAGAACCTTGAAGAGTTTTGTACCAGATTTCCTTATGTACATTCGATAGTTTGAGAAGAACCAAGATTGAAATCTTAGCAGATGTCTTCTAAATTTATTCCAAGAGGTTGTAAAAACCATCTTGTGGGGTTGACGGAGAGGTTTTAGGAATCATGAGCTGGGCACACCTTGTTACCACAGTGCAATCCTTTCCCTTGATTTGAATGGTGTTCACATGGTCACTAGGATATCGGATACATCCAATGAGTGAATCATAATGGTTATTGTCCTTCTTGGTATATAGATAATTCACCTCTTTGTAACTTTGGGATGGATCTCCTCAATCCGGATTTTTCTCATCTGACGTACCATGTTAAGGGAATGGTTCTTTGAATATTCCCATCTTTTTGTTGGATGTCTAAGTTTTCTCTAGGGTTCCACCTCTATCTCCCCATTATCGGTGAGTTCTTGGATGTAATGATGAAGTCGTAGACACTTGTATGTTTTGTGTCCCTTGACACGATGTACTTCACAATAGTCATGCTCTTTGTACCATGATGGTTTTGGAGTGTTGTCATCAAAGGGTTCTGTCGTGAGATAAGTTACCATGTGAGCCACATCCAATTACTTCAATATGGCCAACAAAGGCTCATTGAGAGGAGTGAACATTCTACATTTAGGTGGTAGTTGAATAGGTCCTTTGGTTAGTTTAAAAGGTTGACCAGTTTGAATTGTTTACATGTGTTTGGTATCTGTGATCCTGTCTCCCACCATGTTCTTGTTTTTGTGGAATATTTTCAGCTTTTCCCTAAGTTTTGCATTTTGGTTATCCTTAGAGTGTGGTTTAATGGTTCCTTTTGAAATAAGGGATTTCTCTATTTGAATTCCCTTTTCAATAACCTCTTCAAATGTGTGAACAAATGCATTTGTAGATTAAAGGTGATGTCTAGGTTGAGATTGGGCATAAAGATAATCACCAATTGTTTTTCAGGGAATGTACAAGGGAAGGAACTTGTTATCCCTCTCCATCGTTATAGGAAGCTAGTGAATGTCTCATTAGGATGTTGTTTAGTGCCACACAATTCCACCATGGTTATGTCACTTTCTATGTTGTATGAGAAGTGTCATACAAATCTTTCTACTAGTTCAGGCCATGTAAAAATAGACCCACGAGTTAAGCGAGCGAACCATTCCAAGGCTTGGCCCCCTAGACTCTTTGGAAAGAGTCGTATGAGGTAGTTTTCATTGTAGGACACTTCTTGGCATGCCATGTAAAATTATTTTACATGATCTTGTGGGTCACCTTTCCCTCTATATTTGTTAAATTTTGGAATGTCAAACTTTTTAGGGAAGTGTTGAAGTGTCATAGTTTTGTTGAATGGATAGGGACATAGCTCTTCATATTGATATTTTTTGCTATTCCCCATAGTTCTCTCTTGGAGGCTCATAAGTGTTGCTTTCATATATTGCATTTCTTGATCAAGTAATTTTTCTTTGGTAAGAGAAGTAAGGATATATACATGATGATGTTCCATATTGTCTTCTCCTTGATTATCCAATTGAAGTTCACTAATTTTGACCTTATGTTTTGTTTTTTGTGCATTCTTGTTTGTTCCTTTTTATACATGAGATGTTAACAAAGCCAATTGTTGACTAAGGTTGCTAATTTTTTGTTGAATAGTGACTTCTTCTTCGATAGGTTCCTCTTCTTCTTCATATTGCAGAGGTTGTTCAACATTTTCGTGTTCTATTCTAACTTTACGTGGTACTTTAAGGAAAGGTATTCTATATGCCACTACATTATCATTTCCCACGTTAGAAGTAGAAGCATGGCCATGTGTTAAGATATCATCCAAGTTAATAAGAGGTTGCTCCTCTTCATTAGCATCATTTGTAGGTGGGATTTTTTCTTGTTCAATATGAATTTTGGCTCCCAACTCCACAACTCGTGTCAGTACGTAATCCTTGTTTCTAAAAAGGAATTCATCTAACAAGGTGGGGTCAAATTAAAACTTTGCATGTGGTGATTCCAACTCGTCACCGCTATTATCTATCAGTTCTTATACTTCTTTCTCTACGGAGAAAAAAGGACCAAGATCATGGCCAATAAAAGGGTTTGAGCCTTGTTTGTTGGAGGCTTCCCAAGTTTTTGTTTTTCTTGTTTCCAAAGCCTGATTTTTGAGTCGTAATCTATTTTTAGGAGCCATGACATGTAATAGTTTCACTAAGGTATCTATGAGTGTGTTCAAATATTCCTATCAAACCTAATTTAAAAAAGGAATGTAAAGATATTAAGGTATGTTATAAATTTCAAAGAACCAACGTGACACAATAATTTGCTCTTAAATGAATGATACCAATAAGAATAATTCACTCAATGTTGAGTTTCAAGCCAAATAATCAAATGGAGTACTTCCTAAATTTATTTTTTGAAAGGTATTTGGTATCGCATGATGAAATAACAAAATGTCCCTATTTGTGTCGAGTTCAAAAAAATGAACAAGGCGTAAGTAATAACAAGAAGTTAATGCAACCTCCAAACAAAGTATACTAGAAGGAAGCCCAAATTCAATCAAAACCTATATTCCAAAAGGTTTCAATCACGATTGTGAGTAACACAACAATTTCACCAAGATATGTTAACCAAAATTTGTGAGAAAGTAAGGTATTGATATCAAGATGATATTGATATAACACACATAACTGGTAACACTTAACACTCTTCAGAATTGAGGTAATAATTGAAATCAAACTAAAATTATAGTATACCTAAGGAATTGTTAAAGTGTATATAATGTAACCTTACAATATAGGTATTTAGGTCAAGTTTACAAGAAAAAAGACGTAAATACCAAAATTGTAGTGCCACAATATAAACAAGATAATCGTTAAAAGGAGAATCAAAGTGATGAACCAAGCCTAACTACATGATGACAATCTTGACTTGGGTATCAAGATTAAAAAGGCTACCAATGATATAAAAATGTCTCCACACACTTTAGATGTTTAACAACCCATTTGTAAACATGGATGGGCATAAACAAACAAAAAGTTGGTGAAACAATCAATTGATAACACAAAGGGAGTCACTCTTCTTTTGATCAACAAAGTGTCAAAAGAAAGTGAAGGAAGTAGATCAATTTGGGTTGAAAAATGTTGGCCTCACTTTGGTAGAGTTTTGCTTGGCCTTAGGACAAGTGAAAAACTAAGAAAAAGTAATGTTTCACACGTTTCGTGATGAACAATAGATCTCAACTCAAATTGGCTTTGATGTGGTCCAAGTGGGCTCCTGGTCAAAGATAGCTTCCTAGGTGGTTCACTCAACTAGGTGTCACAAGTCAGCTAAGAGAGATCTCAATTTACCCAAAAAGTCACACTAAATAATTTAGGAGTATCTCATACTTTACTTTACCCCCTTCAAGCATAGTGGGCAATAAATGTGTCCATCGTGTACTCTCACTGGGGTTATGATACATATGACTTGTGAAGCTAAATCTCATAAATGGTAATACTAGTCAAGTAGGTTATGCAGAGCACTTCCCATTTTGTCCACAAGGTTCCCTCTTGTGTGGACTACTTTGGGGTTCCTAGGACCACCCCCATTTTTGTAGCTTAAGGCTTATGCCAAAGGGGTTATGTACCTAGTTTTAAGCAGATGGGACGTACCCTTATCCGAACCTGCAAATCAAGTTTTTTGAATGTGGTGTGTTTTTTGATCTTTTAGACTTAATGTGGTTTAGTCATTCATCATTTGGAAATCTACAACACACGTTTAGTTAGAAAAGTTTGTCTTGAACTCCTTTCTTTGACAAACATTTTTAGGTCCTGCACTCAAGCGTTAGTAGTTCTCCAAGAAAATCACATGATTTAAAAGAGGATTAATGAGTTGATTTTGATTCTCAAGATCATCCAAGGATGCAAGAGAAGAGCATACATAACAAATAATCCAACTAAAAAAGTAAATAAAAGCTTTGCAATCAATGAACCATACAAAAATCTTCATAAAGGATTCATTCCCTTAAACCAAAAGTGAAAGATGAAGTTTCTAATTTACCAAATGTTATAAAATGAAGACTAAAGTTGCTTTTGATTCTCAAGATCACCCTAAGGTGCAAGAGAATAGCATACAAAAACTTTATCCCAACTATATAGAAATGGAAAACTTCAAATCAAAGGACCATTGAAAAATTCTTTGTAAAAGGTTCATTCCCTTAAGCAAAATGAATAATCAAATTTCCAAGTTTAATCCCAATGTTAAAAAGATAGAGATCAAAGTTGTTTTTGATTCTCAAGATCACCAAAACATGCAAGAGAAGATCATACACATTCTTTGGTCTAAATCAAGTAAAGCATGAAAATACAACATTCATCAAAACATTAGACATGTTAGAAAATGACCAATTTTAAAATAAAAGAAAAACCTACAATTTTTGTAAGTATAAATCCTAAATTTATGTTTTCATTGCATAGTTAACTTCAATACCTTTCCAAAGAAAAAAATGGAGTCATTTCGAGTTCAAAAGAAAAATTTATGGCCTTTAGAAGATGGGTTACACATATGCTCTTATGCTCACGGGTATGCACTTGTCATGCACTCAAAAAATGCCAAAACAAGCGTAACTTAATCTGTAAAATGGTCAATTTTTTCCAACCAAGATTAAATTTTGACAACAACCCATCACACTAATATATGAATAGAAGACTCAACTCTATCAAACATTAACATACATGCTCAAGAATTTAATATTTTCAAGAAATTGACAAAACTAGCATATAGAATGATGAAAAAGTAAGCTCTGAAATTAAAACATGATGAAATCTTGAAATATTTTCACCAAGATTCAATTTTGACAAAAACCCACCACAATAATATGTAAATATAAGACTCATCACTATCAAACACTAAAATACATGCTCAAGAATTTAAGTTTTTCAAGAAATTGACAAAACTAGCATGTAGAATGTTGAAAAAGCAAGATCTAAAAATGGAAACATGGATAAATATTGAAATTTTTCCATCAATTCCAATTTTGACAACACTTAACCTCCTCTATACCTACAAGGAAGAACCAACACATTCAAACTCAACAAAACAAGTTAAGAAAAACAAGTTATGTCAATATATGCAAAAAGAGGGTTAGTAACCAAAATTGAAACTAAACTACAAAAACTTGAAATTAAGTGCAAAGGACAATGGAGTAAGTCCCACTGGGTATGCCAAATGTATGCATGGAATAGTTATAAATGAAATTAAAATTGAAACTAACACCTAGTAGCTTCAATACAATTCTAAACTAAACATATGCATCATCATGCTAAGAGCTTAAACAAATTTAACCTATCAACATTTCTACATTAAACATGAAATGAACATTTCAGGCTAATATGTTAAACAAATTAAATTCTATCTCTTATTGAATGTTAAAATAAGATGAGATTGAACCTATGTAGATCTCTAGAGCAATCAAAGAGTTGATTATGTGCTTGAAATCCCAAGGTTTCTAAGAATGGAGTCTTGTCAAATCATGGCTACAAGACCATTTGACATATCTCCATATGACTTCAAAACTTGGGTGGATGAATACAAGAAATGGAAAAGGCAAGATCTTGTAATAAAATAATGCTCTAAGATGATAAATGGCTATAGTGTAGGCTCTATGCTCATTTAGGATTGTAGGTGTAAATAGAAAGGTAGGAGGAGGACTCCTTATATAACCCAATGGATAGAAGAATCTCTACATCCCTCTTCATGTGGGATAAAAGGAGAGGTTGGGTTAGTTGTGGATAAGGGAGGTTTAGAAAGGGTTGAGTCGACCTTATGAGAGTTTAGTTTGTCCTTTAGTGACCCATGGGGTTTGAGGGGATTTATTAATTAACCAAAGTGATTAATTAATAGGTGTGTAAGATTATATAAGCTTTTTAGAGGAATAGTTAGTATGATTTATGTTATGAGAGGATTTTAATCAAATAAATGACAATTTATTGATTAAATAGAAGAGAGAATTAATTAATTAAGAATAATTAATTAATCTAGATAGAAAGGGGTATTAATTAATTATCTCTAATTAATTAATGTAGATAGAAAGGGGAGCTTAATTAATTAGAAATAATTAATTAATCTAGATAGAAAGGGGAGCTGATTAATGGAATGTCATTAATTGGCATCATTATTGGATAGAAGAGTTAATTAACTAACGTAATGTAATTAATTAATGATGATAGCAGAGAAAATGTGCGATATTGACGATATGTCATCAATTTGCGGGAAAGGGTATAATTAGTGTAATTTAAGTATTTAAGTTGCTCGAGATAAATTATAGTTGTCTACATTTTCCCATATTTGATGTGGCTTAAGTGACACCACTTCAAAGGTATTAGACAGACAAAATTTTGAAGACGTAGAATAAAAATTAGTAGAACTAAGATATGCCCCTTCGAGTGTCAATGGGGTGATGAAAGAAGGCAATCGACGATCGAGAAAGGTGAGAGAAAGGAAATAGAAGAATGGGCAGAAGCAGGATGCCCTAGGTGTATAAGAAGAATAGTGTTGATAGGTGAATGATGTAGAAGAGGAATGATAGATGGAAAGAAAAGAGAAATCTTTCATCCAGTGTATTGAAACAACTTTATTGTCATCATATTGCAAAAGATCTACGTCATCGGTCCTTATTAAAAATATAAGAATACAACAAAAGTAGGATGACATGAAAAGCCATACTATGAACAATTTTCCATTCCTGAAACACCCACTCAATGCAACATATGAAAATAAATTCAAGATGAGAAGGAAACAAGGTCATTTAACATGGAAAACAAGTACAAACACACATATTCCAACCAACAACGGTTAAGAAGGTTATACAAATGTTTTGTTATCAAGATGAAGATCCCCAAATGTTCATGATTGATGAAAAGGGTTAAAAATGAATCCCTGAGAAAGGATACATGCAAGGGATGATGATGAAGGATGTTGGGTCCAATGAAAAAGCATTCATGCGCAACGAAACAATATCAGGCAACTAGATGTGCCCCAGAGTACCGACGAAGCAAACATGCTAGCTTTGCAAATGGTTGTAAGTCAGATGATATACGAGTCATTTAATTCATGAACACGTGAAAATTATAACAATATATGAAATGAATACCATGCATAAGACACGAGTTTTAGCTGTAATGAGCTAGTTTACCTATTTTTGCAAATTTTATAGTTTTTAGGATTTTTGAAAAAGTTTTGAATTTTTTTTGGATTTTGAATTGATTGTTTTTATATACTTTTAAAAGTTTGGATAGAGAAGAAGTTAGAAGAATTAGCAAGAATATCCTAATAGAAAAATAAATTCCACATGGAGAAGAAAGAATCAACATACAGAAAATAATTCCCTAGCACAACAAAAAGATTAACAAAATAATTATTTAATAAAAAATAGTTATTTGATGGAGTTTGTAGAAGAAGGGATATTGCCTAGGAGTAATAAAATTATCCTAGTGAGAAGAAATGAGTACCATATGGCAAATAATGCCCCAACATGGCCAAAAAGTAAGGAAAATAATTATTTAAATAAAATAACTATTCACTGTTAGTAGAAGAAGAGTTAGAGTGTGATGTTATATGGTTTGATTTCACACTTTTGTATGTATCATGATGACATTTGAGATGTTTGTACCACATGTGCTTTATTTTGACATGATAGATCCATAGATGATATTAATTGTATTTTACATGTGATTCTCTAGATTAGTGGACGTGATGGCACGATGATATTGGTGCGGTGGGGGATAGATTTTTATATTTTTGATCCCTCTTGCCCCCATTTGATGATACAATACATGATGATTAGCATAACATACAAGTATGATGTAATCGTAGAATTTTTTGTATATGATGTATAGATGATGTTAGATGTGATGATATTGATGGAGATAGGATGATGTGATAACAAAACTATGTACTTGTGACAAGAAAACACAATCAAATGTTAACAAAATACACAATGCCAACCAACACGACTTAACACAACTATGTACAATTATTTACATGCATGTAAAGACACACTGCATATGTACAAGTAAGAATGAATCTAATCTAAGAAAGAAAAGATTTATCTTATCAAAGTATGTCTAAGAAACAAACTATACAAATGTACAAACAAGTAGCAACTATACAAGCAAACAATGTACACAAACAAAGCAAGAAACAAGATAAAGAAAGTAAACTCAAGTTATGTTTTTGAAAGATTTTATAACAAAACTCTTTTCTACTATTATTTTGCTTTTGTGAAATAATTTTCTATTGTTTTTGTGCTTTTGTGAAACAATTTTCTATTTTTTTGTGTTTTTGTGAAATAATTTTCTATTGGTTTTGTGCTTTTATGAAACAAATTTCTATTATTTTTGTGCTTTTCGAACATTTTTGAATGTTTTTGTGATTTTCTAACATTTTTGAATGGTTTTTGTGATTTCTAACATTTTTTAATGTTTTTGTGATTTTCTAACATTTTTGAATGTTATTTTGATTTTCTAACATTTTCCAAAACTATGCACAGGTGACCGAGAAACATGGATGACCTCAGCGTTAGACGGATAATATACAAGGGTAGGTGCAACATGCTTATAAACAGGAAGGTGAAATCATAGGAGTGCCCCCAACGTTAGATGGGGGATATACAAAGACCATCTCTTCACTGAGTAACAAGAGGAGAAAATTTTGGATCAAGGATTGACATGATAGATTCACATGGAATCTTAGATGAAGGCATGGAACTAGCCCTAGGCTAAGTAAAAATACCCTTCATACACAAGATTCTTGTGAACAACAAAACCTCCCAAGCCGTTGGAAACTGGTTTTCACCAAGGGACCTATCCAATTTACCATAATTGCATGGTTTTCGTATATTAACGACCTATTTTCTCTTTTTATTTTTATCTTATTTTAAGTTTTTTGTATTTTGATCATTTTTACTCTTTTTTATGTTTTACTTTTCTTATTTTTTTTGCCATGTTTAAGCATAGAACCTCTTAAGGTACATGGCATTCATAGGTTTACGGATCCCATCACCATTGCGATTGGAAAGTTTATATGCTCCCGTACCATATTTGGCCACAATGACGTAAGGTCCTAACCAAAGCAGTTCAAAATTTCCTTTCTTCTCTTGTCCTACCCTTGTGTTGAACTAATTTTGTTTCATGACCAAATCTTTGACCTCAAACTGACGAGGTATGATCCTTTTGTTGTAATTTTTAGAGACTCTGTCCTGATACACTTTGAGATGGTTAAGGGCACGTATGCACTTTTCATCTAGGATTTCTAATTCTACCAGCCTAGATACTCTGTAATCCTCATCTTTATCCAAGTAATCCCTAAGAGATATTCTCAAGGAAGGAATATTGATTGCCAATGGGATGATGGATTTAGTTCCAAATACTAGGGAATAAGATGTCGTAACAGTAGGAGTGTGAATGGAGGTCTTATAAGCCTAAAGGGTTGGGTGAATTTTTAAATGCCAATTGTGATGTATTTTACTCACCATCTTTTCCATGATTCAAACCAATGTTTTTTTTAGTGGCTTCAGCCTACCCATTACCTTATGGATAATATGACGTAGACCACTTCAATTTTATTTGAAATCGATGACAAAGGTCCTTCGCTATTTTGTTATTGAATGATTTTCCATTGTCAGTAATTGTTAGTGTAGAATCACAGAACCCCCAAATGATTTATAAAGATATACTTTTCTAAGGCAGAATCATCTAGTGTGATTGCATAACATGGAAATTTTATTAAGGTGTGGGACCTTATAAATTGGAAAATCTCTCTAGATTAAATGTTGGTTCCTTATTCCTCTGTTTAGGTGCTTACGTAGAAACATGCAGAGGTTCTGTTCTTAAGCCTAATCTAAACTTTACCAAGGAGACAGGGATAGGAGGAAGTACATGAAATGAAAACAAAGCTAAACTACCAGGTGATGCACCGAAGGAATGATGAACACTTAGTTTTCCTTCAACACGAACCAATAAAATGCATACAATAAACAAGCACAGATAGCCAGATCTGTAATGAGAGACCAGATAGAAGCAAAAGAAAAAAGAAGGATCTAAGATCGATCACAAAAGTATTTATTTCTCTATAGATTAATACAGTTCATTACAGAATAGCAAAAAGGTAAAAATGTGTTACAATTTTAATGGAAGGCCTGAACCCCTGAATCCTTTGCTAGAAGGAGAAGGGATCCTACAAAACTAAGAATATCCAACCCTTTACAATGAACCCCGCATCCGTCTTTATAGATTCAGCCTGAGAGAAGAAAAGAGAGAGAGAGAGAAGCAGGAAAACGCGGATCAAATATCAACCACCTTTGTTAATTATTCTACTAAAATCTACCCCAAATCCATATTTTTTGCATCGATCCTTGGTTCGATGCCTTGAAGGCAGAGGAAACGATGGAAATAGATCGAATCCAATCTAGTTGTTGAGACTGATGATCCTGCATTGAAATCTTGAAGACGTTTCTCCATTTTACTTCCACCTAACTTCCCAAAAATTAAATTTTCAAATTCTCATGGCATAGAAGAGATAGAGATCTTTCCAATGGTGTCATATTTGCAATATTTCGAGCCCTGGGTTGAAAGATATGCCCCTTTGAAGTTTGAATCGAATCCGTACAAATGGGAAGAAAATAATTTGAAAAATGAGTCCCCTTTTGTGATTGGGACATGTGGCGGCCAGGTTGGAACAAAATTTGGGCCCGCAGGTCCACAATTCACCTTTTATCCTTTTTGCACAAAAATGCAAAACTTAAAAAATTCCCGTAGCCCCGAAGCTCCCCACGGACACGTGGCTCCTTTTGGTTAGATGGGAAAATGCGCTCCCATTTTTACCTTTATGCCTTTTGGGAAAAATAAATATTTTCACCTTTTCCCCCAACTCCCTCACCTTGGCTTTGACTTGGGTCTAAATGTTGACTTTTTCCCTGGGTGGAGTTGTCGGCCATTTTAAAACTTTTACTCTCTTTTGAGGCAAAGGGAAAAAAATCAACCTTTTTCCCGATGCCCCACTTTCCTCTAAGACATGTGTCACTCTGGCACTCGTTTGGAAACCTTTTCTCTATTTGACCCTTAAATCAGCAGCCATTGAGACACTTGGCAGCCTCTGACTGGCCTATTTGTGCATTGACTATTCAACTAACTCTTCCTCCGTTGATAGAACACGTGGAGGCACTACGCTTGTTTGCAAACCTGACCCAAAGTTTGCCTTTGGAGGAGCGCTGAGTTAACACTTGTCAGCCTCCACTGATCTGTGGACTTTCCAATAGTCTTTCTTACTTTTAGACTTTGGGCTACGTGGCGAGCTTGTGCTCATTTGGGTCTCTCACCTTGGGACCAACTCTTGGAGATGCGCCATACTGAAACTTGGCACTCTCCACTTACATGTTCATACTTAGCTAATTTTGAGGCCCGCCTTGTCTGCCTTTGACTCTATTTGTCCTTTTAACCCTACCTTCGTTCCTACCCTGGGACACGTGGAGATGCAGCGCATTTGTTTGAGTCTCTCTATTTGGATCCATCTTTGGAGAAGTGCTCCAAGGACATGTGGCTCTCTTCATTGGCTCCTCCATACTTAGTCGATTTTGAAGCTTTTCCTCTCTACCCCTTGACTCTCTTTGACCATTTTCTACATGGAGGTCCGGTGCAAGTTTGATTTCCTCCCTTTAGATTCACTTTGAGAGAAGCGTCATTAGGACACGTGGTCTCTTCCGCTACCTCCTCCATACTTAGTTGTTTTTGGGCCTTTCCTGAACCGTTTCGAGCCTGAGGATACCAAATCTTCATTTTTCTTCTTCCTTTCTTGCTTTTGGATCGTTTGTAGCATCTTCCCTAGTTATCCAACTCTGCTATTTGATAGCTCTACCTACCTGTAACTTGGAGAATGGATTTAAAGCAGCAGAGATGGCCCAATAGAGTCGTTTCCTTCTGTACAGGATCCATTGCTCTTTCTTCATCTCCGCCACTTCATTGCTGAATCTTTTTTGCAACCAATTTATAGGATTAAAATGAGTTCTCTTAGTCCCTTTTATGCGGGGGTCATGATTCAATCCAATATTTATCTCGGGGTGAAATATGGATAACAATTTGGTGACTCACGTGGGGACATCTACCTACTAGATGAAGAGATCAGTTGCATTGTTGTATCTATTGGGCATGGAGTCAAGAATAACAGTCTGATACTAATTCTACCTCTGGTTCATGATCCCAGCTACTTGCATTCTCATATTTTATAAGAAAATCTTGAAATGAAGATTTCTGAGAGTAGGAAATTGTTTCCAAATCTAGGGCTTTGTCTGTCTCTCTAAATGAATTGTATAAGAGCAAAAAAATAGCACCACAACTATGTACAAAATTGAAATCACACATGCTCCAAATGGAACATGCAGAGCGTGTAAAATTACTTAGGAGAAAATAAATCTATACTATAGCAAGACAATGTGCAAAAGCACTTGGAGGAAAGAGAAACTAACTGATATGTACAGGGTGAGACTTCCCTTTTAGTAGCAGTGCTTAAGATAGATCTCATTTACCGGAATCTAAAACTCTTCACCCTCTAATGTAAACAATTGGAAAGCATTACTACTTTTGCATCTTGTTATCATATAGGGGACACCTCAGATGGCATCGAACTTAGAATGTCTCCCTGGTTTTGCTTGATCTACATCCCACTTCAAAACCAGGTCTCCTTCCTTAAAAGTCCTTGCTTTAGCCTTCTTGTCAAAGCATCTTTTAATTGAGGCCTAGTTCTTCTCCAATTCTTAGAGAGATTTCTCTCTGGTCTTCTTCTAATTCTATTAGCTCCATGTACCTAGCCTCCATTGGTTCAAATTCAGACGTCTCTAGGTTCTTCACAAGCTCCAATGCTGGTAATTCAAGTGATATATGCAAGACTACCTCTTTCCCATAGACAAGCTTGAATGGAGAGCTACATGTAGATCTCTTGGGCATTATTCTATCAGCCCATAAGGCTACTTTGAGCTTTGTGTGTCAGGTCCTTTGATTCTCATCTAGAGTTCTCCTGATGATCTTCAATAGGTTTTTGTTTGTAGACTCAGTCTGGCCATTACCTTGAGGGTAATAGTTTGATGAGGTGCTCAAATAAGTCCCATTTTTAACAGTCCATCCTATAATTTTAGAACCTATAAATTCTAATGCATTGTTTGAGATGATGGTGGCTGGTACTCCAAATCTAGTCACTATCCCTTCATAGAAATATAGGATACTAGACTCACTCACTTCTTTAAGTGCCACTTCCTCAGTCCACTTGGTGAAATAATCAATTGTTGTAAGGATCCATTTGTGACCTTGGCTTGAGTTTGGGTTGATGACTACAATGAATTCCAATCCCCATTGCATGAAAGGTTGGTCTACTGATATTGGGTGTAGTGGAAGTGTTACTAGCTTCTCTTTGCCTTTGAAGAATGCACAACTCTTGCACCTTTTGATCCATGTGAAATAGTCACTAAACACTTCTGGGCCAATAGTATCCTGCTTTCATGATTTTGAGTGTTGTCACTCTTAGAGAAAAATGGCCTCTAGCTACTTTGACATGGAATTTTTGTAGCACTCTCTCCACATGATTTTTCCCAATGCACCTCAACAGAATACCATTGATGTCTCTTTTGAACAAGACACCATCAATAAGAACATATGGGATGGTCTGTAGCCTAAAATGCCTTATTTTTGCTTTACTCATCCCATGAGGACATATACCTATTTGAAGGAAGTACACCATGTCTTGGGTCCAACAACGAGTAGGCATATCATCTCTCCCTTCTTCTTGATTATTCTTGTAAGATAAGAATGGCCTCTTTATCACTATTTGTTTCATCTTGTAGAGCAGAGGATAATTGCTCACACAAGCCCCTCCTATGGAACAACTTAGTGACCTTAATCTCAATGTCATATTCCATGACACGATTGATCCACCCTACATGTTTCTCATTTAGGTCCTTGCTGAGGAGGAATTCTTTGACTCCTGTATGGGAGACCAATAGTTGGATTTTGTTGTTTGAAACCAAATGCTTAAAATTCTTCAGTCCTCTAATTACCACCATGACTTGCTTCTCGATGAAGGAATACCTCACCTCATAGTCTTCTAGACTCTAACTGAAGAAATAAATTGGCTATTCTGAGCTTTCTTTGTTCTGTTGAACCAGGATTGTAGATATATTGTCACTGCCACCAAAGGCATACAATATGAAGTCTTTGGAAAAATATGGGTTCACAAGAGTTAGGACCCATGATATGGCTTCTTTGATAGCTTCAAAGCTTGCCTTTCCTTCAACTTTCCATCTGAATGCTAAGTTCTTCTTCAGCATTAGTGTTACCCAAGCTTAACCAGAGCAGCAAAGTTTGGGAACAAACCTTTGAACAAAGTTGATCTTCCCCAAGAATATACAAAGAGCCTTCTTGTGGCTTGGCAGTGGCAGTGATTTTATTACTTCAACTCTTTCTGGATCAATTGCCAAACCATCCTTAGACACAATGTGACCTAAAATCCTACCCTCATGGGCCAAGAATATGCACTTTTTAGGGTTCAGAGATACCCCAAATCTTCTACATCTTTGAAACACTTGCCTTAGATGAAAAAGGTGGTCTGGTGTGTTCTTGGAGAACACAATGATATCATCCATATAAATCAGCACTATTTTGTTGATTAGCCCTTTGAATGCCATATCCATGGCTCTTTGGAAAGTAGAACCAGCATTAAATAGTCCAAATGGCATTTTTTTGTATGCAAAGGTGCCCCATTTGGTGGTGAAGGCAGTTTTGAACTGATCATCTTCTTTCACCATGATCTGATTGTATCCTAAGTAGCCATCTAAGAGGGAAAATCTCTCTGACCCAGACACTACTTGCAAGATCTATTCCATTGAAGGGAGTGGGTAGTGATCTTTGAGAGAGGCTCTGTTTAAATCCCTGAAGTCAACACACAACCTGATTTCTCCATTTTTCTTTTTGACTAGGAATAGATTTGCAACCCAACTTGAATGCTTAATTGGGAATATGATACTTACCTCTATTAGTTTATTCAGCTCCTTCTTCATTAGAGGCTCAATATGTGGGTTGATTGGTCTCTACTTCTGCCTGATAGGCTGAGCAGCTAGGTCTAATTCTATTGTGTGTTGTGCTAACTTTGGATTAAAACCCCTCAAGTCCTCATAACTCCAAGAAAACACATCAGGGAATTCTTGGCAGAGTTGTATGAATTCATACCTTTTTTGTTCAGTGGCCACCTTGCTAATTTGAAGTGTTTTGTCTTCTCCAACTGGGATTGACTTTGAATCCTCTCCTTTGATATGCATGTTAGAATTCTCTTTTCTGAACTGATCATTAGGATTAAAAATGGATTCCAGTGTCACTAAGCCTTTGGGAAGCTTGTTTGTATGCAGTTGTACTATCTGGTTCCCATACTACTGCTCTAGTCTGTTTTGATTATGGGTTGAGAATTTAGCTTCTTCTCATAGAAAGTTAATGATCTGTTAATCATTCTCAAACACCTGCCAGCATGTATTATTATTTGGCACTGCTGGCCTCACAACCACATGGATATGTGGTTGTTCTTTTTCTCTTTTGATGTTGTCCACCACATCAAAGGCTACTCCAACTACTGCAAGTCTATCAACAACTTCATTTTCTTTTCTGGGTATGGACATAATGTTGAAGGCTTTGAAATCCTCCATGAGGTCCCATACTCTATTCTTATAGTTCTTGAGCAGGTCATTCTTGACAGCATTAAGTCCTCTGACTTGATTGGCAACCAATTCACTATCACCAAACACATGCAAATTCTTGATCCCTAGCTTTCTTTCCCAATGAAGACCTTGGACTAAATCCTCATATTCAGCAACATTATTTGAGCAAGAAAACTGAAATCTAAAGGCTGAATAATACTTCATACCTTTGGGAGACACAATCATAGCTCCTCCTCCAGCTCCTTTTCTACTCCTTGAACCATCAAAGAATAATTTCCATACCTCATTGTCATCTTTATGTTCTGGCTTGATTAAGGTAGGAAGAGGGTGATTTTCTTCATGTAGAAGGTAGACACCTAGCTCAGATTCTTCCATTTCTTTATAGGGGTCAAAAACATGTCTTTTGCTGGCCCACTCATCTAGAGTCAAGTAATGGGATACATTCCAACTTGGTATTTGCTTCATTAGTTCTTAGGAGGTCTTCTTGATCAAAGGATGAGTAGTTAGCATTGATTGGGCTAGGTACATAGGATTCAATATGATAGTCAGCAATAGGTTCAGATCTGATTGTGGCCTTTACCCCATACCTTGTCCTAAAGAGCATATGTGACCAGTCAACAAACAGGTAGCCTCCAATTTTGGCAGTGAAGTCCCTAGATAGACACAAAGCAAAATGTGGTGGTAAATCTATGATGGACACGTTTTGAAATACAGTCACATTGGGGTAGGCATGTAGGGTGAGGCTCAATATTTGATGATTCCCATAGTGGTCACTATTGTCTCCATCTAATTGAACTACTCCTCTAGAGATAACCTCATATTGGAGACCCAACTAGTCGGCTATTTGTTTGGGCATCACAGAACTAGTAGCCCCAGAGTCAATCATACAATTGTGCACTAATTTGTCCCCAATAATTATTGAGACATAGAATGGAGGGGGTCTCAAGTTCTTACCTTTTTGTTCTCCTTGGTTCTTCTCAGGTTGAACTACATTGGCAAACACTCTCTCTTGCTGATTAGGGGGTTGATTTGAACTTGACCAATTCTGCATGACAGTCTGTAACAAATCCCTCTACCCTGGAATGGCCAATGACTCCCATAGTGAAATGTTCACACTTTTCCTCTTCATTTTCTCAATAATATTGAATGAGCTATCTTTTTTCTGCCCCTTCCCAGACACATTTCTTTCTTGCACATGGGTTGTTACAACCGGTGCCTGGTCTAGATTTGGAAGGTGGCTTGGATTGGTTCTGCATGTTGGGAGTTACACTTGGAACACCAGGACCTTATGGAGTGATGGAAGGTTGAGGGTTACCTAAGTTTAGTGGTTGGCCCTCTCCAATGCTTCTCTTTTTGGACCATGTATTGGCAGCCACACTTTGAGGAGGGAACTGATTCATCCCACAGAAATCTTTAGCCTGCCAATTTACAAGCATGGTCTCTCCTGGAGGTTCACCTTATTGAGCTCCTTGCTACTGATCTCCTTCTTGACTAGGCTCTTGTGACACCATACTGGTTTGCACCATTAGAGCTTGATTCATAGCACCATTAAAACACATGGATTGGTTATGTGGCTGATTGCATGGAAAACACCAATCATATTCCTGTGCCATATTGTTCTATGTAGGGACCAATGCCTTTGATGTTGAGGTTGTACTTAGATCATAAGACCTAAAAGGTCTAGCAGCTTGAGGTTGTCCTTGATTTTGATTATGATTTACAGTGTGAGGTGGTGGCCTATTTTACTGGTATTGGGGTCTAGCTTGATATTGAGCCTGAGGCTGGTATGGCCTAGAACTCTGTGCTTGTTGTCTTTTGATGGTCACTAGCTCATTTCCAAGGTTCTGGAGTTGCTTCATCACTTCTTGAAGCTCTTTAGAGGTATCAGATGATGAAGTGGAAGCTTTAGTTGAGCTTTGACTCCTTGGGGTGGTTATAGGAGCTAATGTGGGCACTTGGTTCGTATCTGGGCTTCCTAACTCAGGGTACAGAGGCATAGATGGCCTAGGAGCTATTTTTCTAGCTTGAATCAAATGGTTCTCAGCCCCTATGGAGAGTTTATAGGCTGCAAGTAATGTAGTGCCCCCCATTGACTGAATCATTAGAGAAATATCAGAATTTAAAGCCCTAAGAAAGTATAAGAAGGCACCTTCATCAGTGGGCTTTACTTTTGTTGGAATCCTATCCCAGGTCCATTGGAATCTGAGGTTGAAGTCAGTCAGTTGTTCATTTGGGGCTCTCTTGATTGTTGTTAGTTGCTCCAACAAAGACAAGTTATCACCTTTTTCCCCAAACTGATTCTGAAGGGCCATGCACAGCTGGTTCCAGTTCTGGATAGAGCCTGCTGCAAGACTCTTGAACCATTGTGAAGCCTTTCCCTTTGAGTGAAGAGGTGAGTAGCTTGACTACTATGTCCATTTCATGAATCTCATGGATTGTGTAGACATTTGCAATATCTTGGACATGATCACCCAGAGAAGTTTGGTTCTCCCTAGTGAAATATGGGATACTCTTTAATGCTGCAATAGGAACTGGATTTTGTGCATTCAAGGCAAGTGGACTACTGCCAGTGAAGTTAACATAAGGATTTGGCTGAGCCATTCTGATTGGCCTAAGCACTCCTCTTGATTGAATGAATGGTCTGCCGGGAGGAGGTGTTGATAAAGCTCTGATTTGGTGGGGATAGAGACCTCTGGACTCTTCTTCTTCTTCTCCCTCTGTCTGGGGATAAGTCTAAATAGAAAAATAGTCCCTCTTCTCTAGTTCTTGACCATGTTTGTATTCTTCTCATGAACTTTCTTGGACTGCTAAAACTAGTAGATTTGTTTCTTTTGGAGTCATCAGATGTACAGTTTTAAAGGCTTCTTAAAAGCCAAAATCATAGCAAGTGTACATCAATTCCCTACTTGTAATAAGATGGAGACTTCTTGTCCCACTCGGCATGCCAAAAATTGTTAGTGCAGAATCACAGCACCCCCAAATAATTTATAAAGATTTGATTTTCTAAGGCAAGAATCATCTGGTGTGATTGCATAACATGGAACTTTTCCCTAAGGTGTGGGACCTTGCAAAAATGAAAATCTCTCCAGATTAAAGGTTGGTTCCTTATTCCTCTATTTAGGTGCATACGTAGAAACTTGCAGAGGGTCTGTTCTTAATCCTAATCTAAACTTTACCAAGGAGACAGAGATAAAGGAATACAGAAATGAAAAAAAAGTCTAAACTACGAGGTGATGCACCAAAGGAATGATGAACACTTAGTTTTCCTTCGACATGAACCAATAAAATGCATACAATAAACAAGCACAGATAGCTAGATCTGTAATGAGAGACCAGATAGAAGCAAAAGAAACAAGAAGGATCTAAGATCGATCACAAATGTATTTTATCACTCTATAGATTGATACAGTTCATTACAGAATAGAAGAAAGGCATAGAAATGTGTTACAATTTTAATGGAAGGCCTGAACCCCACAAATCCTTTGCTAGAAGGAGAAGGGAGCCTATAAAACTAAGAATATCCAACCCTTTACAATGAACCCTGCATCTCATCTTTATAGATTCAGCCTGAGAGAAGACAAGAGACAGAGAGAGAAGTGGGAAAATGTCAGGTTGAAGCTCAACCACCATTGTTAATGCTTCTACTAAAATCTACCCCGAATCCATCTTTTTTGCATTGATCCTTGGTTTCATGCCTTGAAGGGAGAGGAAATGATGGAAATAGATCGAATCCAATCTGGTTGTTGAGACTGATGATCCTGCATTGAAAATCAAAGACATTTCTAAATTTTACTTCCACCTAACTTCCCAAAAATTAAAGTTTCAGACTCTCATGACGTAGAAGAGATCGAGATCTTTCCAACGGTGTTAGATTTGCAATATTTCGAGCCCTGGGTCGAAAGATATGCCCCTTTGAAGTTTGAATCGATTCCGTACAAATGGGCAGGAAAAATTTGAAAAATGGGTCCCCCTTTTGGATTGGGAAATGTGGCAGCCAGATTGGAACAAAATTTGAGCCCGTAGGTCCGTAATTCACCTTTTATCCTTTTGCGCAAAAAATGCAAAACTTAAAAAATTCCTGCAGCCCCGAAGCTCCGCACGGACACGTGGCTCCTTTTGGTTGGATGGGAAAATGCGCTCCCATTTTTACCTTTATGCCTTTTGGGAAAAAGGAAAATTTTCACCTTTTCCCCCGACTCCCCACCTTGGCTTTGACTCGGGTCTAAATGTTGACTTTTTCCCTAGGTGGAGTTGCGGGCCATTTTGTAACTTTTACTCTCTTTTGAGGAAAAGGTGCAAAAAATCAACCTTTTTCCCCGACGCCCTACTTTCCTCTGGGACATGTGTCACTCTAGGACTCATTTGGAAACCTTTTCTCTATTTGAACCTTGAATCAGCACCATTGAGACACTTGGCAGCCTCCGCCAGCCTGCTTATGCATTGACTATTCAACTAATCTCTTACCTCCGTTGATAGAACACATGGAGGCACCGCTTGTTTGCAAACCTCGACCCAAAGTTTTCCTTTGGAGGAGCACTGAGTTGACACTTGTCAGACCTCCACTGATCTATGGACTTTTCAATAGTCTTTCTTACTTTTAGACTTTGGGCTACGTGGCGAGCTTGCACTCATTTGGGTCTTTCACCTTGGGACCAACTCTTGGAGATGTGCCATGCTGACACTTGGCACTCTCCACTGGCTCATTTTCATACTTAGCCAATTTTGAGGCCATGCCCTGTCCACCTTTGAATTTGTTTGATCATTTGACCCTACCTCCATTCTACCCTGGGAGACATGGAGATGTGGCGTTTGTTTAAGCCTCTCTATTTGAATCCATATTTGGAGAAGTGATCAAGGACACGTGGCTCTCTCCACTGGCTCCTTTATACTTAGTTGATTTTTAAGCTTTTCCTTTCTGGCCCCTTGACTCTCTTTGACCATTTCACTATATGGAGGGCCAGTGCAAGTTTGAGTTCCTCCCTTTGGATTCACTTTGAGAGGAGTGTTGTTAGACATGTGATCTCTTTCACTGCCTCCTCCATACTTAGTTTTTTGAGGCCTTTCCTGAACCGTTTCAAGCCCGAGGACACCTGAATATTCATTTTTCTTCTTCCTTCTTACTTCTAGATCCTTTGTAGCATCTTCCCTAGTTATCCAACTCTACTATTTGATGGTTCTACTTTCCTGTAACTTGGAGAATGGATTTAAAGTGCAAAGACGCCCTGACAGAGTTGTTTCCTTCTGTACAGGATCCATTTATCTTTCTTCATCTCTGCCACTTCATTGTTGAATCTTTTTACAACCAATTTGTAGGATTAAAATGAGTTCTCTTAGTCCATTTTATGTGGGGTCGTGATTCAATCCAATATTTATCTCAAGGAGAAATATTGATAACATTAACTATGGCTGTAGGAATGCCATATCGGTAGATAAGGTGATTCATGATAAACTTTGAAATCTGAGATCATGTAACATAAGTCAAAGGAACAACCTCCACCCACTTAGTGAAATATTCCGTAGTTGCGTTGATGTGAGTATGACAATAAAATAAGGTAGGGGGTGAGCATTTCTATTAAATCCATTTCCCCATTTGGAGAATGGCCATGGGGTTGTGATTAGATGCAACGGCTGTTATGGTGCATGGATGTAATTTCCATACTTTTGACATAGTATGCATTTCCTTACATAGTTGCAGTGGTCTGTTTCCATAGTAGGTCAATAGTAGCCTACTCTCAACAATTTCTTAGCTAGAACCATTCCATTTTTATGGGTGCCACATACCCCTTCATGTATCTCTTTGATCGCTTAGACTGAATCTGCTACATCTATACAATGCAATAGATTCCCATCGTAGCCACAACGATAAAGGATATATCCTAAGAGGGTGTAATGGGATATCTGGCGCATGAGGCTTTATTTTTGAGAATGGGATATGTCAAGAGGAAAGGTGTTATGTTTAATATAGGCGTGGATGTGCACATACCATAGGGAATAGGGAACAACAACTTCACATGCCAAACATGATTATGGCATGGCATACGCAGGCTGGCGTAGATTCTCCACAAAGAAAAATATGTCATTGTTCTCTTGTGGAATTCATAGTATAAAACCTATGGTTGCCATAGCGTCTATGGATCTATTTTGTTCGCTTGGAATCTACTCAAATGTGATACATATAAAATACTCTTTCAAGGTTTCCACCAGCGTTTTGTAGGGGATGAGTTTATCATTCTTGGCTTTATATTCATTGTTAACTTACTTGATGATCAATTGTGAATCACCAATGATATTAACATGATGGATATCCCATTTTCTTTCCATCTTCATCCTAGCGATGAGTGCCTCATATTCCGTAATATTATTTGTACAAGGAAAACCAAGCTAAAAACCATGAGGTGGTCACTTGAAGGATTAATTAATACCACACCTGTCCCTGGACTATGAAAAGGAAAAGATCCATCAAAGTGTCCTTGCCACATGACATATTCCTTAATATACATTAATGAAACATCTAATAGATCCAGACTCACATGATTTTTTCTTGGTAACAGTGCTTCTACTAACTGATCGACGAGTACTTGTCTTTTTCCCGAATTTTAATGTACATACTCAATGTCAAATTCACTTACCTTTAAGGGTGAGTTTCAACAATAGGTAATTAAGTGGTTCAACTTTGGAAATAATCTTGGTTTTAGTATTTAATAGGTAATGGAAATTTTTTTGGAAGGTAAAAACTATAGCCAAATAAGCTTTTTCAATCTGAGGGTAGTTGAGCTCATAAGCAATGAGAGTATGACTGAGATGGCACATAATTTTTTCTTTATGGCCAAGGTCATATTGGGTGAGAAACACACCAATAAAAAATTGAGTAGTAGAAATATATAGCAAGAGTGGCTCACCAGGAGTTAGAGGCATGAGGACAGGTGGATTGGCTAAGTATTACTTAAGAAAGGTTAAGGCTTGATGTTGCTTTGGTCCCCAAATAAAGGCACCATCCTTTTTAAGTATATGGGTGAATGAATGACACTTTTCAGCAAGTTGGGAAATGAAGCGACAGATGGCTTCTATTTTTCCTTTCAATATACACATCTTTTTTATGTTTTTGGGAGGCAACATTTCAGTAATGGTGGTAACTTTAGATGGGTCTACCTCAATCCCTCTTCATGATACAATGAATCTGAGCAACTTTCCTGGCAGTATGCCAAACACACACTTCTTTGGATTCAATTTGAATTTTTATTCCCACAGGCGTTCGAAGATATACCGTAAAATCTCAGGGTGATATGCTCTTGTCTTGGATTTCCTGAGGATAACATCCACATATTATTTGATGATGTCATGAATTATATCATGGAAAATCATGGTAATTTCCCTTTGATAATTTTCTCTTGCATTTTTCAGGACAAAGGGCATTACCTGATAATAGAAATTCCCCCAAGGGGTTATGAAGGTCATCTTGTGTTGATCCTCATCTATGATTTTGATTTTATTTTAGCATGAAAAGCCATCCATAAGAGATAACATTTCATATCCTACATTTGAATCAACAATCATATCAATATTGGGAAATGGGAAATCATCTTTTGGACATGCCTTATTAATGTCTCTGAAATCTGATAGATTATGATCCCAACAGGTTTCTTTTGTATGGGGACTATGTTTGATATCCATTCTGAGTAATCAATAGGTCTAATGAAGTCCACTAATAGCAATATTTCTAGCTCTTCTTTAAATAGAAGATCCACTCGTGGATGTTTTTTTCTGAGCTTTTGTTTGATGGGATTGGCGTCTGCGTGCACTACTATGTTATGCACTACCAAATTTATATCCAAGCCTAACATATCCTTATAGGACCATGCGAATACATCTACAAATTCCCTTAGAAGCATGGTGAATGTTTTATGTTCCTGTGCTGAGAGTGAAGCTCCTAGTTTGACTATTTTTCGATCATCTTCGATTAAGATTTTCACATCAATGGTTTATTCCACTATAATTTTTGACAAATCCTCCATACGCGTAGGATTGGGAGGAAGGTTGAGATCTTCTTGCAAGGGTGTCTCTAAGATATTTTCACCCTTGGTGTGGTCAATTTTTTGTCCATTGATTTTTTTCACTTGTTTGTCCGCCAGTGCATCAAAGAGGTTTTTACTATTTGACTTGGACTTTTTTTTTTGCCGAGGATTTTTTGTTGGAGATTTTTCCATTGATTTTTCTCAAGTTTTTTTGACCATGAAGCTTAGCTTCCTCACAAAAGTATGCGCAGGTATCAAATTCAATGTAGAAACCCTTCTTATGGTCTCCAATTGGAATTGTATCTTGAATGCCATTGAATTCTGCAATGGCCTCATCATTTTCAAAGAGATTTAGTGGTACGTGACGTTGTTGTTCCCATTTGATAAGGAAAGCGTAAAAAAGGTCAATTTTAGGTTCAGTAGGGGTTATGGTAAGGACAACGATATCCGTGAATAGGTTCATGGAGGTAATATCCTCATATTGGCTACAGTGGGAATCTGTGTCGATATCTAAATAATTAGAGATACCTTCACACTCACAATAGGTGGTATCTTGATCATTGGGGTGCGATCCATAGGGTTGAATGCCAATGCCATATCTTTCAATCTTGAAATGTGGAAGAGGAACTGGTTTTGTCAGTCCTTACTCATTTTTTCCGCATCCTAGACCCTTGTAACCCATGGAATACATCACCCGGCTAGACTTCTCATATTCAGGGGTTTTTTTTCAAGTTGGTTAAGTATCTTCTAGGACCCAAGTATTAGGTAGGTCCTAAAAAATTATCTTCAGCGAGAAACCCCCAAGTAAAAATGACCCAATAGTTGGCTCATCTCCAGGCCATGTGAAATGATAGTTGGGTTGGCCTCTAGTATTAGGTGACAACGATAGGTTTGAAACCAAAAGAGCCTATTCCACATTCTATTCTCCACATCTGTATTCCAGAACCTTCATCTCCCATGAATCAAAAGGAGAAGTTGATGTAGTAGAATCACGGGTGAAAGACCTTAGGGAATCTGAATCTACTTGTGACTCCATGGCTTCAGATTGAAGAGGAACAACTATATCAGTAGAGGGACATGTATAGGCATCCTTAAATGCAAAAATATTGAGATTTGTGTAATGAGTGAAGGGATTTGGATCTCCTTGTATCGTGATATTGTGTCCTTCTCATTTTATTTTGATACATTGATGAAATGTTGATGGCATGACCTGCATGGCATGAATCCATGGTCGACCAAGAAGCATATTGTATGGAAGTTCCAAGTCCAAGATATGAAACTTCGTCTAATGAAAAGTGGGTCCTACTTCCATGGGTAATGTGATTGTTCCAGCTGATTCCCTTTCCACGTTGTCATAAGTAGTTATGGTAATGATGTGGGACTTGAGAACTCCTTCTATATGTCCTAGTTACTTTATTTATTTCAATGTGCATATATTCATCCCTAATCCATTGTCCACAAGCACCCATTTTATTTTTCGGAAGGTAACTGAGACCTCAATATATAAGGGGAGATTATGCATTGGATCTTCAATAGGGATCTCCCTATGATTTAAAAGAGATATACTCAGTTGGTACAATTTTAGCCACCATTGTTTTAAGATGTGAATGGTTGAATTCTATTGGAACTCCTGACCCCTAAAGAGTTTTTTACAAGATGTCCTTATGTACATTCAATATTTTAAGAAGATCCAAGATTAAAATCTTGGTAGATGTCTTCTCAAGTTATTCCAAGAGGTTGTACCTACCATCTTGCGGGGTGAATGGAGATTGTTCAGGAATCATGAGGCGAGCGTGCCTTGTTAGCGCAATGCAATCCATTCCCTTGATTCAAATGGTGTTCACACGGTCTCTAGGAGAGTGGATATATCCAATGAGTGAATCATAATGATTATTTTCCTTCTTGCTATATAAATAATTCTCCACTTTATAACTCTAGGATGACTCTCCTTGATCCATCTTTTTCTCATCTAACTTACCATGTTAAGGGAATGGTTCTTTGAATATTCCCATCTTTTCGTTGGGCGTCTAAGTTTTCTCTGCGGTATCCACCTCTATCTCCCCATTGTTGATGAGGTATTGGATTTAATGACGAATTCGTAGACACTTGTCCATTTTGTGTCCCTTGACATGATGTAATTCACAATAGTCATGCTCTTTGTACAATGATGGTTTTGGAGCATTTTCATCAAAGTGTTGTGTCATGGGATAAGTCACCATGTAAACCGCATCCAATTGCTTTAATATGGTCAAAAAAGGCTCATTGAGAGGAGTGAACATTCTACATTTAGGTGGTGGTTGAATAGGTCCTTTGTTCAATTTAAAAGTTTGACCAATTTGAACCATTTGCACGTGTTTGGAATCTGTGATCCCGTCTCCCACCATGTTCTTGTTTTTCTCGAATATTTTCAGATTTTCCGTAAGTTTTACATTTTGGTTATCCTTAGAGTGTGGTTTAATGGCTCCTTTAGAAATAAGGGATTTCTCTATTTGAATTCTGTTTTTGAAAACTTCTTCGAAGGCGCGGCCATAATGCATTTACAGATGAAAGGTGATGTCTAGGTTAAGATTGGGCACAAAGATACTTACCAGTTATTTTTTCAGGGAATGTACAAGGGAAGAAACTTGTTATCCCTCTCCATATTTGTGGGAAGCTAGCGAATGCCTTGTTAGGATGTTGTTTAGTGCCACACAAGTCTGTCATGGTTATGTCACTTTCTATGTTGTACGAGAAGTGTCGTACAAATCTTTCTGCCAGTTCAAGTTGTGTAAAAATAGACCCAAATGGTAAGCAAGTGAACCATTCCAAGGATTTCCCCCCTAGACTCTTTGGAAAGAGTTGTATGATGTATTTATCATTGTAGGCCACTTTTTGGCATGCCATGTAAAAATATTTTACGTGATCTCCTGGGTCAACTTTCCGTCTGTATTTGTCAAATATTGGCATGTCCAACTTTTTCTGGAAGGTTTGAAGCGTCATAGTTTTGTGAAATTGATAGGGACATAGCCCTTCATATTTATATTTTATGTTATTCCCCACAGTGCTCTCCTGGAGGCTAGTAAGTTTCACTTTCATAGATTGCATTTCTTGAGTAAGTAAATATTATTTGGTAGGAGAAGTGAGGATATATACAAGATAATGTTCCATATTGTCTTCTCCTTGATTGTCCAGTTGAAGTTCACTAATTTTGACCTTAGGTTTTGTTTTTTATACATTATTTTTTGTTTCTTTTTATACATGATATGTTAACAAATATAATTGTCAACTAAGGTTTCTAATTTGTTGTTGAATAGTGACTTCTTCTTTAAGAGGTTCCTCTTCTTCTTCATGCTGTGGAGGTTGTTCAACATTTTCATGTTCTATTCTAACTTTATGTGTTACTTTCAAGAAAGGTATTTTATATCCCACTACATTATTGTTTCCCATGTTAGAAGTAGAAGCATGACCATGTGTTAAGATATCATCCATGTTAATAAGAGGTTTCTCCTCTTCATTAGCATTATTTGTAGGTGGGATTTCCTCTTGTTCAATAGGCATTCTAGCTCCCAACTCCACAACTTGTGCCAGTACCCAATCCTTATTTCTAAAAAGGAATTCATCTAAAAAGGTGGGGTCGAAATCAAACTCTGCATGTGGTGATTCCAACTCATCACTGCTATGATCTATCATTTCTTCTACTTATTTCTATACAGAGAATAAAGGACCTAGATCATGGGCAATAAAAGGATTTAACCCTTATTTTTTGGAGGCTTCCCAAGATTATGTTTGTCTTATTTCCAAAGCCTTCATTTTAAGTGCTAATCTTGTTTTAGGAGCCATGACGTGTAATAGTTTCACTACGGTATCTATGCGTGTGTTCAAAGATTCTTATCAAACTTAAATGAAAAAAAGGAATGTCAAGATATTAAGGCATGTTATGAATTTCAAAGAACCAACGTGACACAACACTCTGCTCTTAAATGAATGATCCAAGCAAGGATCCCTCATACAATGTTGATTTTCAAACCAAATAATCAAATGAAATACTTCCTAACTTTGTTTTTGGAAATATAGTTGGTGTCATATGATGATTAAAACAATGTCCCTACTTATGTCAAGTTCAAATAAATGAACAAGGCGTAAGTAATAACAAGAATTTAATGCGACCTCCAAACAAACTATACTAGAAGCAAGCCCAAATTCAATCAAGAACTATATTCCAAAATGTGTCAGTTATGATTGTGAGTAACAAAACAATTTCACCAAGATATGTTAACCAAAATTTATGAGAAAGTAAGGTATTGATATCAAGATGATATTTATATAACACGCACAAGTGGTAACACTTAACACTCTTCAGAATCGAGGTAATAATTGAAATCAAACTAAAGCTATAGTATACCTTGTAATTATTAAAGCGTATACAGTGTAACCTTACAATATAGGTATTTAGGTCAAGTTTACAAGAAAAAAGACGTAAATATCAAAATTGTAGTGACATGATATAAACATGATAACAATTCAAAGGAGAATCAAAGTGATGAACCAATCCTAACTACGATGACAATATTGACTTGGGTATCAAGTTCAAAAAGGCTACCAATAATATAAAAATGTCTCCATGCACTTTAGACGTTTAACAACCTAGCCCCAAACATGGATGGGCGTAAATAGACAAAAAAGTGGTGAAAAAATAAAATGATAACGCAAAGGTAGTCACTCTTCTTTTGATCAACAAAGTGTCGAAAGAAAGTGAAGGAAGTAGATAAATTGGGGTTTAAAAATGTTGGCCTCACTTCGGCAGAGTTTTACCTCACCTTAGGGAAAGTAAATAATAAAGAATAAGTAACACTTTACACATTTCGTAATGAACAATAGCTTTCAACTCTAATTGGCTTTGATGTGGTCCAAATGGGCTCTTGGTCAAAGATAGCTTCTTGGGTGGTTCACTCAACTAGGTGTCACAAGTCATCTAAGAGAAAGCTCAATTTACCCAAAAATTCACACTGACTAATTTGGGATTATCTCAGCTTTACTTTACCCCCTTCAAGCAAAGTGGGCAATAAATATGTCCATTGTGTACTCTCACTAGGGTCGTGATACAGATGAATTGTGACTCTAAATCTCACAAAAATTGTAATACCTATCAAGTAGGTTGTGCAAATCACTTCCCATTTCATCCACAAGGTTCCCTCTTGCGTGGACTACTCTGGGGTTCCTAGGACTACCCCCATCATTGTAGCTTAAGGCTTATGCCAAAGGGGTTATTTCCTAGTTTTAAACGAACAATACGTACCCTTATCCGAACCTATAAATCACGTGTTTTGAATGTGGTGTGTTTTTTATCTTTTAGACTTAATTTGGTTTAGTCATTCATCATTTTGTAATCTGAAACACACATTTAGTAAGAAAAGTTTGTGTCAAACTCCTTTCTTTGACAAGTTTTTTAGGTCTTGCACTCAAGAGTTAGTAGTTCTCCAAGAAATTAACATTATTTAAAAGAGAATTAAGGGTTGCTTTTGATTCTCAAGATCATCCAAGGATGCAAGAGAATATCATACAAAAAAAAAATCCAACTAAAAAGTAAAGAAAAGCTTTGCAATCAATGAACCATATAAAAATCTTGATAAATGCTCATTCCCTTAAACCAAAAGTGAAAGATGAAGTTTCCAATTTACCAAATTTTATAAAATAAAGACTAAAGTTACTTTTTATTCTTAAGATAACCCTAAGGTGAAAGAGAAGAGCATACACAAACTTTAGCCCAACTATAGAGAAATAAAAAAATTCAAATTAAAGGACCATTGAAAAATGTTTTGTACAAGGTTCGTTCCTTTAAGAAAAATGAATAATCAAATTTCCAAGTTTAATTGCAATGATAAAAAGATAGAGATCAAAGTTGTTTTTGATTCTCAAGATCACCAAAAGTTGTAAGAGAAGAGCATACACACGATTTGGGTCTGAATCAAGTAAAACATAGAAATACAACATTCATCAAAACATTAGACATGTTAGAAAATGACCAGTTTTAAAATAATAGAAAAACCTACAATTTCTATAAGTATAAATCTTGAATTTATGTTTTTCATGCATAGCTAACTTCAATTCCTTTCCAACACAAAACATATGGATTCATTTTGAGTTTAGAAGAAAAATTTATGGCCTTCGGAAGATTGGTTACACATATGCTCTTATGCTCATGGGTATGCACTTGTCATGCACTAAAAAAATGTCAAAAAAATGTTCCTTAATCTACAAAATGGTCAAATTTTTTCAACCAAGATTCAATTTTGACAAAAAAGCATCACATTAATATATTAATAGAAGACTCAATGCTATCAAACATTAACATACATGCTCAAGAATTTAAGATTTTCAAGAAATTGGCAAAACTAGCATGTAGAATGATGAAAAAGTAAGCTCTAAAAATGAAAACATGATAAAATCTTAAAAAAAATTCACCAAGATTCAATTTTGACAGCAACGCACCACATTAATATGTAAATATAAGACTAAGCACTATCAAACACTAACCTACATGCTCAAGAATTTAAGATTTTCAAGAAATTGACAAAACTAGCATGTAAAATGTTGAAAAAACAAGATCTAAAAATGACATGGAGAAATCTTGAAATTTTCCCATCAATACCAATTTTTACAGTACTTCACCTCCTTTCTACCTACAAGGAAGACCCAACACATTCAAACTCAACAAAACAAGTTAAGAAAAACGAGTTATGTCAATATATGCAAAAAGAGGGTTACTAACCAAAATTGAAACTAAACTACAAAAAATTGAAATTAAGTGCAAAGGACAATGAATTAAGTCCCACCAAGAATGTCAAATGCATGCATGAAATAGTTATAAATTCAAGTAAATTTGAAACTAACATCTAGTAGCTTCAATAAAAAGATCAATTAAACCTATGCATCATCATGCTAAAAGCTTAAACAAAGTTAACCTATCAACATTTCTACATAAAACATGAAATGAACATTTCAAGCTAATGTGTTAAACAAATTAAATTTTATCTCTTATTGAATGCTAAAAGAAGATGAGATTGAACCTATGTACATTGTAGATCTATAGAAATCAAAGATTTGATTATGTGCTTGAAATCCCAAGGTTTATAAGAATGGAGCCTTGTCAAATCATGGCTACAAGACCATTTGACATATCTCCATATGACTTCAAAACTTCAGTGGATGAATAGAAGAAATAGAGAAGGCAAGCTCTTCTAATGGAAGAATGCTCAAAGATGATAAATGGCTATAGTGTATACTCTATGCTCATTTAGGAGTGTAGGTGTAAATAGAAAGGTAGAAGGAGGGCTCCTTATATAGCCCAATGGATAGAGGAATCTCTAAATCCCTCTTCATGTGGGATAAACAGAGAGGTTAGTTTTGGATAAGGGATGTTTAGAAAGGGTTGAGTCAACCTTAGGAGAGTTTATTTTGTCCTTTAGTGACTCATGGGGTTTGAGGGGATTTATTAATTAACCAAAGTGATTAATTAATAGGTGTGCAAGCTTATATAAGTTTTTTAAAGGAATATTTAGTATGATTTATGTCATAAGAGGATTTTAATCAAATAAGTGACGATTTATTGATTAAATAGAAGATAAAATTAATTAATTAATCTAGATAGAAAGAGGTATTAATTAATTATTTCTAATTAATTAATGTAGATAGAAAGGGGAGCTGATTAACAGAATGTCGTTAATTGGCATCATTGTTGGATGTAAGAGTTAATTAACTAATGTATTGTAATTAATTAACAATGATAGCAGAGAAAATGTGTGATATTGACAATATGTTGTTGATTTGCGGGAAAGGGTATAATTAGTGCAATTTAAGTATTTAAATTGCTCCAGCTAAATTATAGGTGTCTACAATGTTATATAATGGATTTGAAGGTTATTGGGTGTAAGATCATTTTTTTTCAAGAGATTCAAGTGTGGAATTATATCAATTTTATTATTTTAAGAACGTGGTTAACACACTCCAAAGTGGGACAAAATGCACACAATTAAAAATGCACTTGAGTGGTTTATTACAAGTCATTTTATATTTTTTTAGTGTACATACAATTTGTTTGTTAATTATTAGTCCAAATTAACTGTTATTGATGTGTGTAACAATAAGGTCCTAATTTGAATTCACTTGTTTAAAAAAATATGCAGAAACATTGTAGTTTAGTTGGTACAAGATATTTAAAAAAAATTCTTAACACTCTATTGTGTATTAATGTGCTTTAAAAAGAGATCAAAGAATCATTAGAGTATTTACATGGTAATGTGTTGACCTTGTTGCAATCTCATTTATACAAGCTGAATAGTGAGAATTCATGCCCCAGGATGTCATTGGAGAAAATTTTCACCTCTAACGTGTCCGATTGGGGGGGTATATGTCTTCGGATGCTATAGAAGGCTCTAAGGAAGACCGGTTTGGAGTTAGACCACCTGATCCGGAGTCAAGAACCCCTTCCCTATTAATCCCAATTCACGTTTTTAGTGGAAAAATATGATGATAAAAAATTGGCGCTCAGTCATCCAAACAAAGAACCATCTAAGAAAAAACTTGATTGAAGGATTTCTCTAGATGCACCCAAGAATTTAGGGTTGTGTCATTTCTTGAGCCTTCATCGCATAATTTTTTACAAACTACCTTTTTAAGGCAGTCCTAGGGAATGAACGGAGGCGAGTAGTAAGAATTCATGCCTTGAGACAACATGGCACCAAACTGAGTGCACCAAAACATTTGAGTGACCATATAAATGCTAGAGGAGACGTCATTTTGGTGTGGGAAAACTTTGTTACTTCCGGGCTACTTCGTTTGGGCGTAGTCCCTTAAGAGCCTTGAGACCAAAAAACTGTTCAACTTAGACGGGTGATTATTCGGACTCCATGGCACCTAGAGATGTCTCACTAGATCCTACTCCTCAGTATAGGGACCCTCTATAATATTTTGTCTCAGTTTTTTTCACCTCCAATCGGTGCTCTCGCTACCCTAATGTTTGCAAACGCGTGAAATAGCACCGTTTGAGCCAATGTAAGGCTATCAAACACTACATTTTGCAAACGGTGGGTCATGGCACCAAAAAAACTGCACCAACATGTTTGGGTGGCCAGGTAAATTCTACAAGATGTGTAATTTTTGTACGCAACAACTTCGTTTCTTCTGGGCTACTTCATTCGACTGTAGTCCCTTAAGATCCCTAAGACCAAAAAATCATTCAAATTCGATGGATTATTACTTAGACTCCGTGGCACCTAGAGATGTCTCGCTAGATCCTACACCTTGGCGTAGGGACCCTATACAATATTCTATCTCATTTATTTCTTTATCCAATTGGTGCTTTCGCTGCCCTATTGTTTGTAAACGCGTGAAATAGTGCAGTTTGAGCCAGTGTAAGGCTGCCAAACGCTATATTTTGCAAACGGTGCGTCATGGTACTGAACCAACTGTGCCAACAAATCCGGGTGGCTAGATAAATACTAGAGGAGGTGTAGTTTTAGTGCACAATGACGTCATTGCTTCTGGGATACATCGTTCGGGCGTAGAACCTTAAGAACCCTGAGACCAAAAAACCATTCAAATTAGACGGGTGATTATTCGGACTCCATTTCACCTAGAGATGTCTCACTAGATCCTACTCCTCGGTGTAGGGACCCTCTATAAAAAAAATTCTCAGTTTTTTCGGTCTCCAATCAGTGCTCTCACTACCCTAATGTTTGTAAACGCTCGAAATAGTACAGTTTGAGCCAGTGTAAGGCTGTAAAATGCTATATTTTGCAAATGGTGGCTCGTGGCACCAAAATAACCTCACCAACATGTCTGGGTGGATAGGTAAATTCTAAGGGTGATGTTTTTTATGTGCGTGACAATGTCGTTTCTTCTGGGCTACTTCATTTGGGTGTAGTCCCTTAAGATCCCTGAGACCAAAAAACCGTTCAACTTCAACGGGTGATTACTCTGACTCCGTGGTACCTAGAGATGTCTCACTAGATCCTACTCCTTAGCATATGGACCCTCTATAACATCCTATCTCAGTTTCTTCTGTCTCCAATTGGTGCTCTCGCTACCCTGTTGTTTGTAAATGCGTGAAATAGTGCAGTTCGAGCCAGTGTAAGGCTGTTAAACACTATATTTTGCAAACGGTGGCTTGTGGTACTGAACCAACTATGCCAACACATTCGGGTGCCTAGGTAAACACTAGTGGTGGTGTCTTTTTTGTGTGTGACAATGTCGTTTCTTCTGGGCTAGTTCGTTCGGGTGTAGTCCCTTAAGAGCCCTGAGACCAAAAAATCATTCAACTTCAACGGCTGATTACTCGATATTCATGGTACCTAGAGATGTCTCGTTAGATCCTACACCTCGGTGTATGGACCCTCTATAATATCTTGTATTGGTTTTTTTCCTTCTCCAATAAGTGCTCTCACTGCCCTATTGTTTGCAAAAGTGTAAAATAGTGTAGTTGAAGCTAGTGTAAGGCTGTCAAACACTATATTTTGCAAACGGTGGGTCATCGCACTAAACCAAATGCACCAAAAAGTTCAGGTAGATAGTTAAACACTAGAGGAGGTTTATTTTTGGTGTGTGACAACGTCATTTCTTCTTAGAAAATTCATTCAGTTGTAGTCCCTTAAGAGCACTAAGACCAAAAAATTGTTCAACTTCCATAGGTGATTACTCAGACTCCGTGGCACCTCGAGATGTTTTGTTAGATCCTACAATTCAATGTAAGGACCCTATATAATATCCTATCTTGGTTATTTCTATCTCCAATCCGTGTTCTCACTGCCCTATTGTTTGCAAACAAGTGAAATAGTGCAGTTTGAACCAGTGTAAGGCTATGAAATGCTATAGTTTGCAAACAATTGATTGTGGCACCAACACATCCAGGTGGCCAAGTAAACACTAGAGGAGACATTTTTTCAGTGTGTTAAAATTTTGTTGCTTCCAAGATACTTTGTTCAGGCATAGTCCCTTAAGAGCCTTGAGACCAAAAAGTCATTCAACTGTGACGGGTGATTACTCGGTCTCTGTGGCACCTAGAGACATCTTGTCAGATCTTACACCTCGGCATAGGGAACCTCTACAATATCTTGTCTCAGATTTTTCCATCTCCAAACAGTGCTCTCGCTGCCCTATTGTTTGCAAACACGTGAAATAGTGTAGTTTGAGCCTATGTAAGGCTCCCAAATGCTATATTTTGCAAACGATGGGTCGTGGCACCAAAAAAAGTATGCCAATAAGTCCAGATGGCTAGGTAAATGCTAAATGAGGTGTAGTTTTGGTGCATGACAACGTCGTTGCTTCCAGGCTACTTCGTTCAGGCATAGTACCTTAAGAGCTTTGAGACCAAAAAACCCTTCAACTTCGACGAGTGATTATTCAAACTCCATGACACCTAGATATGTCTCGTTAGATCCTACACCTTGACATAATGACCCTCTAAAATAGCCTATCTCAATTATTTATTTTTCTAATCGCTTCTCTCGGTGCCATATTGTTTGCAAACATGTGAAATAGTACAATTTAAGCTAGTGTAAGGCTATCAAATGTTATATTTTGCAAACGGTGGGTCATGTCACCAAACCGACTATGCCACATGTTCAGGTGGCTTGGTAAACACTAGATTAGGCATATTTTTGGTGCGTGAAAATGTTGTTTCTTTCGAGCTACTTCGTTCGGGCGTAGTCCCTTAAGAGCCCTGAGACCGAAAAATCGTTCAACTTTGACAGGTGATTACTCAATTTTCATGCACCTAGAGAAATCTCGTCAGATCCTATACCTCGGTGTAGGGACCCTCTACAACAACCTTTGGTTTTTACTATCTCCAATTGGTTCCCTCACTACCCTCATGTTTGCAAATGCATGAAATAATGTAGTTTGAGCCAGTGTAAGACTGTCAAATGCTATATTTTACAAATGGTGGGTTGTGGCACCAAACCAATTACACAAAAATATCTGGGTGGCTAGGTTAACATTAGAAGAGGTGTTTTTTTGGTGCATAAAAAATGTCTTTGCTTTTGGGCTACTTCGTTTAGGCATAGTCCCTTAAGAGTCCTAAGACCAAAAAATTGTTCAACTTTAACGGGTGATTACTCAGACTTCATGGCACCTAGATATGTCTCGTCTAATCCTACACCTCTACATAAGGACCCTCTATAATATACTGTCTCAGTTATTTTTGTCCTCCAATCCGGTGCTCTCACTTGTCCTATTGTTTAAAAACGTGTGAAATAGTGCAGTTTGAGCCAGTGTCAAGGCTAGTAAATGTTATATTTTACAAATGGAGCACTTGGGGAGGCATCATTTTGGTTCCCTGAACTCTCGGTGCTTTCAGGATACCTCCTCCAGAGGCCAAGAACCCCCCTCCATAGGTACATAAAATGTTGTTATTTACTTTCTCTTTTCTTATAAAACAATGAAATTTTCTCTTAGCTTCAAGCATATAGGAATTATCTACTAACAATGCCAACCACGTGAAGGTGGAACCTTTTTAGGCACCACTAATATGCATAAAAGTTCTAGTAAAAGAAATTTAAGTTGAATCAAAACCATACTAGATATATACAAAATACAAAAATTTAATAAAATATATGAACATGAATCTAGAACTGACAAATTGTAAACAATTTGAAAGAAATTATACATACCAAACGAGCTCATGTAAACTCATTCCAATGTTGCATCATCAGGATGTGAAAGTGGAAGATTTTCTAGTGCCACTAACCTACATAAAAGTGTTAGTAAAAGGAAATTTAAGTTGAATCAAAATCGTACACTAGATATATACAAAATACACAAATTTGCTTCATGATCGAATCTACTCCTGAATAGCAGACAAGATTGCTTCATGGATCTGAATCTCGAACTTTCCAAAGAATATTGTTATCAAGCCTTCCTCTATATCTATACAGCTAATTATTTGTCGCTAGAACTAGATGCAAATATAAGAGTATTTTCTTGTGTCTAAAAGTCTTCAAACACCCAAACAAAGGAATTTTTTAATGGATATTGTCGAAGTCAAGTTCCAATAACTACCACTAACCCTGTAGGGTACTCCAATATCTTCACTTTCTATAACAAGAGAATTCAACTTCTTTCTTTCCTCCATGCAATGACCCTAAGAAATAGTTTTTTTCCTTCTTCATTGTCTTCTATCGCAATAACTGCAAACAGGAGTCCTACAAAAAACATAAAGGTTTCAACTCAAATTTAAATTACATATTTATTTCAATGAACATAACTCAATATAAAAATTGTAAATAACCATTTACCTTGTCCCACCAAATTCAAAATTTTCTTCAAATTCCCTGGATTTTGCAACTTCATCTGTAAAAAAACAAGTAGCAATACCTGTGGAGGTTGATAACTGGGAAGAGGAGTTAGAGGCCTACAAATCCATCCATCCACCCATTCTTGTGAATCACACACTCAACAATGAAAATTTTGATACAAGATTGCACAAAAACATGCCAAATTTCTTGCCCATGTGTTCGACAAAGTAGCGTCTGAGATACAAAATGAGTTCCACATCACTGGACTCTGTGAGTGTCATACAATCCTCGTAGTTAGAATTTTTTTGTTCCTATATCAACCAAAAATATTTGTGAACTATGGAGTTTTCTTGAGAACCTCAGGCCATATTTTCAATGGGTAAGTGCACACCAAGTTTGGGGGAACAAGGGGGGTCTTAAATAGACTCATTTTTTTTAAAAATAAAAACGTCAACTTGTACGACTTTCTCGAAATAGTTACACTCAAAATTAGAAGATGTTGTAAAAATATGAATCATAGAATTTTGAGTATAGTTTCTAAGCTACTAAATTTTATTGAAAACCAAAAAAGTTTAAGTGGTTTAAACAAATAAAATACCAACAGATGCTCCTATTTTTGTTTAAAAACATAATATAGTGACTTTTTTGCCCCCCATCATTTTTTGAATACCATTTAGTATTTTTGAAACACCCTTTGGTAGAAAGATAGCTAGGAGCATATAGTTTGTGTTAGATTTTTTTAGCGAGTATTTTTTTATGATTTTTCTAGTACCAAAAAATTAGTCCTCAAAAAAATCATAAATTAGTTTTTTTTAATATGTATAGAATTAGTCCTAGTTTGTGCCTAAAATTTTTTTATTCAATTTTGATGAGTCAAAAAAAAGATTCATGACAAAATATGGACATTTTTAAACTTCAAAAAATATCTATAAAAAGGTATAGTTAGAAAATAAATAATATGGAAACCTTATATTTGGTAGAAAAATTAAAAAATAATATTTATACAAAGAAGAAACCTCTACTTTACGTCTTGGTGTGAATTTTTTTAAATGAATCAATCATTTTTTATTTATCATGGTGGAAGTTGGATTTTTGCATTTTCCTGCAAAAACACGTTGTTTGTTGTGTTTGTGCAGGTCCATGCCTCAGGCTTGGGGATCCAAACTAGATCCCAAGCCTTGAGGCATGGGTTGGAAAAGGGAAAAAGCATAACATATATGTGTTATTCTTTGTTTATACATTGTGGTCCCCCCAACATCCCTTTCAACTCTTTCATGAGATTTCTACATTCATTCTGTTTGGTCTGTAATTTTCTGTACATTCTTACACGATTTTTTAGTAGTTCATTTTGTCCCCTACCCCACTAATTGAATTTTTCTAATCATGGGAGATAAAAGTCAAGTTAATGACAAGAGGAAAGTCAAGAACAAGACATAGGAGCAATTGGAAGAGATGACAAAGAAGAAATTGAAGAGAATGCAAAAAATTCGTGCAGGGCAAGGTACATTGCTATATCAAAATGTAGCTAATGTATTAGAACATGGGGATGAAATACATATGAAAATGTAGATAATAATGATTTTACAATGAATAATGATATTGAATTGAATTATAATGTTGGTATGGATGAAGATATTGATATGAATCCAATTTTTGAACCTTTACCTGAGAATCCAAATGTTAATCCTAAAATTTGTATCAAAACAATTGAATGAAGAAAGTAACCTTATAAAAAAATCTTCACCTCTACGAACACCTCCTTCCATTTTCCAAATAAAACCAATTCACTTAATTGAAATTAATGAAAACATTATGAAACCAATGCCTAACAAAATTTCTGAAAGAAATGCGAGAAGAAAATCTAGTGGAATTTGAGATAATTACTTTGAGAATTTAAACGATACAAAAGATGTCAATTTTTTGTTACATTGCTGAAATTAATTAATATGATACCTATAATGAAGACCCCGGGGTTAATAACATCTAATGTTGCTGATCAAAATCCATCAATTGTTGAAAACATACATAAAACATACCAAATTGTAGGTGGCAAAAGATGCACCAAAGATAGATTTTGGAAGAGGAATTGGAGGGATGGGATCTTGCTAAGTAGATGGAAGATCAATGGTTAGTATTGAATGAGAAGATAGAAAATTATAGAATTAGAAAATTCTAGTATTGTTGACACATATTCATTGAATTAAAAATTCAATGGGGAAGAGTACAAAGTTAGAGAGGCTTTTAGAATTGGAAGCTTATAGAAATGGAATCCTCTAGATTTAGAGGTAGGGGATATGATTAGTTTAGGATTATATTAGGTTAATAAATGATGATTATAGGTGATTTGATGGAAAGGCTAGGTGTAGGGACGTGTAGGGTAGGTGGTAGGTTAGATGTAGGAATATTAAATTCCTATAAATTATTAACATGGATTATATAGGATCTAATAATAAAATAAAATTGATTAATGATAGAATGGGATATGATGATGGATTATAAGGATTAATAATGGAATGGTGGAATATTGGATTAATTATAAATAATGATAAAGGGGGAAATATGATAAATATGATAAAATTGATTAAATAATAATAATTAATCTTGCAAATAATTATTATATGGATGATGTTGGGATATTTGCAGGACAAGTTAATCGTAATTAACAATGTCAACATTTTAGATGTCTACAATTTTATTTTTTTCTATTTTAAAAATAGGATTTATTTTTTCAGGACTTCTTAAGACCCTCGTGTAAATCCTCCTCAAAATTATCATGAGGAGCCTCCTAAAACCCCTCCCAAAGACCGTCTTTAAAAGCCTTTTGAATATCCTCCTAAACAACCTCCTCTAAACCCTCCTTCATTTCTAAAAGACTCAATAGGAACTGTAAATATTTTATGGAAAATTTAATTCAAAATAAAATTCAGATTGAGGTTTTGATAAAAACATTGAGAGACCCTCGATCAACAAATGCATGCCAATTGCTTTGATGAACTCTTTACAAAACTTGATATGGGAAGTAACTTAGAAATGAGTCAAATTGATAGGAAGAAGTCACATAGATGTACATGTAAGAAATATTATGTAGCCAAATTATTTTTTGAAGAAATAAAAAGAATATAAATATAAAAATATATAATATGTATCTTATTTATAGACCGTAGAATCAATGAAGTGATGTTATTGAATTGAAAAATATTATAGATACATTGATGCATTAATGAGGGTCTTTATTATCGTATTCCTACCAATGGTGGATTCTTTTCAATCAGGATTCTTCTAATAATGATGAGGTCCTTCTTCATTTTTGTAGGAAACACTACTATGATTTATTTGGAACGTTATTTGAACTATTTTATCCGCTTTGAGTTTTAGCGAAGAAAAGAAAGATATGCATAGGATATAGAGAGTGCCTATTAATCTCCTAATAAAACTAATAGATTCAGTTTCTAGAAGCTTCCTAATCTGTAGTATTCCCCATTCTGTATGGGAGACTATAGATATACATGTTTCATGCTCGCAACTCAATTCAGAGAGAGATAGTGGAGCACATTTCCTATGTTCATGATGACATTGACAGGTGAAGGAGAGATAATAGGAGACCCATGGTTAGTGCACACTTAATTACTTCTTGTTTCTATTTATGTACTAGAGTTTCCAAGATAGAGGATACCTTGATGAATATTTTTTCAAAATCTAAATTTGGCAACATTTCCACCACTACATTTCTAAATGAATGCCCTTTTATTTCACTGAGAATATTTTTAAATAAGAATATTGTATAATTGATTAATTTATAAGTTCATAAATATATATTACACATGTATGTATATATATATATATATATATAGAATAATATATCTATATATATATATATATATATGATTATATATAATATATATAATATATAGGTTATTATATATATATATATATATATATTAGATGTTCGTGTGTTGTGTGTGTGTGTGTGTGTGTGGTGTGTGTGTGTGTGGTGTGTTGTCTATTTGATAATTGGTAAAAGGAGGGTTTTTCCAAGGTCTCTTCCTTATTATAGCAAAGGATCTAATATCTAGATATATCAATGAGTATTAAAGGAACAGATCTAAAGCTTAAACAAATTAATTGAAACATCTAGTCTAGGAACAATCACAAACCAACATAAAAACTAGGAAGAAACCTTGAACTAGACACAAAATCAGACTTGATAGAGAGATGCCTATTATTTTACATTAAAACTCTAAGTCTCTCAGCTCGGGGTGATAGAAGGTATGTGATGTTTTATTTCAACCTTTTTCCATTTTTATTCCCCCTCTTTTCTAGCATTTATCTTTTCCAAATATTTAGAACTTGGCTGAATTTACCTTAATGTTTTTTACCATGTGTCACCACCCGCCTGCATTCCTCCTAAATGCAGTTCCATAGAGATGAGGGTCATTCACATTCTATTCCACCAAAACCGCATCGTATTTGGTATTTTTATAACCATTTTTATAGCAACCGTGAAAGCTGGATGTTTAAAAAATAGCCTCCTATTTTTCTTGTCGCTGATAGCGAGTCATTAATGGGGAGCACTACCCCATGAAACCACCAGTCTTATCATCTCATTTTTTATTGGTTTGAAGCTACTCCCATTGAAGCTGGAATGGGAATTATCACCTTCATAACCTTTTCAAACTGACAGATGCCCATTAATCCTCCTTCCTTTTCAAAATTTGATAAATCCTCCATGACATATGTGTGGGAAGCAGGGACCAACGAGTCATCTTCGCTCTGCTTTGGTATGTTTGAAAATAACTTATCTGCATCAAGGAACATATCCAACGAGCTCTTCGAATACTTTCTTCGGTGCCTCCCCTAGATGTAAGGATGATTCAACTATCAGTTGCAACTTTACAGGCAACATAATCTCTTTTTGTTGTGTATTGTTTCCTATCTGCAGGATGGATAATTTCATATATTCAAAATAGGAATGTTGTTTTAACTGTACTTTTAGTTTCATGTTAACCATGGTGATACTCGACCATGTAGTAGCATATAGATCGATGGGTAATCATCTAGTTTTTATTTTAGTTCAAGGCACTTTTTAATTATTTATATTAACCATAGATATATGTATTTTTCACTATTTTTTACATAAAGACATGCACATGTATGTGTATATTTATATATGTATGTGCACTTAAAAATAACCATGTATTTTTGCACATTTACTTGATGACCTCAACCTTTACTCCTTTTTTACAAGATGTAGTAGACATAAGGGTTGGCATTGTAATTTCTACTGCAAAGAAATATATAGAAGTACGTGATTTTGTATTAATTTAATATTGTATATGCGTTGTTAATTTTAGAATAAATTTTTCCAATATTTTTTTGAATATCTTATGTGAAACTTCTACTTACATAGGATACTCTAGCTTCACCTCAACTTACCCCAGTTTAGACATTTTCTAGGAAAATTAAAGTGTTAAATTTACATATGATCAAATTATGTAATTTGTATATGATTTTAGTTTTGTTTTTGAGTTAAATGTATGTAAATTTTTTATATATACATTTACAACACCCAACCCCCATACATAATCTAATGTCTTTATAGTTTTCCTTTTCACACTCAATCATGTGAGCAAGAGAGATTCATTAATGAGAGTGATTAGTAGAAAGAAATTGAGATGGACCATGTTATTGCAATATACACTTGTTTAATATTTTTTCATTTTAATTATCATTAAAAATTATTTAGGTCTTATTTTTGACATATTTTTGTGATGAATAGGTGTGTTACAGGTGATAATCAATCCTAAGAGATCTACAACATCGGTAAAGTATGGAAAGTTCGTAAGAGGGACACCCATTTTTGTCAAAAGTAAAAAGGTCATACTTTTCTAGTTATGCCTAAGTGGATGTTACAGACATTGATTGTCACATTGTAGAGACACATGAAAATTAGCTAAATACTTTTTTGTGTAAGCCTTTATGGATTTTATGAAATTTATGTATATTGAGATTTTATTCTCATCATTTTTATTCCATAATGGTGTCATCTTAATGTGTAATTTCAATATATTAATTTCATTTTCATTTTGTTTCTTTTTAATTGATAATGTATAAATTTTGAAGGAATCCAAAAATATGATACAACCACTATAAGATATGCAGATTCAAATCACATGTACATATAAGCCCAAACTAAACACCAAGATGAGTCAAAAACCAACATAACTCCTACTTGAAGAATCTAAAAGAAAATGATTTTTCTTAGTATTCATAGACAAAATTAATCTTATTTATACAACATGATATTGAATTATTCCTGACAGGTGTGTGCATCTGGAAAGTGGGAGACCGATGTATGAAGGAGAAGGAGAACAATGTGATAACTATGTGCAGACTAATTCTAACTTAGACTTAATTTAACATTCCCCCTTATTACATTGTTTCTACAAATGGATCCCAGGAACAAATAAAATTTCCACCTTTCCTAAAGGATTAGTGAAAAAAAATTCAACTTGTTCATCAAAACATGGTAGATGAAAAAAATGTTGGCTCATCAAAAACGATAGAGACAAAAATGTTGGCACATCAACAAAATTATCATTTTGTTTGAGATAACAGATAATGTTCCCTATTTTATACTCTTTTCATTTGGAATGTTGGCACATAAAAACAAATTAGAGGCATAAATGTTGGCGCATCAACCAAATTATAGTTTTGTTTGAGATAAAATTATGCTCCCTATTTTATACTCATTGCCTATATTTAATGAAACCAGATATGATAAAATATTTTATGATATTATTTCAATAATTTATGAGTATTAATTTATGTGGATATTAAGTGAAAATCAATTGATGATTTAATGATTTTTTTAATTATTTTTTATAGGTTATTATTGTTTTATTATTTTATAATGAAATCAACAATCCACCATTGTTTCATACACGTTGGTAGGAACATTATCAAAGACAAAAACCCACAAGAGAATATCCGTGTGGAATGAAATTTATTATTTTTATGATAGCATGTGTTTTAACTTATTATGTTTACCTTAATTAAATCTTGTTCACACATGTAACATTGTATTTACACTACAAGATTCAATACATGTGAAGAAAGTGACCACATGGCCAATAGCTAGTATTGCATATCTTTTTCTTTGAATTTACAATGTGGTCCTCTTCTTCCATATTTTGTCAATAACATTGATTTTTTCACCATTGGGATATTTGAACTTGAAGCCTTACAAAATGCATCAATGGTAAAATAATTCTTCTTCAGTTTTCAGTAATTTGGGATAAGTACAATTGAGATGTGGGCTAAATTTTGTTAGCATAGTCTACGTACTTATTTTTATTAGACTAGTTAGTTCTATCTATTCCATTATTCTCTCCTTCTTATTTATTAACCTCTCCATCCATTAGGGGAGTCTTTTTTATTCCCGAACTATTAAATATTGTACGTGGTTCCGTTGTTTAGAAGAATAATATGAGATAACATATCTCTATTCTTTCTCCTGTATTTCTACCTCACAAGTTGGTATCAGAGAATCAAATTAATCTTGCCTGTGGTATGGAAGGAGTTGTCTTCAACAAATGTTTTTAACTTGGAGATTTGAAGGAAGTGTCTTGTCCACTGCTGTGTGGAAGAATTGTAGAGGAGCGGCCTACATGTAACTGCATGCGAACTTGCATGCAAATAGAGTGAAGTTTGGTGTGTGTCACTTACTACTGCGTGGAGTAACAGGAAACACACCCTGGTGGGAAGGGAGATTTGACTAGAAGTTGTGTGGGGGCCATCAATATCTTCCTTACCCTTTCACAGAAAGCCAACAAACAAAGTCTGCATGGATAAATAAAAGGTATATGTTGTTTCTTCCATGTAATTGCATGGAGAGAGGGAGATGCTGGTGATTGAAAACCTTCAACCTGTGTGGACTGCTATTGTGTGACCTGAGGAAAAAGAGAGCACAAAAAATTTAACATGGCTGATATTTCCATATGCTGCATGGAGATACTATTTTTGGACATGTGGAGTCAAAATCTAGCCAATACTAGAATTGTTGTGTGGAAATAATTACAGTGGATGATCAGCGTGGAACTTATTAGAAGCCTGCTGCGTGGAAAAGAAATCCTTCTGAGTGACCTGCGTTTGTATGTAACGTGGAGGAAACAAATAAAAATGCATTATATAGTTATGTAGGAGATTTGCAATGAAAATATCTATGATATATTTTCTCTGTCTTAGCCAAGCCTCCACAGTGGTAAAAGTATTCAAGTAATATGCTAAATGTGGAGAATACATTTGTTTTTTTGGCATTACATGAAATATATTTGAAGGATTGAAAGATTCACAATCTTCCTTGACATTGGAAGCTATTGCTCTTTGGAGGAGTCTTCAGCAAAGAGATGAGGACTGCAGTGAAGAGTTAAGAATGACACGAAGGAGAAGAAACATGGAGCTACTACAAAAACTACAACACGAATGTCGAGTATAGATAACTTGATTGATAGCGTGAATAACATGATTGACACTACCGAAAAGTCAGAACATCAACTTGCAAGCTACAGAACACCATGAAGAAGATCCTGAAGAGCTCTGGGTTCTACTTTGCATTGCTAAACGGCTTCAGAACACTGGCAATCTAGCCTTCGACGAGCTAGTTTGAGGAGGACTTCTTGAATATTTTGTTTTCGGACGTCAGCTACCAAGAAAAGTGAGTATGGGAAGAATTGGAAGTCAGGTACGACACCGAATGTGAAGATGAAGAAGATCACCCCACCAAGCATCGTCATCTCTCATCACACGAGTATCGAGAGCATCTATGAGCTAGTACTACACAATAGTGAGTCATTATTGTAATATCTCTTGAAATAAATAATAAATAAATCCAAATAAATATTTTGTATTAAAAAAAAAAAGTCTGCTCCAAGTTGTTACTCTCCGATGCTCAGTTACTTAAGGGCCTAATTTTATGGCCTAGAAAAAACAAAAGATGCAGACAATCCTTCAGTTTGAAGGATTATGGGGCATCGTGACCAGATATGTGCCCATTTTTACTGCTCCTGATGAATTAATAAAGTATGAGATGGCTAGTGCTAAAGCCTTGATGTTGATAAATGCTCAGTATCATTGACGATGTGTAAACACATGTTCGAAATGTGGAGAAACCAAAGGATGCCTGGGACAAGATGGAAACAAATTATCAAGACCAAAAATTAGACTAAGATCCTCATCTTCAGTCAAAGTGGCAACACCCTCTCTATGGGTTCAGATTAGAAAGTTGAGGAAGTTTTTACATCATTGTGGCTGAGCTATGATCAGATTTATTAGTGCTTGGTGAAATAGTGAACACCAAAATTCTCATTTCGATCACCTTGAGAGAGCTCCCTTCTCAATTCTAAGTGTTCATTAGGACACTAAATGTATCTAAACAAATAGTGGAATTCGAAGAATTTGTGAATTTTCTACAGCAGGAAGAGGCCATCAATTCATTCCCCAAGAGGAGTCTCAGGATACAGCCTTGTTCTCAAAGCCATACCGTGGCCAGAAGAATTGGAAGGGTCCCAGAGAAGACAAATCAAAGTGCAACAAAAACAACAACAGAAAGATAAAAATTCAAAGAGTTGGTGTCACATTGAGAGAACCAACACTCACGACACTTGTCACTACTAGTATAATAGCTTAAACCAAGGGTCTTCAAGTCAAACAAAGCACATCAGGGCCCAAATATTTTCAAAATTCCAAACGACGTCCCCGTTGGAGAAAGTAAAAGGGGCATCTCACAGCCCAAGAAGATAATGAGTTTGATGAAGAGACATCAGAAGTATCACATTCTAGTAAGAATCTTTTACTTGTCCTCTCAACTTCATAACCATGAAGAGAGTGTGTCTATATACTCCCGTCAAGTAGCACATTTTTCAGTAACAAGGCAGTGTGTTTTCATTCACTCACAAGAGCCCACTGGAGATTGGATTCAAATACCGTGAAAGAGTATGTTGGCATAGAAGGAAAGGCAGAGTCAACCATTCCCTCTCTAGTACCAGAAATGTCACTTAACAAAGGTACTATATTTCCCATTTTTGCTAGCAACCTCTATCTAATCAATATTAAATATCACCTGAAGGTATAATTTCTTGTCCAAAGGCATCAAATATGTTTAATCTCACGACAAGGTAAGTTAAAGTTTTGAGAATTTATTGAAAGATAAGTTATTTGCTTTAGCTAACTTTTCATTCACATCTTCTGCACAGCTTTAGTTGCATCAACATACATCTATTCACTCTAAATATGAGATATGGACACTTGTCGCTATTTCATTACATCAAATGAGTTTTAAAATCATACTGTTCATGGCTAACAAAGTTCCCCAGTCCTTGCCCTATTTGCCTTGGCTGTCTGTAGGAAACACACAGGGATTTGTTTCGGCCAACACCTTCCATGCCAAGAAAGGTCTGAAGGTAGTTTCCTCATAACGTCTGACTGGCCCTTTTCCCTGCTCAAAATTATTATCAGGATACAAGTCATTTCCATTATTCTGGATGACCACTCCCATAGGATGTGGGTTTTTTTCTTGAAGAACTTAATTGTGGCTCTTCAACACATAACACTTCCATGAAATTCTATCACATCGTGTTGTGAAAAAATCGACACCTCTTTCTTCTACGTTCGCATCAGATGAGGGAGGGAATTCACTTAAATAAGTTCTTTGCATTTCTAAAAAACCAACAAGGGCATTAAGCAGTACCAACTTATCCCTACATGCCCTAGCAGAATGCATGTTGAATGTCGCAATTACATTACATACACAGTCATGGATGATGGCTCACTGCTGCTAACAACTACAAAGCTAGAAGAACACTATTGAACTGACGCGTACAGACAGCTGTATATTTCTCAATAGGGCACAAACAAAGATTCTACAAATAAATGCAGAAGGAGGTATGGATTGTAGACATCCATCAATTTCTCATTTGCGAGTATTTGGTTACACACATACATAACGGTTCCCCCTCTCATAGAGAAATAAGGTTGAGCAAGATGCTCCCATGCATCCTACTTGGCTACACACTAACGCGAAGGCGTTCGTCTATGTGATCTGAGACAAAGAAATTTAACGAGATTCGAGACTGTTTTGTTCCGAGTCCAATCCTTCAACGCAATAGTATCACAGATATCAACTTCCAACCCACCTCTCACTAACTAGTTCTCTGAATTAGATGCTGAGCTAGATGAACTACTTAGAGAAAAAGACAGTTCTATGGGGGGCTATTTGAATTGACATTGTAGAACTAATAATGTATTCCACATCATTCCACATGACCACGTCATAGTTATTCTCAGAAAGCATCCAAGTTCTCATCGCGATGTAATATAACGAACCATCAAGACTCACTTTTGTACCAAACTCCCATGATCATCCGGCGTCAAACAAGAAAAACTTTGGAGGGTAACTTTGTACGCATGATTCACGGATTAATAGCTCCGCAGCCAAACAATGTTCTGAGCACTCAGTTAACCTCAGTGACGGAAGCCATTGATACAAATATGACTCACTTCATTCAAATCAGACCTGGGAACTTGGTCGATTTACCTACATGAATAACCATAGGCTATAAATGGGTGTTTTCAAACAAATATAATGTAGATGGAGCCATCGAACAACATAAAGCACGTCTTGTCTCGAAGGATTGCTCATGAAAGGGCAAAATCGACTATGAAGAACCCTTGAACCCACTGTCACATATGAAAACCATCAAATTTCTTCTTCCTTCACAACTGGAAGAAAAAAAGGATGGAGAGCTCATGATGACATTAGAGTGCTTTCCTAATGTGATCTGACGAAGAATGTATATGACCAAACCCATGAGGATATTTGTTGCTGAAGAACATCCTAAGAAGGTATCATCTCATCAAATCATGAGGAGACTGAAACATCTCCAATGGCTGGTAAAATCAAGATCGACGATCACCTTTTATAGCATGGTTCACACCTCGTAGGCCCCTCCAGATTCAAATGTTTATATAAGCGGCTGAAAAGAAATTTCATTCTGTTGTTTATGTAATTATCTTGTTATCACTAGTAAGTTTAGAAGATGAGGTTGATATTGTGAAGAATTATCCCACCCGACCCTGGACTGAAAATATGGGGCTAACTACATTACTGTCTTGGATTGGAAATATGGGAAAACGGGCATGCAATTTTTTCTCCCAAATAAAGTATTCCAGACACTCCTGGAAAGTTACAATGTCTGATTGTAAACACTATATCTACTCCCATGATAAAGGCTTGCACCTTCTATGATTCTAGACTCCACCGTCAAGTAGATGCTACACAACACTCCTAAAGAACACTGATGGAGGGCTCATCTACTTGACTAATACCAGACCAGATTATGATTTTCCTTTCCCTCAACTATCTTTCCAGGTTGCAGTCGGAGCCAATTAATTTCACTAGATAACAGGAAAGCATGTTATTGAGATATGTCCTAGGACATTTGATTATGGTCCTAGAATATAAGAAGAAATGATCAATTCTTCTTAATAGGGAAACGTCAACTCGTGTACCATGCCAGGCTCTGTTGAGACATGATCAACTACAGAACTATTCATCTCGGATTTGGATCCATCTTCGTTGATAACAAAAAAAAATTGATTTTTCACCATTGGATATTTGAACTTGAAGCCTTACAAAATGCATCAATGGTAAAAATATATTCTTCTTCGTTTTCAGTAATTTGGATAAGTACATTGAGATGTGGGCTAAATTTTTGTTAGCATAGTCTACGTACTTATTTTTTATTAGACTAGTTGTTCTATCTATTCCATTATTCTCTCCTTCTTATTTGTAACCTCTCCATCCATTTAGGGGAGTCTTTTTTATTCCCGTAACTATAAATATTGTACGTGGTTCCTTTGTTTAGAAGAATAATATGAGATAACATATCTCTATTCTTTCTCCTGTATTTCTACCTCACAATTTGGTATCAGAGAATCAAAATTATCTTGCCTGTGTATGGAAGGAGTTGTCTTCAACAAATGTTGTTAACTTGGAGATTTGAAGGAAGTGTCTTTGTCCTACTGCTGTGTGGAAGAATTGTAGAGGAGCGGCCTACATGTAACTGCATGAAGACTTGCATGCAAATAGAGTGAAGTTTGGTGTGTGTCACTTACTACTGCGTGGAGGAACAGAGAAACACACCTGTGTGGAAGGGAGATTTGACTATAAGTTGTGTGGGGCCATCAATATCTTCCTTCCCTTTCAACATAAAGCCAACAACAAAGTCTGCATGGATAAATAAAGGTATATGTTGTTTCTTCCAGATGTAATTGCATGGAGAGAGGAGATGCATGGTGATTGAAACCTTCAACCTGTGTGGACTGCTATTGTGTGACCTGGAGGAAAAGAGAGCACCAAAATTTTTAACATGGATGATATTTCCATATGCTGCATGGAGATACTATTTTTTGGACGTGTGGAGTCAAAATCTAGCCAATACTAGAACTGTTGTGTGGAAATAATTTCATGGATGATCAGCGTGGAACTTATTGAAGCCTGCTACGTGGAAAAAAAATCCTTCTTAGTGACTTGCGTTTGTATGTAACGTGGAGGAAACAATAAAAATGCATTATATAGTTATGTAGGAGATTTACAATGAAAATGTCTATGATATATTTTCTCTGTCTTAGCCAAGCCTCCACATGGTAAAAGTATTCAAGTAATATGCTAAATGTGGAGAATACATTTGTTTTTTTTGCATTACATGAAATATATTTGAAGGATTGAAAGATTCACAATCTTCCTAGACATTGGAAGCTACTGCTCCTTAGAGGAGTCTTCAGCAAAGAGATGAGGACTGCATGAAGAGTTAAAAATGACACGAGGAGAAGAAACATGGAGCTACTACAAAAACTACACCGAATGTCGAGTATAGATAACTTGATTGATAGCGTGAATAACATGATTGACACTACCGAAAGTCAGAACATCAACTTGCAAGCTACAGAACACCATGAAGAAGCTCCTAAGAGCTCTGGGTTCTACTTTGCATTGCTAAACGAGCTTCAGAACACTGGCAATCTAGCCTTCGACGAGCTAGTTTGAGGAGGACTTCTTGAATATTTTGTTTTCGACGTCAGCTACCAAGAAAAGTGAGTATGGGAAGAATTGGAAGTCAGGTACGACACCGAATGTGAAGATGAAGAAGATCACCCCACCAAGCATCGTCATCTCTCATCACACGAGTATCGAGAGCATCTATGAGCTAGTACTACACAATAGTGAGTCATTATTGTAATATCTCTTGAAATAAATAAATAAATAAATAAATAAATTATTTTATTAAAAAAAAAAAGTCTGCTCCAAAGTTGTTACTCTCCGATGCTCAGTTACTTAAAGGGCCTAATTTTATGGCCTAGAAAACAAAGATGCAGACAATCCTTCAGTTTGAAGGATTATGGGGCATCGTGACCAGATATGTGCCCATTTTTACTGCTCCTGATGAATTAATAAAGTATGAGATGGCTAGTGCTAAAGCCTTGATGTTGATAATGCTCAGTATCATTGACGATGTGTAAACACATGTTCGAAATGTGGAGAAACCAAAGGATGCCTGGGACAAGATGGAAACAAATTATCAAGCCAAAAATTAGACTAAGATCCTCCATCTTCAGTCAAAGTTGCACACCCTCTCTATGGGTTCAGATTAGAAAGTTGAGGAGTTTTTACATCATGTGGCTGAGCTATGATCAGATTTATTAGTGCTTGGTGAAATAGTGAACACCAAAATTCTCATTTCGATCACCTTGAGAGAGCTCCCTCTCAATTCTAAGTGTTCATTAGGACACTAAAAGGTATCTAAACAAATAGTGGAATTCGAAGAATTTGTGAATTTTCTACAGTCAGGAAGAGGCCATCAATTCATCCCAAGAGGAGTCTCAGGATACAGCCTTGTTCTCAAAGCCATACCGTGGCCAGAAGAATTGGAAGGGTCCGCAGAGAAGACAAATTCAAGTGCAACAAAAACAACAACAGAAAGATAAAATTCAAAGAGGTGGTGTCAAATCTGCAAAACCAACACTCACGACACTTGATCACTGTTGGTACAATGGACTTGAAACAAGCGTCTTTGAGTTACTCAATCCCATCTAGGGCCCAAGATGATTTTCAAAATTCAAAATGACATCCTTATTCAAGGAAGTAGAAGAGACATCTCACAACCCAACAAGATAATGACTCTGATGAGGAGACACCAGAAGGAGCCACATTGTGGTAAGAACCTTGTGCTAGTCTCCTCAGACTTCGTAGACCCATGAAGAGAGTTTGGTTGATAGACTCGGGTGCCAGTAAGTATATGTCAGGCAACAAGAAGTTGTTTGATTCATTGAACAAACAACCCACTAGAGATCGGGTTCAATTAGCAGATGACAAAGAGTACATTGCAGAAGGAATAGGCCAGAGTCACTATTCCTCTCGGCACCAAGAAAATGTACATTTACAAAGGTATTGTATGTTCTTGGTTTAACTACCAACCTCTTGTCAGTCAGTCAGCTCCTAAATCATCATCTAAATGTAGAATTTCTTGTTCAAAATGGCATCAAATCATGCTTGATCTCGACGAGAAGGTATGGTTATTGTGAGAGATTTTCTAAAAGATAATTTATTTTCTTTAGATATTGTTTCATCTTCTACAATAGCTTTATCTCCCTCAATAGTAGAATCTACTACCCTGTAGAATATTACCGATATGGTCACTTGTCTGTTGGATCTTTGACATTAGTTGAGCTCAAAAGAAATGACTACATGGACTTCCCAAATTGTTCCAGTTCCTTTCTTATTTACCTTGGCAGATCTTATCACAAGAAAACAACACATGGATCTGTTTCAGGGTGAGCACCTTCCATTCCAAGAAGTCATCTGGAGGTAGTTCATACCGATCTAAATGGACCCTTTTCCTACTTCCTTTTCAGGATACCAAGTACTTCCAACTCTTCATGGATGACTACTCTCAAAATATGTGGGTTTTTTTCTTTAAAAAAAAAGAGTGAGGCTCTTCACCATTTCCAGATCTTCTATCATTGTGTTGTGAAAGATACCAGAACAACCTATTCTTCTACTCCGCTTAGATTTAGGGGGGGAATTTACATCAAATAAGTTCTTGGAATTCCTAAACCAACAAGGCATTAAGAAGAACCTGACTACTCCCTACACACCCAAGTAAAATGGAATTGTTGAGCAATGCAATCACATAGTGATGGATATGGCTCGTTGTATGTATCAACAACAAAGCTGGAGCATCAATATTGGGCCGAAGCAGTACAAAAAACTGTTTATCTTCTCAACATGGCACCGAAAAATATTCTACAAAATAAAATGCCAAAATAGGTATGGAGTGGTTGAAAGCCATAAATTTCTCATTTACGATTATTTGGTTGCACAACATACATGCATGTCCCAGCTTAGAAGAGAAAGAAATTCCAGCCAAAAACACTCCCGTGCATCCTACTAGACTATAACACTACCTCGAAGGCATACCATCTCATGGATCCTGAGACAGAAAATATACAAGAGTCAAGATGTGGTTTGTGACGATTCATCCTCTGAACTCAGCAGTGCCAACAAAAGAACGATTTCCAACCACCGCTCACTGACTAGTCTCCAAATCAAATGATGGGCCAGAGGAGACTGCTCATAGAAAAGATGAGATGCAAGGGGAGCTTTATGTTGGCATTAGAGAACTGGAGAATGTTACTCCGTATCCATCCTCACGTCAACAAAATAATTCTTCACAAAAGCAACAGAGTTCTCATCTGAAATGGGTACAAAGCTCCATCAAAGACTCTCATTTGCAACAACTCTCGGATACTTCATCCAGAGTCAAATGAGGAGTCAAACAAGAAATGAAGTAAATTTTGCACTCATGAGTTCACTGATTAATAGCTCTGAGCCTGATAATGTTCATGAAGCACTCAGTCAACCTCATTGGAATTAAGCCATGGATGTAGAATATGACTCACTCATGCAAAATCAGACGTGGAAAACTTATTGATCTTCCTGTAGGGAAGAAACCCATAGGCTATAAATGGGTTTTCAAAACAAAATATAAGGCAAATGGATTCATCAAAAAACATAAAGCATAACTTGTAGCAAAAGGATATGCTCAAAAATAGGGCATTGTCTATGAAGAAACCTTTGCACCCACTACGAAGATCAATACCATCAGAGTAGTTTGTGCACTAGTAGCACAAAAAGGATGGATACTTCAACAAATGGATGTCAAGAGTGCTTTCCGAAATGGTGATTTGAAAGAAGAAGTTTACATGACTGAACCTGAAGTATTTATTGATGAAGAGCATCCTAAAAAGGTATGTCATCTCATCAAATCATTGTATGGACTAAAGAAAGCTCCAAGGGCATGGTATATCAAGATAGATGATCACCTTTTTTAGCATGGGTTCACTCATAGCCCCTTGGATTCAAATTTGTATATAAAGAAGGTAGGAAAAGAAATTGTCATTCTTGTTGTGTATGTGGATGATCTTGTGATCAATGGTAGTTCAGAAGATCAGGTTGATATTGTGAAGAATGATCTCAAAATAACCTTCGACATGACATATTTGGGGCTACTACATTACTATCTTGGCTTGGAGATATGGCAAAAGAAGCATCACATTTTTTTCTTCCAGATAAAGTATGCTAAGAAACTCATAGAAAAGTACAAAATGTCCAACTATAAACCTATATTCACTCCCATGGAAACATGTTTGAAACTTTCATGATTCTAGGACTCACCTCAAGTAGATGCTACTATCTAAAGACAATTTATTGGAAGGCTCATCTACTTGAGATATACTAGACTAGATTTATGCTATGCTATCAGCTATCTTGCCAGGTTCATGCAAGAGCTGAAGAAATGTCACTGAAATACATCAAAGCATGTTTTGAGGTATGTTCGAGGTACAGTTGATTATTTTCTGGAATATAAGAAGAATGATCAATTCTTCTTACAGGGATACGTTGACTCAAACTACGCCGGATTTGTTGATGACATGAAGTCAACTACAAGATATATTTTTCATCTTGGACCTGGACCTATCTTGTGGATAAGCAAGAAGAAGAATGTTGTTTCTATTTCATCTACAAAAGAATATCACGCCGCACGAGGAGCTGTGTGTGAAGCGATATGGTTACATCGCATTTTCGATGACATGGGCATTCCTGAAAAATAGTCACATATTCTCTATTGCGACAATCAGATTGTGTTGAAGCTCATGAAGAATCCTATTTTTCATGAACGAAGAAAGAATATTGAGATTGATTGTCATTTCATTCGAGAGCACATCTTGAACCATCACATTTAGCTCCAATACTGTCCTACAGAAGCACAAATAGCTGATATTCTCACCAAATCTCTTGGAAAAGTGAAATTTGAACTTTTTAGGGGTTACATTTGCAAGAACAATGTAATAAGGGGGGGGGGGGGAATGTTGGCATAGTATATGTAACAAATAATCGGATATTATTAGATGTGTTTTTTTAAATCGTATCCCATTATTCTCTGTCCGTTTGTAACCTCTCCTTTAATTTTGGGGAATATTGTTATTTCCCTTCCCTATATATTTTTACATGGCTTTTGTTTAATAAAATAAGAGAGATATCTAATCTCTATTTATTCTCCACTTATTGCTCCTCACAATAATGAAGGCATAGAAGAATAGAAAATGAAATGAATTCCTTATATTAACAATACACAAACACAAAATATATACATGAAGCTAACTATTGGTATGCCAGGTAAGTGAACTGTCTGGCAGGAAGGAGAACAGTCACATATACAATGTATTAGATTTGTTAACATTCCCCCCTTAATACATTATTTCTAAAAACATCATATTTCCAGATAGTGGACCCCCCTCATTCCAAATACAATAAAATTTTTACTACACTCTCCATGTAGCCTGCTCACCTTTGAGGTGACATGCCAACTTTCCGGCTTCTTGGTCTTGGTGACACCTTGGTTTTCCCCCACAAGATTATCAAAAACTTGGAAGTGACATGAGAACATCCATCCTTGAGAACACCTTGGTGTTTTCTGGTTTTCCCTAGATTACCACGAATCCATATGGTTTTCCGACTGCAGGTTTACCAAGAACCTAAAGGTGACTTGATGTCTTAGCTATACACTTCGGTGGTTTCTCAAATTTCCACAAACTATTTACACAAGAACCAAGTTCTACTTTTGTGATTTTTCTCCTCACAATATCCTTCATTTATGAGATACCAAACTGGAAAACGGTTTGCAACTTTAACACATGCACAACACACACCAAAACCACATCACAAACAACAAAATACAAACACAACAAAATTGCCAAAGAAAAGGTTTGACCCCGTCATAGATGACTGACGAGAGGATGCCAATTGTCCTCCAACCTATGTGTATCCTCCAGCCTCAAGTCACATAATACTTAATTAGCTGATATAACTTTGAGGCTCATTAAAACATGGGTATTTTGCATGGCAAGGTGTTTTTCTCTTGATCCTGCGACCAAGACTATGGATGCATTTGATGCACATATTTCTAAGCCAATAATAGAAACATCTCCCCTGCAAAATTGACGTGCATCAAACATGGCCATAACAGCACTATACGAGCCACCAGAAATGTCACACCCGACACCTTACAAGCATGAATCAAAACTGCAAAATGGAATTAATGCCTACCTTTATATTGCACACTTTCATAAGAACACTATGGGGATAAATTTCCGCTAATCCCGATTCCGCATTCCCATCCTGATAGGGGCCTAGCAATGTGGTAATGGAAATATGTTCGTGCTCATATGATCTCCACAAAACCATGTCTAGGGAGTCCGACGGATCTGAGTCCACAACAAAGGATCCTAATAAGGCCTTGTCAGCCTCTTCGTTTTGCTCGCAGTGGGATTGCTCGTAATAGATCTCTGATTGAACCACTTAGACAAGCTATTCAACAGCTGCATGCCAAACTTACAATGCACTCGACTTTAATTACATCTGCCAGTAGCTACCATAGACACCATGCAAGTCTATTGGACAGAAAAATAAAATGACAAAATAGAAGGTAGTGATAGTCTTTTCCCAACATGTAGCAGCAACCGAAAATACCAGTAAACAAAATGTCCTCTTCAACACTAGTCGCCGGGTCTTATGCTAAATGCTCACGCATATGCTACCAATCTTTCGGAAATGTCATATGTCACCAATCTTTCGGAAATGTCTATTCTACAGGTTCCTGATTCACGCTCTAGCGCACAGGCCTGCCAAATCATGCCAAAAAAAAGGTTGATGTGCATAGGTCATCCAAATAACAAGAGTTATTAAAAAGAATAGTTTTTTTACAGGTCTGAGAAACGTTTACAAATTCTCTGATACTATAGAAGGTAGAGAAGAAAAGAAAATGAAATGGGTGTCTTATATTAACAATACACAAACAAAGAATATATACATGAAGCTGACTGTTGGTATGTTAGGAAAGTGAACCTTATGGTAGGAAGGAGAACAGTCATGTATACAATGTATTATATTTACTAACAAATAAGTAATGTTATTAACTTCCCCATCACCTTAACTAGTATTCTGACACATGGGCACCAAACAAGGGGTTTCGGGCACTTTGGTTTGCCTTTTATTGAGTGAGGAGAAAACTTCACAATAACATCATTAGCACTGTGTATCAACAGCTAGAAGAACCATTTTATAGATCAATATGGTAATTCATGAACCACTTATAGATCAATATGGTGATTTTTTATATAGTAGTGAGATGTCATAAAAACACCCATTACATGATGCACTGTTGCAAAATGATATGCATGAAAAGTGCAAGGAATACAAGTAGAAAAATGAGTAGTCTCATACAACTGATATTTTAAGTAGATGTATAAGTTCATTTAGAAATCAACCACCAGTTCTCTACTTATAACTAGATAATTCTTCAAGTGACAACACAAATCACACATTGTTTATGTTTGCAACCTTGTTGACATCCATAAGGGTTTTCAATGCAGTGCACATGATCTTCCTTCTAGTGAGTCACACACATGAGGATATAGATGGGACATTTGGGAGATTATGAACATCATTTTACAAATTGGAAACATTATTTTTTCCACAAATAATGAACACTTATAAAACATTCCAAGAGGGGTCGAACACATTCACTTCATACCTTATTCAAGAATTATGTGATCCATTAAGGCCTCTGTGGAGCCACACTTGCTAGATGGAAACCACAAGATTGTGGGTATCAGAAAACCAAAGATGTTTAAATTCCATGTTGTCAACAACATTCCCATTATGGAGTACAAAACATCAATCATGGATGTTTGATGGTTTCAACCAATTGAAATATTGAAAACAATGGGTAAGGAACACCGTCATTTTGTAGTGATTGACCACTAAAGTAAGAAGTCCTCTATTGGTCAAACGCCTTCACATAAGATAAAATGAGATAGAAAACCTGAAGAGGAGGCATTCTTGCATACATCATACTTCTGGGAAAATCATTGTACACCAACCAAGATGGTGATAGATATGTTCGACTTCTGGGTTCCATTAGATTACATATTGGATCCATATAATAAGTTTTATAAGGTGACTCTCATGAAAATCCGTTTGTCACATTGTAGCATGATGAGGAGAGACTGTTTTTTTGCATCCAATTTTTTTTAGGAAGGAGATTTTAATGTATGATCAAATACTGGGTGCTACCACGTCTTGACCATGGATAATCTACTATAATCAAAATGCACTCTCTTTTTCAAATAAAGATATATATGTTAGCCACAAATTTGTGATATTACCTACCGATTGGACAAATTCAACCCTGTAGTGGATAAAATGAATGATTGGGAAGATGGTACTAACATAGTGACCAACGAGAATTAATAGCACTACCTATATAAAATGGGCAGGGTAGATACAAATTCTTTTTTATAGGATTAGTTCACATAGTGGGATCCCTTCAAAAGATCATAGGGTATCAGTTGGTGATGAACCCATAAGAATTACAGACAAATGATAGACAATTTTCTCTCAAAGTACCAGGACATGCTTAATAGGAAAATAGTTCATTACGGTGATGTATCAAAATCCAAGGGAAACATTTTAGATATGTAATATAAACAATGTCATCATGGGCATAGGACACCGAGCAAAATCCTGGAAAAGAGATCAAATTAAAATACCGTAATCGGGGACCATGATGTTATAATTTACTATTGTTCATACCTTGCACAACTTCAGAGAATAACAAATGTTTTAATGCATTGTAGTTAAACATTGGTTACTTTAAACTAGAAATTACATGCTAATTAAGAGGGATAAATATGTTCCACATATTGTCTTATTTATTTTTGTGATACCTATAATAATTACTAACACCTTGTTTGTAAAATTATTAATATGCAAAAATAACAAGTTTTATCTTGCATCCAATCTTGGAGAATGAGAAACAATTATCGATTGATGTAGGCAAATTCCAAACCATTCATCTAGAAAATGAATCACCTTCTCAATTACATTCAAAATGGACCAAAAAATATAAGGCATGCCCTCATTTTATAGTGATTGACCATAGGATTTAGAATTTTCTACCAGTCAGACCACATTCCTTAGGATAAAATGAACTTTTTAAAGAGGATAACTAAGGTGAACTTCAAGAAGCAGTCGGTTACTAAATGAGAGGGATAGAGATGTGTCTTTTGTTTTCATATATATTTCCATTTTGAATGGACATCTTGTTTTCCCATGCTCCCACTCCTTTATACGACCTCTCATGGATTGCACTCAGTTCAACAAAGATATCCAGAAACGTATGAGACTAATAAAATATTCATGGAAGAGGTTTGGTATTTCTATTTTACAAAATCTTGAAATTTTTATTCTTTATAAATAGTGTTAGATTGACATTTTTTACCATTAAGTATTTTAATAATTAATGGTATTTTAACTATAAGATGGATCCATTTCTTAGATTAATTTACTTGATTATGACATGCCTAGTGAAACACCCCTTTATCTCACATGCCTTTTTCTTCAAGATTCATGTATGTTATGCAATTTGATTTAAATTTCATGTTTTTTTTACTTTTTCTTGTGCTTTGAAGGGTTGAGTGGGTTTCCATGTAGAAATAAGGCCAGGTGGTGTTAAAATCAAGACTTGAAATCCAAATTTTTACATTTTAAACTTCTACCTCATTTTTTGTGTTGTTTACTATTTTGAAAACTCACTCTATGTTTTGACGAACTTACACTGGTAATGTGAAAGCTTGCAGTGGCCTATGGTGAACTCACTCTAGTTAATTTTTTTCACACAATGAACTCATGTTTTGGAAAATTTGACTTATCATTTATTGGATTTGTTTTCTATGGGAAGCTCATTAATTTCAAAGAAGATTTGACATGATTAGTGAACTTCTTGCATAGCATGGTGAACTCACTCTGTCAAACATAGGATTTAAGATTTCATTGTATTATCTTTTGTTTTAGGGTTTTTCCCAAAAACTTGTAGATGTTACAGTAACTTTTTCAAAGGAGTCCCTCATAGGTAGATATTCTAGGGGCCCTTATTTTAGACATAGAATATGAAGTTGAGGGAAGGAAACCTATTCAAATAATGTTTGAGATCAATCTTAAATATGGAAAATCCCACCAAGTGGGCTGATTTTTATTGGAAATTTCTCATGTATCCCTATTCCATCCTTGGAACAAGGATCCTCTAGGTGAACTTTGGTAGTATTGACCATGATTTCATGTGGATTGGTGGTCCTTAATTTCATGGTAGATTTGGATTCTTTTTTTCTTTTGGTCACCATTTTTATCCTATAAAGGAGAAAATCATTGCAAGCCCCATTATGGTTGGATATTTATAATGTCCTCTTGTCTTGTGTAATGAGGACCCCATCAAGTTGCTAGTTAAAAAAATTGGTTCCTTTGTTAATATTGACTCTAATTTATTTGACAACATGTTTCTTATAGTATGTGCAGTCACTAGTCTATCTAAATCATTATTTCATTTCATCAAATTAGTTTTATCTCCAGATGTTGGATTTATTGCATCAACTATCAAGGCCTCCCTTTCATATGAATTTGATGCAATATGATTGGCCATAGGTCTATGTCATGATCTTACAACTATAGATCACCCCTTTCTTCTCAGTAGGTTTAGAGAAAAAGAGATGGGTCTTAACATCCTAAATATATTTGGTGAATTGGTTATCAGTTTTTAAAGTGTGGATCCTATTCTGACAATTCTCTTCTTCCTTTAAGAAGTGTCTCAAAAAAAATGTGATTCCCCCTCTTATTCAGGGGTTTTCTTAGAGAATTATGTTTTGAAAGAGGAATATTTAGAAGGTGGGAGATTATTTTTATAGGTTCACACACTTTGAGAGATTGTATGGCCTTATCAAGACATATGATAACAATACAAATCCTAGTTGCTATGGCCGAAAGTAAATGTCATAGATTTGAGGAAAAAGGAAGGATATTGGAACTCGAGAAGATGACAAGTGTTGGATCTCAGAGGATGATGGAGGAATTTATTTCCCATAATAGTAAGACCTTAGGTGTATATCTCTCTTTGAATTATAGAGGTGGCTAGATGACCTTTTAAGGGGATGTTTCAAGATGTGCCACTACTTACATGTGTTTTTCATTTTCTTCTTGTTGATTATAGGTGACTGTGGGATTCTGAGTTTTTATTCTGGTGCCTTATTTTATTTCTCATTTGTTTGTCTTTTTGTCTTTGCATTGTTCTATAGAATGGACCCTTATTTATATCCTATATCGATTCATATCTCTAGTCAAAAGTGTTTATCTTTTAATAAAAATAATATTCATTGAAAAACATATTTTAAGTAACTTAAACAAGGTTGATAAGTAATTGTTCATTTGAAATTTATAACTCAAACACGTGCTTGGAAGATCAATAAATATAGAGGGCACATCCCATAAATTTCTAGGATTGTAAGTAGGTATAAACGTTATGATGGTTATATTTTCCCATTAGATCGCAACTCATAAAATCTATGTTATAAGAATATTCAATAATGATATATAGGCTTCTAGTAAATATTAGGTAGGCTTAACTTATTTTTCATTCCATACACATTTTCCTGAAGACATCATTAACTATTTTAATATTTGAATTACCAAATACTCATGTTAAAACTATTGAATGCCCCGTAATACCCTTATTTTATTTCATTAGAAGGAATAAAGAAAGAGAACTAGTTATGAAGAATATGAAAGTGAGATCAACAAGGAGAAAGAAGAATAAAATAGGATATAATGGTAAGAAAAAGACAACGAAAAATAAGAAATTGAGTGCAAGGGAAAGGCTATGAAACCCTACTAATAAAAATGAGAGATTCAATATATATGCTTCCAAAGTTACCATCTAAAACTATACTATGTTTCCCTTTTCTCATGCACACTCACTTCTGGTGATGGTGTTGGGAGATGCCAACGTAATATGGAGAAAAATATGGAGGATTTAATCCACAACCTTAGTTCCTCCATACTTTCTCATTCCTCATTGTGCAACATGAAAATCGTGTTTATTGTTTAAGAAAATCTCAGAGAATCTCATACATGTTGTGCTCCTCCATCAACACAATGCTCTACACATAGATCGAAATGAACGATGCAATGCTCACCACCTATGTGGGGCCTTCTCTTTATATATTTTGAGTTTCTTAGGCTATGGGGATATTTTTCATTTCCTTTTTGTGTCCATTTACACACCAATAATGTTCTAATTTGAATTCAAGAAGTTTATAAATATTTTAAAAAATGAACTTACGTGCTAAACCTATTGCAAGAGTTATATACTGACTTTGTAGTGATTTTTCTCAAGAATATCATATATAAATAAGTCAATTCAATATTTTAGAGATAATTTTAGTATTTTCTAGTTTTACTCCATGCAGCTCAAAATTGGTTTATGAGATTTGCATGCAACATATTGTTTTTTTTAACTTTAAGTGATTTTGGCAAGGAATGAGGGGTATGAGGCATTTTTAAATGCCTATCTTATGAGCTCAATTTACGCTACTATCTAGACATGTTGTCTACCACCTTTCAATAACATTTATGTTACTATACATACAAACCAATATATTAAATCCATACCTTAATTATCTTCTTTTTTGTCAAACGTTTAATCATTTTGTATTATAATACAATTTAAACTAAACTATTTTTCTAAGATTTTGATACACAAGTGTAATTTAATAATCCAAAACTTTATCCTCTACTCTTTATGTTATACTACAATCTAAAATAAACCGTAAAATCAAGTCTCCTTTAATGTTTTATCTCACATGATCTAATTGTTACTTAGAAGTGCTCTCCATATCTAGAGTTACGTATTTAAAATACTTTTAGAATGAAAATATAAAATCATATTTAGTAGCGTTTTGAATACAAATAGAGGCCAAACGCCAATATTTAAGACGCTAGATATTATAGATATGAGTCACAGAAATATAGAATTGCTTGAAAATAGAATAGAAATTTTTATTATTCAAGAACAAGATAAATTAATTAAACTAGAAACTATTATTCAAGAACTAGAATGGTCTGTTTTCGAATCTGCAAACACTAAGGAATGTTGAGAGCATTGCAGTAGAAAGCAGAGCGTGGCTTGGTAGAATTGGTGGGCATGTGAAGCATGGGTGAGAATCCTTTATATCGTCCCTCAAACCTGGCAACGCACACGTCAACGATATCTTTTAACACTTTACTTTGCTGGTTTTTGGGTTGAGCTACAAATTCCTCCATCGCCATCCACTGAATTACAAACAAATTTTCACATCACTTCCATCGCACAATTATATTCTAATTATCACCTTATTAATATACTGAAATATTAGCGTACCTTAGCTGCACAAATTTCGGTGTCCTCCTTCAGGATTTCAGAAGAAAGAGATTTTAACATACACACGAAAAGTAGATCAGATTTCCCAAAAGCTGCGTTGTGACCATCCCTGTAATTCACCTTCAAATAAGTTAGCGAATTAATAAATCAAATTGAGGCAACTAATTCTAATCAAATATGGAATGAAAGTTTATTACTGTACCTGAATCCTACCACCTCTAAAAATTCTGTCTCAATCTGCCAAAGTTGAGAAATAAAGTAAGAATCTTTTAATAATGATGCCCGAAACTTTAATAAAAAAAATGAAGATGATGAGAAGAGGCATTTACCCCCGTTTTTCTTTAACTTCTCTTACAGCTCCTTTGTTAATGCATTCCCCCTGTTCAACCCTCCCTGTGGGCATCTTCCACAACCTTGAATCTTTGTAAGGTCCGTACTTTTCCTGAACCACTAGCACCTACATTTTCATTGTCATCAATTTGCCAGGGAAATGGGGAGAATTTTTTTAAGCGGACATTTTATTCCAGTAACAATGATTATATATAGAAAAAGAAACGAGAGAACTCCCTTGAAGGGAAACGAAACGAGGATCTATGGAAATTGAAGATTCTACTGAATCTACAGAATCTTCGGACAGCAATAGAGAATAAAATGCAGCGGATTTAAATGATCCAGAACAGGGGAAAATGTAAGGAAAGCTATAGAAATTTATAACAGCAAAATGAGATAAAACTCTTGGCTGCAAATAACAGAGATCTGGGATTGAAATTGCTTGAGCAATACAAATATATTTGTCAATAATGAACAACAGCTACAGCTGCACACAAAACATTCATTCATGCATTAACGGCATGAAAATGAAGAAATTATATCAACAAAAACCAGTCCAGACTTGAGCTGGAACAAAGCACTTTTCTTCTTCTCCCAAATCTGGTTTTTCTCCTTCTTCTTCTTTCCTTTTCTTACTTTCTCCTAATAAAACATAATGCAATAATAATAAAAACTTACACAACAAACTTGCCTTGCAAGTCAACACAAAATCTTTGACAAGAGATAATCATGGAGAATAATCAACCAAAAATAAATGTGCAGCAATCATAATTAAATGCAAATCTGATAGCTAAATCTAGGAAAGTCAAATATTAGTTGCACGATAAATTCTAATTTGAATTTCCAACACTCCCCCTTAATTATGAACTGCAGCAAATCATGGAAATATGAATCAAGTTTGTTCAAAAACTGTTGTAGCATTTCCGGAGCTAACTAACAGTTTTCGGAGTTGCTAACTTCTGCAAAGTTAGAAACTCCTAAGCCACTTCATAAGTACTCAAATGTCTCTTTTGCCAATGCTTTTGTAAATATGTCAGCCAGCTGATCTTCAGACCTGCAAAAATCAAGACAAATTTCTTTGTTGCTTACAAGCTCTCCGATAAAATGATACCTCGTATCAATATGCTTAGTTCTCTTGTGAAACACATGATTTTTAGATAATGCGATGGCTGAACTGTTATCATAGAATATTGTAGTGGCTTCCTTTTGATCATGCATCAAATCTTTCAACATCCTTTACATCCAAACAGCTTGACATGCAGCACTAGTGGCTGCACATACTCAGCTTCAGCTGAAAAAAGAGTCACAATGGGTTGTTTCTTCGATGCCCATGACACAACACCTGTACCAAAGTGAAAAGTATACCCAGAAGTATTTTTCCCATCATCTATGCTACCTCCATAGTCACTATCAGTGTACCCAACAAGACTGAAATCATCTGAATTGGAATACAATATACCAAAATCCTTTGTACCACTTACATACCTCAATATCCTCTTACCGGCCTGCCAATGTGAGTCTTTTAGAGACTCCATAAACCTTGAAATCAGACTTACACCATACATGATATCTGGCCTTGTGGCTGTTAAGTACATAAGGCTTCCAACCAGCCTCTTGAATAATGTAGAATCCACACATGCTCCATCATCTTCCTTGCTTAACTTCATCCCTGTCATAACCGGTGTTGGGGATACCTTGTACCTTGCCATATTAAATCTCTTCAAGACTTCATTTGCATATTTAGATTGAGAAATAAATATACCATCATTGGATTGATGGACTTTAATCCCCAAGAAATACCTCATAAGACCCAAATCAGTCATTTCAAATTCATTCTTCATTACTGATTTGAAAGAATCTATGTTTAGATCACCGGTAAAGATTAGATCATAAACATACAAGAAAATAATCAAAATGTTACATTGCTTGTTGACCTTGATGTACAATGTCGGTTCATAACCACTCCTTTGGAAACCATTTTGAATGAGATAGGAGTCAATGCGGTTGTACCAAGCTCTTGGAGCTTGCTTCAATCCATAGAGTGCCTTCTTCAACCAATACACCTTGTCTTCATGACCTAGTATCTCATAGCCTTGTGGTTGTTCCACATACACTTCCTCCTCTAAATAGTCATTTAAAAATGTAGACTTTACATCCATTTGATATACAAGCCACTTGTTGTGGGCAGCAATAGCTAAAACAGTTCTAACTATATCCAGCCGAGCAACCGGAGCAAATGTCTCATTGAAGTCTATACTTGGTTGTTGTGTAAAGCCCCTTGCAACTAGCCTTGCTTTATGCTTTTGCACTTTCCCATCAGCATCTTTTTTAGTCTTATAAATCCATTTGACACTAATTACATTTTTGCCTTCCGGCAAATCAACCAACTCCCATGTTTGGTTCTTTTCAATGGATTCAATCTCCTCATCCATGGCTTCTGCCCATATATCATTACTCACAACCTCTTCAAATGTTAATGGATCATCAATATGAGAAAATAAAGAAAAATATGAAAATGAATTAGTTGTGTCAACATTATACAACTCACGCAAACTCGTTGTTTTTCGTGGCATCATGCTTGCTAGAGTTGGATCCAGAGATTAAGAAATACTTGGACTGCTAGATGGTGTTGCTCCAAGGATGCCGATTGATGTAGATGCTGGTGTAGATGCTTGTGAAGTTTGCTGTCCTGTTGGTGTGGACAGCAGCCTTGAAGATCTCCTTGGTGTGAATGAATGTGTAGCTTGAGCTGCAACTTGTGGTACCATCCTGGGATTGGAAGGAGCTACTGTTGGAGTTATATTTGGTGTTGGAAACACTTCATCCACCATATTATCATTTGGGACAGCAGCTGCAACTCTGACAGTCCTCTCTATGCTTCCATCCCATGCTTCATCCTCCACGAACTAAACATCACAGATGATTATAACTTTCCTATTGATAGGATCAAACAACTTATATGCTTGTGTTTCCTCTGAGTAACCAAGAAATATACATTTTTTTCCTTTATTATCTAACTTCTATCTCAACTCATCTAGAACATGTGCATATTCTATGCATCCAAACACCTTCATATGAGAAAAACTATGTTTCCTTCTTGTCCAAGCCTCTTGAGGGACTTTGTTTCTTATGCTCTTTGTTGGGCACCTATTCATGATGTAAACAGTAGTTGCCACTGCCTCAGCCTAATATTCATTTGGTAGATGTTTGGATGCCATCATGCTATGAGCCATCTCTATAATTGTTTGGTTCTTCCTCTCCGCCACACCACTTTGCTGAGGTGTATAGCGGGCTGTAAATTACTTGTGTATGCCGTGAGATCTGCAAAAATTTATAAATTCATTAGATATAAATTCACCGCCTCTATCTGTCCTTAGAACCTTGATGTAGTGGCCACTTTGCTTCTCCACAAGTGCCTTGAACTGCTGGAAATAAGCAAATGCATCAGATTTGTGTTTTAAGAAATAAACCCACGTTTTTCTTGTTAAATCATCAATAAAAGTAAGAAAATAAGTGCAGCCTCCTATAGATGGGGTTTGCATTTGCCCACAAATATCTGAATGCACAATCTCAAGTGGAGCTGTAGCTCTATTTGCCTTGCCTACTGGAAATGACTCTCTATGTTGTTTTCCCATAATACATCCTTCACAAACTCTTTTTGGTTTCTCAATTAATGGCAAACCTTTTACCATATTCTTCATATGAAGTAATTTCAGCGCTCCAAAATATAAATGCCCAAATCTGAAATGCCATAGCCAAGAATCATCATTTACTACTGTTTGAAACGCTACTGGAGTTTCTACAAAAACATCATCTTCCTCTTTGGAGCTGTTCTGGCCATTTCCGTAGCTGTCTTGGAAATTTCCGTAGATTTCTTGAAAATTTCCGTAGAAATTTTGAACCTTTTTTTGACTATTTTGAACATTTCCGTAGCTGTCTTGGACATTTCCGCAGGTATCTCTGGCTACTACTGATTTTGTATCTTCTACCTTAAAAGCTACTCCAGAATTTACTATATGTGTCTCATGAACAGCTTGAGCTATTTTTCCCTTCATGGCTGGGCTTATTTTTAATGGAAACATGCGGTTTATAGGCATTTGTACCTTGGTAATAAGCATATTGCTTGGAAGCTTGTCCAAAATAACACATTCATTATTTTCCATGTACACTCTATATCCCTTTTGTATCAGCTGTCCAATTCTCATCAAGTTGTGTTTTAAACCAGCAACATAATATACATCAGGCATAAATTTCGGCTCCCCCTTTTTGGTTAAAATATTAACCGTACCTTTACCCAAAACAGTGACTTTGTTGTTGTTACCAAGCATAACATTAGTTTGAACTGATTCTTCCAAACTAGAAAACAAATCTTTATTACCTGTCATGTGATTACTGCAACCCGAATCTAAATACCATATGTCACATGGGCTTTCTTGAATAACATTGCATTCAACTGGAAAGTTTGTAGAGATTGCTTCAGCAATCTTCGTGCATGCAATGAACATGCTGCCTAAGGGAGTGCTACTTGACTGATTTTGACCTTGCTTCTGCTGGTCATATTGTTTTTTCTTGCATTCGTGAGCATAATGCCCAAAATTCTTACAATAGTGACATTGAATGTGTGATTTGTCAAATCTTTGGCCATTTGGGTGACTGAAATTCTGATTTTGACCTCTTCCACCAACATTTGCATAACTGCTGCTATGTCCACTTCTAGGAGAACTTCTCCCTCTTCCTCTAGGACTGAAACTCCTCCTTCCTCTTCCACGATTTACAGAAATCTGAGATGAAAATATATTTTCTACTGAACTATTTGATCTATTCAGTCTATATTCATGATTGATAAGAGAGGCATGTAGTTCATCAACACTAAACTGGCTCAAATCTTTGGTTTCCTCTAGAGCCACAACTACAACATCAAATTTAGAAGGGAGACTTCTAAGTACCTTCTCAACAACCTTCCTATCCTCTATGACCTCTCCATGGGACTTCATTTGATTTATGTAAAGAAAGATTCTACTGAATCTAAGTTTCTCATTGATAAATTTTCAAATTCTCTTCTAAGGAGCTGTAATTTAGCAGTTTTAACCTTGTCCATACCTTGATATGCTATCTAAAGTGTGTCACATGCTTCCTTGGCTTGCTTTGCTGCTGCAACTCTTAGGAGTATGTTCTCAGGCATTGCTTGATGGATATAAAACAGTGCTTTTCCATCCTTCTTCCACTGTTCCTTCAAGATGTCCTTTTGAGCTTGTGTAAGAGCATTATATACTGCCTAGTCTGTTGGTTCCTGGTAACCATTTTCAACCATTTCCCAAATGTCTTGAGATCGAAAGAAAGCTTTCATGGTCAAAGACCAATACTCATGGTTCTTTCCTGTGAAAATCAGAGTTTGCACACTAACTAGCGATGCGCCAGACGTAGAAGCCATTAATGGCTGCCAAATGAAAAAAAAAACTAAAAACCCAGAAATGAAATAGAAGAAGGGCTTAGCCAAGCTCTGATACCAAATGAAGGGAAACAAAACGAGGATCTATGGAAACTACAGATTCTACTGAATCTATAGAATCTTCGGATAGCAATAGAGAATAAAATGCAGTGGATTTAAATGATCCAGAACAGGGGAAAATGTAAGGAAAGCTATAGAAATTTATAACAGCAAAATGAGATAAAACTCTTGGCTGCAAATAATACAGATCTGGGATTGAAATTTCTTGAGCCATACAAATATATTTGTCAATAATGAACAGCAGCTACAGCTGCACACAAAACATTCATTCATACATTAACAACATGAAAATGAAAAAATTCTATCAACAAAAACTAGTCCAGACTTGAGCTGGAACAGAGAACTTTTCTTCTTCTCCCAAATCTGGTTTTTCTCCTTCTTCTTCTTCTTCTTCTTTCTGCTTCTATGTTCTTCTTTCTACTTATTTCCTTTTCTTACTTCTCCCAATAAAACATAATGCAATAATAATAAAAACTTACCTTACAAGTCAACACAAAATCTCTGACAAGAGATAATCATGGAGAATAATCAACCAAAAATAAATATGCAACAGTCATAATTAAATGCAAATCTGATAGCTAAATCTGGGAAAGTCAAATATTAGTTGCACAATAAATTCTGATTTGAATTTCCAACATCCTTGGGCGTTGAATACGAAAGCCGCGATTCCCACTTGATGGGAAGCATTAGTAGGAATTGTACAAGGTAGAGATTGAGTAGGGATCCAATACACTAACATTACATACGATGCCTCCGCATGGTGGTACCAAAATCCCTCCTGCATTAACTCACAACGTCATACAAATTGCTTCCAACATTAATTTTTTATTTTCTCTACTACCATTAGAGGACATTTTAAAATTTATGAAGATCGTGATGAAGAGTTATGAGACCTGAATAAGTGCAGGAAGTATTTTGGCCTGTTCGATGGCCACTTTAATCCACACTCCGTTCTTCCCCTGCAAAGCCCAATTACATGAGTACTACTCATTATGAAGGGAAGGAAATCTTTTAGTGTTAATTAAGGGATTTGTATGATAGTGTTAGCAAGCACTGACTTGTCGTGTCCATTGAGAGAGCGATGCTTTGAGCGAAGATGCGAAATGGGCAGCATCGTTGTTCTCATTCTCATTTTGGATCTCAAAAATTACACCATCATATCTATCTTCATGGTATTTCAGCAATTCAGGTATTTCTTATGTTTGTATGGCCTCTGAAACCTCGTTACTTGGCAATGCCAATTTATAGCGTAAGGAATTACCTGTAAAAACATATGTAAGACTTAACAATCATAGTAGGATTCGGGAAATAGAAAATCAAACAATGTAAGAGAGACCAAACTTCATACTTGTCGACAGAGATGAATGTGTGTAAAACCAGATTTAATTGTAATATATAGAATTGGAGGGGAATATATAGTCACAAACAGAAGTCATAGTAGGCTTCGTGGGTGGTGAGAAGCAATTGCAACTGCAATTGCACATTATTTTATTGATAAAAGAAGCGCGTGAGCATCCATGTTTGAAAAATTTATAAACTTCACGGAAAAGCGAAGAAAATAACACGTCGTGAAACACTTGTTTACGAAATCAATCGCTGTGGAGAAGGTTCGTATTAACGGCAAGAGAGATATGTGGTTGGTGCTGGATTGAGGACGTGTCACATGTGCTGGATAAGAACAAAGTTGCAAGGAATTGTGGTGAGGAGCTAATAAGGTATTAAGGACTTACTAAGAAGCCAAGCTATGAAAAAATTCAAACTCCCTATGTGCATGCCAAGCGGCACTGACCCCCAACTCTATGGAGGTCAGCTCACTCAATTGGTGGCCTTCTTTTAGGGCAAGGAAGGGAAGCACATTCTCTAAGGGAAAGCCTTATCTTGCCAGTACGTTCCGAATTCATAAGAAGTCAAGTTATATAGTCTCGCATGGCTGTTTACCACATTGTGCATGCTCGGTGAGTAGATGGTGGGGCCTATGCAATGTTGAACAACCGGTCGCATGTTTAATTCTTTTGCATGAAGTCAACGGGAACATGTCGAGAAGTTATGCTCAGCCTTCTCTAAGTGGTGTGTTCCAATATTTTATGATGTGGTCCCACCACATTGGTTATATTAATGTTGGAAAAAGTGTGGGAGTTAATTTTGACTCGATCCAATTTTTGAGAAAGAAAACAACAGTTTAATATTTTGCATGTATCCATAAGATCATGCTTTAATTTTTTTAGATAGTGTCTAGTTTGTCTTGCATGATGTTCATAGATTTTAGGATAAAAGGAATAAAAAATTTAAGCTTTGTTAGCATGCGCTATTTTTAGAAACAATAGTTATGTTTTTAGAGTCTTCTGTTTTAGAGTTGTGTGTTCTATTTTTAGGAAAAATCTTTTATATAAGTAAGAGTAATTGCTATGTACACATAGAAATCAGCTTGTAAAGAGTTGTAGCTCAGACACAAATTGTAAGGAGATTGCATAAGCAATGAGTAATTGAAATTATGCACAACAATGTTGGTTTGGTTCAAATATCTACTTTTATTTGCAAATATTTTACTATGTTTTTGTTTGTTGTTTTATCTGTTTGATAATTCTACAAATTAGTATCAAAGTGTTTTTTTCTAGTAGGTTATGAAATTGATAGTCAGTTATGACTTCTACGTCGGTGCATCTTTATCAAGTCTACAGACAACACATTTTACAAGAAAGAATTATGAGTATTGGTCATTAACCATGAAGGTGTTTTTCAAATCTCAGGATGTGTGGGAAATTGTAGAGAATGGGTACACAAATCCTATAGATGCAACAACATATAACACACTCTTACAGGAAAATAAAGACACTTTGAAATAATTATGCATCACTAATAAATAATGAACACCGGTTGAATAGATCACATGCGGTTGTAGATCAAGCTTTTACATCTCAAACATCAAGAATTCATGGAAGAGGAAGAGGAAGGTTCAACCCTAGAGTTCAAGGAAGAAGTTCATCTAGAGGATGCATCGGTTGATCAAACTCAAGTGAAAGAGGACAAAATTAGGAACACAGTCATAATCAATTTTTTTGACAAAGACATGACAAGTCTCATGTGTAGTTTCATTCTTGCAAGAAGTATGGACACTATTCTTATCATTACAAGAAAAAAAGTATGATCAAAATATGAAGAATCAAAATTAGGCTGGAAGCTCTCCTCCAAGCTCTATGTTTATTGCATGCATAAGGATTGCTGAAACAAGACCTTCTTTATCATCTATTGAGTGCAATTTATTACAAGAGATTCCCTGTGATGTATGGTATTTGGATTTTGGTTGCAGTAATCACATGTCAATTAACTTAGATTTATTTTCTAGTTTGGATGAGTTAGTAAAAAGTGAAGTTACTCTTGGGCATAACAATATAACTTGTTTGTAAAAGGAAGAGGAACATTCAACATTCTAACTAAAAGAGGGAGAAAATATTATGCATGATGGTTACTATGTTGCATGTTTAAAGCATAATATTATGAGTATTGGATGATTGGTAATTAAAAGGTAATAGAGTTTATATTGAAGATAATGAGTGTGTAATTGTGGAAAAACCTCCTAACCACTCATTTGATTGCAAAAGTGAAGATGGGGAGTAATAAAATGTTTTCCTTGAGATTACAAACAGTGAAAAATTCATATCTATTTGCAGCCAAATCAGCATCTAAAGTCACATCCAATTCTTGCACTAAGCCAAAGAAGTCATGAGCTAATCCAAATTAGTCATACGATGAGTCTTGTGCCCAAGAAAATGATTCTTGCGCTAGTGGAAACGTGTCTTGCATTGAGCTAAATGATTCCTGTGCGAAGTTATGCACTAATGCAAGTGATTCTTGCCCCAATGTAAATGAGTCTTGTGTTGAGTCATGTGCTAATACAGTTTAGTCATGTGCTCAAGGAATCCAATCAATTTTTTTCAATTTGTTTTGAAAAATGAAATCATGGATTTGGAATCTCAAGTTTGGACATTTAAAATTTGGAAGTTTGAATTTTTTTATACATGAAAAATATGGTAAACGGTTTTCACTTGATTTAGAAACTAGAAAGAGTATGTGAAAGTTGTATTTTGGGGAAGAAACACAGAGATTCATTCCCTATTGGTAAAACAACAAGAGAAAATGCACCTTTTGAAAATTTTCACTCAAATTTATGCGGACCTATGCAAACAACGTCTATTGGAGGTTACTGATATTTTATGACATTCATTGATGACTATATCAAGAAAACATAGCTTTATTTTTTAAGACACAAATTATATTCTTTTGATATATTTTTACAGTTCAAAGCTTTAGTGGAGAAGCAAAGTGGATATTATATCAAAGTTATGAGGACAAACGGAGGAGGTCAGTATGTTTCCAATGCATTTATGAATTTTTGCAAATATCATGGAATCCACATCCTATTTACTACTAGGTATACACCACAATAGAATGGTGTGGTAGAGAGAGAATAAAACCATAATGGAGATGACGAGAAGTATGATGAAGCTAAAGCATATTTTAAATGAATATTGGGTAGAAGTAGTAGCAACTGTTGTTTACATTTTAAACAAATGTAGAACAAAAATTGTTCAAAACATGGTTCCTCAACAAGCTTGGACACACATGAAACACATTATTTCTCATTTTAGAATTTTTGGTTGTGTGGCATACACACATGTTCCTGATGAGATAAGGAAGAATTTAGATAACAAATAACAAAACTTCTGTATTTGTTTGATATTCAAAGAATATAAAAGCATACAAGTTTTATAATCTAGGCACTAGAAACGTTGTGATCAACAGAGATGTTTATTTTATTGAAAGTGAAGCATGGGATGGAAGTATAGAGAAAATAGTCAGTATAGTAGAAGATATTCCTCATGATGATATGGAAGATGAAACTATAGAACAACATGGTATGTTATCTACTATGAATCTTGGACATGCATCACAAGTTGTAGCACAAGTTACACCTCCATCTATAGTTCAGAGGTCTCTAATATTTTAGTCATCTTCAACCATGCAAGAGACACCACAAAGAACATTAGAAGCAAATCCTTCACCATAGAATAATCCATCATCTGATAGCCCTTTGTAGTGGAAAACAAGGAGTCTTAGTGAGATTTATAATGTTGATACAACTAGCTCTTTCTTAATTTTTACATTTTTTTCTCAAGATGTGGATCCACTATGTTTTTTTGTTATTTATGATACAAGGTTTTTTTATTGGGATCCTACCCATGGTACAAAAGGCCAAAATCTAGATACTCAAAGAAGGAGCATCCAAAAAAGAACTAGACACGACGAAGAAGGAACAACAAAAAATAAAATTGGGAGCTGAGAAAAACAACAAGAGAACAAAAGAACCCCAGCGAGATAAAAATGGAGAAACAAAAATACAACAAAATGTCTTTAGGTGGAGGAAGTATATTTTTTGTTCTTCTTGTATTGAACCTATTTCCACTCATTATAATCTTCCTCTATAGGAATAACAATTTTAATTCCATCAATCGATTGATATTTGCATTTTGTGATGGGAGAACACATTTCCTTTACCACTTCATGAGTTTGTGGTTCAAGATTTTTCATCCTCATAGTTTCGTCAGTGGATAACTCTTTAGGGCTCACTAGAGTACTGGGTTACATGGTCTCAACAACTACCTACATAGTATCATCCTATGAGGGGCTCTTTTTGAAAGAGGGAAACAATAATTCAAATACCAAATTAGAGGGGGCACACACCCGTATAATGGTCTGGTAGAGATTCTTTCAACCAGATTGTTTTAGACCCAATGTGCTTAGGTCGTTCACAATCAACAATCAAGTGCCCTATTTTGAAACATCTGTGGCACTGAAAAGACATCCCTTAAAATTCAATATTTTGGACCCATGTTCTGTCACTTATTAAGAGGTTGATCTCAGGAGGGATGTATTGGGTGAGGTCCATATCAATCAGTAAGTGAGAAAAAGTAGTAGGGAAATGTTGAGAATTATTGTCATCAAATTTAACATAAGCCCCTAGCCTATTGGCTATGGCTTCAAAACAATGTTCATTCCAAAGCTGGGTGGGAAAGCCTGAGATTCTAACCCAAATGAGATGAGATTCAAAAGAGTCTTTTGAAACATCTAAGGAAAGGTGCCAAGGTTTGATCATGAGACCGTGTTCCCTGCAAACCTAGTATTTGTCTTTTATAATGTCCTTGTCTTCGGCATATTCAAAAATAGAAATGAAAAAATCTCTAGAGAATGGGTACAACTCCACTTTACCTTTGATTTTTGGACTCCATATTTGGGTTATCCATTCATTTAGTTGGGCAAGCTTTAGCCAAAAGTCTTTGAAGCAATAGATGAGGGATATTCTGGAAATAATTTCCTCATAATCCCACACTATGTCAAGCATGTTCTCATCAAAAACAAGAGAGGGACAAGTAGCAGGATTCAGGGGAGGATCCCTTTGAGAATATAATTTATCTACTTCTGAAAAATACATGTCTATTCCTCCTACAGAGGTTCCATTATTGTCAAGTCCTCTTCCACCCTCAGATCCAACCTTCCCAATGACCCCATCACCAACGGCTTCAGTATTTGTTGTAGCATAAGAATGACCATGTTTCCCCTTCCTCTCGAAATAGAGTCACCACCACCTGAAACCACCGCCCCATGGCCACTCATAGAGGAGGAAATGGGTGGAGCTCCTATTCTAGATCCACCATGTCCTTTGCTGCTAGAATGAACCCTGAGGTCACCACAACCATAACTGGTTTCAGCAGAACCATAGCATCGCTCAGGGTTTATTATACTTTGAATAGGCTATAAAAAATGAATTTTGGACTCAAGTTATGGATGATGAGATAGATGTTATAGAGAAAAATCAACTATGGGAGTTGGTAAATATTATAAAAGGAAAGGATGTGATAGGAGTGAAGTGGGTCTATAAGGTACAATATGATGCTGATGGAAAAGTAAAAAAACCATAAAATAAGGTTAGTTATAAGAGGTTTTATGCAGCGATATTGAGTGTATTACAATGAAATTTTTGCACCAATAGCAAGTTTGGACATGCTAAGAATGGTTTTAGCAATTACAACTCAAAAAATGACCTATTTATCAAATGGATGTAAAATCAACATTTTTGAATGGTTTTCTTGAAGAGTAAGTTTATGTGAATCATCCAAAAGGTTATGAGATTTAAGGAAAGGTGTACATGTTGAGAAAATCACTCTATGGTCTCAAGAAAGCACCTAGAGCATGGTACAACAGAATTGATTCTTATTTGATACAAAGTGGCTTCCATAGGAGCAACAATGAGCCTACCTTATACATCAATATAAATGAGCAAGGCAAGATTATGATTGTTTTTTATCTGTGGATGATTTATTCATTATTGGAAAAATATCTACACATACATTCAAATCAGCCATGAGGAAATAATTTGAGATGACATATCTAGGCCTCATGCACTACTTTTTGGGTATTGAAGTTCAAAAATCAGAAGCTGGAGTTTTTTATTTCACAAGTAAAGCATGTTAATGATATTTTGAATAGATTTAACATGTTGAAATGTAAACCAACACCAAAACTAGTTGCAGTAATTTTGAAGTTAAAAAAAGAGGACAACAAATCATTTGTGGATCAAACATTGTTAAAAAGGTTTGTTGCAAAGTCTCATATATTTGACAGCCACAAGGCTTGATATTGTGTATAGTGCGAGTCTCATATCAATGTTCATGGAACATGTAAAAGATTCACATTGGTAAGCTGGAAAATGGATTTTGAGGTATGTATGTGGAACAAAGAATCATGAAATTTTATATTCAACATCAGGTGAGTTCAAACTCTTAGGTTATACAGACATTGACAGTGATGGTAGTATAGATGACATGAAAAGTACATCTAGCTATGATTTTCACTTTGGAATAGGAGTGGCTTCTTGGGCATCAAAGAAGAAACCCATTGCCACATTATCTTCAAGAGAAAAAAGAGTATGTAGAAGAGGCATGAGTAACATGTGAAGTTGTTTGGATAAGGAAAATATTGACAGATTTGAGACAGAATCAAGAGGATGTTACAAAAAAAAATTGTGACAAAAATTTAGCAATAACATTATCCAAAAAACATGTTTTTCACAAGAGGAACAAGCATATAGACACAAGGTATCACTTTATCAAGGATTTGGTGAACAACAAAGAATTTTTTCTTGAATTTTGCATATCCGAAGATCAGTTTGCTAATATTTTTATGAAATCTTTGGAAAAGGAAGTTTTTGAATATTTGAGAATTAGTTTGGGAGTTTGTGATCAAGAATATGTTAGCTCCGTAATCACACACTCAACTCCAGAATAATAAATTCTTGGAAGTCAAAATTAAGGGGAAGTGTTGGAAAAAGCATGTAACTCTTGAATTTTCACTCTATCCTATTTTTTAGAAAAAAAAACATCAGTTTAATTTTTTTCATGTATCCGTAAGATCATGCTTTAATATTTTTATATAGTCTCTATTTTTTCTTACCTGTTTTTCGTATATTTTAGGATAAAAGAAATAAATTAATTAATCTTTTTCAACATGCACTATTTTTAGAAACAAGAATTATGGTTTTAGAGTGCTCTGTTTTAGAGTCGTGCATTCTTTTTTTAGGAAAATTATTTTATATAAGCAAGAGTAATTGTTGTGTACACAGAGATCTGATTTTAAATAGATGTAGTTCAGAAAAAGATTGGAAGGAGGTTCCAGAAGAAAGGAATAATTTAAATTACACACAACAATTCTTTTTTGGCTTAAATCTTTTTTTTTTTTGTAATTTTTTTTTTGTTTGATGTCTTATCTATCTGATAATTCTAAAAATAATTACATCCATTAACCTTATCTTTCACCAATTTAGTTTTTGTCTATGTTTTTGTAATTTACTGTCTACTCTATGTCCATCTCTATTTCCATTTGGACAATTGTTTCAGAATTTCCTGCCTCCTCAATTATGTGCACAGATTCCAATTATTTGCCTTAACGGATCTTGTTCTCGTGTTTTAACATCAAGATTTAAGACCTTGAATTTTTCAACAACTTCGATTGCCTCATAAAATTAGAAATTTTTCCAGATCCTACAAGTTTTTTTAACTTTTAGATTATTTTGGTTAGCTTGGTTGGTTGGAGCAAATAGATTTATCAGGTTGTTTTAATTTAGAGAAACCCTCTGACCATGTCTGATGATTTGATCACTAGTTGGTCTACTATATGTGATTTCTATATCTGAACTACACATTTCCGAGTTCACCAATTTGTTGGTGAACTTGTAAACAAGGTTTAAATTTGATGTCCACTTATACCTATCAAACAATTTTTAGGCAGGCAATAATTTTTTAATATTGTCATTCAAAAATAATAAATAAAGTATTCTTATACATTACTCATAAAATATATAAGAGATTATTTTTGGTTTATTATTTTTTAATGTATAATTATATAATTTGAATATAAATCTATATAAAACATGATGGTAATATTTTAGCAATATTGTACATCACACATTAGAATTGTTTGAAAAAAATTCAAGTACTTTACAACTAAAATCATAAAAACATTAAAACAACCATCAATTTTAACCCCTTCTTGTAAACCATACATGTGGAATCTACATTTATCTTCTTTTTCTCATTTAAATACTACGTTATTGAATCTGTTAAGCATTTTTTATTAGGTATCATCTACATTAAGCATAATTCTCATCAGATATTGAGTGGTAAATTAAAATATATTTGAAATATAGAAAGACGATATTTTTTGTTAGATATCATTGTTGATATTAATCTAAGCTTTCTTTTCAAATCACATATTATTTTGAGATATGAAAAATGGTCTTCACAAATTATACAATATAGTACCTACAACCTTTTTGAAATTAAATTTAAATAAATATAAAACTCATTGACAAATAGGAAGGAGAACATGTAAATTTGTAACAATAAAAGTTACTAAAATTATTTGAACATACTAAAGATAATCATCATTATATCTAGTGATATTATATTTATTGCATATTCAAAGACATGTTAGTAAGGATTAGAAAATAAAGTGAAAAAACAAGATGAACTAAACCCAAAAAAAGAATACGATTTGATAACCCTAACCATAATTAGACAACTACAAAAATAGTGCAATAATAATCGTAGCAATAGGGGTTGAAACTTTATGTAATTATGAAATTGGATACATGACCCTCACTAACTTCACATGGAAATTAAATCCTCACTTGATTTTATAGATTCATTTTGAGTTACTATAAAATCATTCTCCTTAGCCAAACCGCAATCATCCATCAATGCCTTAATAAATAATATCTCAATCATATCCTCTTTTGCGAAAGAGTAATTCATTCATCACTCGATGAATTTTAGAATGAAATTCAATATATGTACAAGTGTCCCATCTATTTTTTAAAATAATGCAACAAGTATTAATTGTTAAATGCTTGAACTCATATTTTTTCATGTGGATGTTTAAAAAACACTTACAAGTTCAATATAAATATTGAGAAACTGTGAAATTAATTGATCTTCTGATTATCCTGGATGCATTAATGTAATAATTATTTAATTATGAACTTCTTCAATTCAAATTATTATCCTATATGGGATATAAGATGACATGCAAGGGGTGATAAAAGATAACAAAATAGGACACAAGATCTTAAGGGACCTAATACAATGGCTAAACAAGCCTACAAAAGAAAGATCAAGTTCTACATTGCTTTAATTTTGGATGTCTAGAATTGTAATACTAGTGTTGACATGGAAAATAAGAAGGGAAAAATGAAATAAAATGAATGAAAGATATAAAAAAAGGAGGAAAGATACAATTAATAGGAGAAGTAGACAAGGGAAAATAGGGAGGAACATAAATTTAATAAAACAAAGATGGAGCTATTTACAAGAAGTAATGATGTCTTAAAATAATTAACATTGAATTGCATTGGATGAATATACAGAGATAACATATGTGAATTTATTCACAATAGAGGAGGTATGGAAGCCCAATAGAAAGGGCAGCTGGATGGTCATGGAAGATGGACAACCAAAAGAAACTGTTACAATGTAATATGCCAACATCTCCCCTTATTACATTAATCTTACAAACATCATATTTCCAAATAATGGAAGCCCCCTTATTCCAAACATAGTAAAAAGTTTATTACACTATACCTGTAGCCTTCTCACCTTTGAGGTGGCATGTCGACATTTGGCTTCTTGGTCTTGGTAACACCTTTGGTTTTTCCCCAAAGGATTACCATAAAACTCAAAGTGACCTCGGCACAACCAATCTTGAGAACACCTCAGTGGTTTCCAATTACCCTTGATTACCACGAACCCATATGGTTTTCTGACTACAGTCTCACCATAAACCTGGAGGTGACCTAAAGCCTCAACTATACACTTCAGCGGTTTCTCGTATTTCCACAAACCCTTTACAGAAGAAACAAGCGCTACTTAGTGTTTTTCGCTCCTCACAATTTCCTTCATTCAGGAAATAATAAACTGAAAAATGATATGCACTTTATTGAAAAAACACGCACACTAGAACCACATCACGAACAATAAAATATAAAAAAAACATAAACAAAATTGTCAGCAAATCCATGCTACAACCCCATCGTAGGTGACTGACGAGAGGATGCCAAATGTCCTCCAACATCCATGTATACTCCATCCTTCAGTATGCTAACTACTTAATTAGCATATATGGATTTGAGGTTACATTCCCATTTGTTTATGGTTCTTAAAGTTGGGGAATATCGCATAAACAATCATGTGAAGCTAAGAATTGTAGTAAGGGTTCTAGGTCTACTTATACTATAACTGTACAATAATGATTATTTCCCCTATATGAGGTCCATTTTGACTATTCTTTGGGTCTATTGTAGGTTTTTGATTATTCTTTGTTGGGTTTTTCTTCCCATTATGGGTTGATATGTGCTCCAATTTGGATCGATTTCAAATTCAATAAATCTAAAAATGTATATATCAATGCAATTTGATATGAAAGTGAATGGTACAATATCATTCTTGTGTAAAAAGTTCTTAAAAGATTTTAGAGCATAATTTCAAGCATTTGATAAAATACGAAGAACATCTTACTTTTTTTTTCATCGAGTACTCAAATAAAAAAAATAAAAAAGTGACAACTGACAAGGGGTGAGTATGTTTGTGACATTAGACTTTTGATCCTTACAGAATAATGTGTAATTTATACTCGGTTTTAGCACAGTGGTTGGTCACTAAACTGTCATGTGTTATAGGTCTCTAGTTCAATTTTGGTTCCCTCCATCACGAACGTGTGTGATGGATATGGCCTTCCCTTTTTGAATGAAGAAACTTGATAACAACATTGTCAATATATCTAAAGTAACACCTGTGACAATCACCTCATCTTCCTTTTCTTGAGATTTTAGATCAGAATTATCTTTATAGTCATCATTATCTGAAATAGCTTCAATATAATGAATAGATCCCTTATCTTTGCAATGATGGTTGGTTGTCCATGGTTCCTTACAATCAAAGCATAATTTCTTCCTCATTATCTCATTTTTTGTTTCAATTTTAAACATGTTTCTCTACCGTTCTTATGCTCTACTCTGCTTCCCACTAATGGTTACTCATTTTTTATCATTTGGGGTTGTTATTGTCTGCTCAATTACACTCTTTTTCTGCTCCAATGGTGCTTCTCGTTGCTTCTGCCCGAACTGCAGATTTTTCCCATTTGGAATAGAACTCTCTAAGTCTAATGACTTATTAATGTCACTTTGAAGAGATGGAGGATTAAAATATTTAACAATGTCTTCTAATGGTTCCCCTAACCCTTTAACAAAAAATTAAAACAAGCCTTCTTTCACTAATATCAGGTACCACTATTGCAATTCTTTGAAAATATGAAATATACTTATCTAGTATTCCTTCTTGCTTGAGTTAGGATAGCTCCCTGAAATGTAAATCTAGATCCATCCTATAAAATCTTGTTGTCAAACATGTGTTGAATTATTCAAGGGTGGTGATAGAGCTATTCCCTTAGGTGATGATTTTATGGTACCCACCACTCATGTGTAACTGCCTACAAATGTGAAGTTGAAAACTTAAGTGCTTCATCTTTATACATAAGATAGATGGAAATATATGTATCTAATATTTGTAACCAAGCCCTAACAAAGCACTTATCTATACCATCAAATGAAGGAAGAGTTACCTTACCCAACCTTTGTTGAATGTATCTCCTTGGTGACTTTGGTGAACTCTTCTATTTCTCCCTACACCTTTATTATTCTTCACTTGAAAGAAGTCTCTAAAGGATAACATCTCTCTTACTTTGAAGATAAGTTGTACATACTCATCACCCCATGATTCCACATCATCAACTTCATTTTGTGCTTCCTCTTTAACTAGTTCCTCTCTTTGGATAAACTCAGCTCTAAAATTATGATGTGTAGGCTTAGAATAAGTCTTAAATTTTCCCGTAGAGCTTCCTTCTCCATTATTGGTTGGACCTTAGTTGATATATGCATTGTTACCTTGCAGAACCTTGGCCAAATCTCAAATAGAGCTAGTAATTGCATCATGCATTTATCTTGGATTATCCCTTGTTGTTTGTTGTAGATCTATTTGAATTCTAGTAATGATTTTATGCATGTAGCTAAGTGTAACATTGGGAGGAGACCTTTGACCATGTTCTTCCATAGTCACATTCTTTGGAATACCCCTTCTTTGATAAACTAAAGGACTTTTTCCCCACATACATTCAGATTTGATTTTTATTTCTTTTCCTGACCAGATGGGAGCATTTTAGGATCTGATACTTCTATAATGTCTCCAAATGGACATATTTGACCCCAAATAGGATTTTAAGGAAACCCAAACACCAAAAGAAAACTTATAAAATATATTTTAGATTTTTGTTATGCAAATCTTAACTTTACTTAGATAATGCAACTAGGGTTAGGTGGAAAACCCAAACAAATCAACATTTATATTAACATATTTTCATTCAAATTTGATCCCATATATTTATAAAGCCAAAATATGCACAAAAACCCAAATTTTAAAGGCATAATCAATTGGAAATAAATTATAAAAAATCTGCAGACAAGTTACCCTAAAAATGACACTTTTTTACACACCAAAACTTCTAAAAAAAGACTGATTCAATCTTTAAAAATGGGCTTTGATGATATATCTACAAATTATATGAAGAAACCTTAAAATATAACATATTTGCTAAGAAGTGGGTCATTCTACATAGGATAAATAGGAAAATCACAGCTGCAATCTTTCCCACTAACCCTAGTACAAAAAATATTAAATACCCTTTATTCAACTATTGGAAATACTTTGAAAAATTATTGCAATCTCGATGAAGCACAGTGGAAACCCTAATGGGGGATAATCCCCATGAACTCTTGGAGGGTTTTCATCCTTGAGAGGGTATTTCTAAAAGGTTTTTTCTTTACAAATATATTTGACAAAACTGGAGGCTTCAGAAAAAATCAGATGTATGAGAAATATTAAAGTGTGTCTTCTCCAATAAAATACCATTGCTCAAATAGAAGAATTGGGCCTAATCACCACCTCCAACAACCAATCATCTTTTTTCTCATTAAATGCTCTTTTGCCTCCATTTTGAATTCCTAATGCAAGTCACATTTTTCTAGACGAAATAACATTAGCCCATATAATTTTTTCTATATGTTTCCTTTTATTGCCATTTCCTTTTTCTCCCTAAGCAAGTCACACCTTTCCATGGATAATATATTTTTGATAAGTGATTTTACCCTTTTGTTTACTTTTTCTATCTTCAATTTATAATTAAGTCCTAAAAATTTATTAGAATTTCCTTTATAATGTTTTATTTATTTTAGCACTTTATAATAAAATATTATAGCCTAAGTCTCCCTTTTAAAATTTTCCTTAGCCGTCGAGAAGACAAAATATGCTAAGGGTCTTCGTCATTATTATTCTAGGAAGAGGGACATTACATCAATGAAAACATAAATACATGCTACCACCATAGAAATTAACTAGTTCCATAAAAAGTAGCTAACTAAATAATGTGTCACTTAGACGTGTTTACGTACATATGCATCAATGTGAAAAAATCGAGGATTTATAAAAGAATTTTTTTGTTACATCCCCATTTGTTAAGGGTTCTTGAAGTTGGGGAATATAGCAAGAACGATCATGTTAAACTAAGAATTGTAGTAAGGTTCAAGCTTTACTTAAACTATAACTATACAGTAATGGGTATTTCTACTATATGACCCATTTTGGCTATTCTTTGGGTCAATTGTAGGTTTTGGTCCTTCTTTGTTGGGTTTCCTTCCCATTGTGGGTTGACAGGAGTTCCAATAGGGCCCAAATTCAAATTTAATAAATCTTAAAATATATTTGTCACTACATTTCAATATAAAAGTGAATGCTATAATATCATTCTCGTGTAAAATTTCTGATCAGAGGGTAAGTGCAACAAGTTGGACAAAAAAGTGGACATGAAGACCCAAAATTCACATACCGTGATCATAGTTTTTAAACTACGATCGTGGAATGTTTTCTACAAGTTTAGGGATTTCCGATCCTAAAATCACGATAATGGTTATAAACCACAATCGCGGTCCTCTAAGATAAAAAAATAGACCTGTGACCCCTCATTTTTCCCCATTTTCCCCTGCGAACTACAATTTCTCCTCAACTGTTGGTACTTAAGGTTTAAATACCCCACAAATTGCTCTTTAGACTTCTGGATTGTAAAATTTTCAATGATGCCGCCAAGACGAAGAGGTAAGCCCTCGATTTTGATCAAATTTCGTACATTTTACGTTATTTTTTGTGATTTTTATGGGTTTTTCAATTTTTTGTTTTGTCAGTTGTTCAAAAAGCTCGTAATCATACAAAATGTCTAAATATTCCTCAAAACCCTCCAAAAAATCCTTAAAACCTTCCTCCAAATGTAGATCAGCCTCTTGTGCTCCTTCTGTCCCCACATAACCAACAAGAACACAAGCTGATATCATTGGAAGAATCTGACAAAATAAAATTTCCATTGAGAACCTTATTCAGACCATAAGACAAAATCATGCCACAAATCCATCTTGCATGACTTTAGCCAACACATTGCAAACATTGATTACCAAATTCAAATCCACAACCAACCAAATAGACAGATGTAATACCTTTATAGGTGATTATAGGCGGTGGTATGTAGATAAATTATCCCATGCAGCCATAAAAGACAATTTTTTTACAAAAGACTACATTTGTGCATTATTTACTAACCTGAAAACTAATTCCCTCCCCCCCAACTACTTGCAAATGGTTCTCAATTCATTGGTGAAATTATGACCGAATCAATAATTTTTTTTGGGACTGATGGTGGATGGTTTTTGATTATCCACCATGCAACAACAATGAGGTTTCTCTCCATTTTTTGAAGAAATTATATTGCGAGTTCATGCTTAATGAGGTCCCAAATTATTTTGACTTTTCTAAGTTTTATGGGCGAGGAGGTGGCTCTACACAGAGTAGACCTGGTGCATTTATTGGTCAACACAAGATCCTGTATACCCCAAAACCCTAATTGCCTTCAATTATCCCTCCTACAGTGAAGGAGGTTGTGGAGATTGACACACTACATGCATTAAAGGAGCTCACTGACACTCTGACCCGACATAGTAACCAAATTGTATCTGGTGTTGTTGGTGGAGGCATCAGTTCTAGTGCACCACACCACTGTGAATCATGTGGTGCCGTATGCACTGCAGGTGAAACATCATTTGCTGGATTACATGATTTCTTTTCTCTAGATGAGATGATGGTGGATGTTTTTGTAACTCGTGCAAATGATCTTGTTCTTTCACAGGTAAATGTCAAATAAATATTATATATATATATATATACAATATTTTAATTCATTTGAGATATTAATATATATGTATTTGATTACGTTATGTACATAAATGTCAAAACTAATATTTTTTTGACTTTAAACAACAAGAGTCAGTGAAGGACACATCCGACGTCGACATGCTAGCTACTGTAGCTAGGCGTGTTACAGACGTAAGTTTCAAGTTACTTACATTTCAAATTTCATTTGATTGCACTTTAATTATTAAATACACATTTTTAATGTTCATGTATAATGTTTCATGTGTACATGTATATATTAATATGTTTTTCTTTTGTACGTAGGACCCTGGTAGGTCATCATCTGCTCTAGGAACTGAGGCTACTAGCACGCCTGACATGATTTTTACGAGGTTGGTTTCTCTTTGCACTTTGTTTCTAATTGTGGAAGTTCAGTTGTGTATCTACTATGGTAGGAATTTTGGAGGATCGAGTAACATCAAAGCTTCCCTAGGATCAGTAAACCTAGATTCCTACTCTTCCAAGAGGTCATATGATAATAAGCAATATTATTAACCTAAAGTCAAGGATTATTGGGAAGATAGTGTCAACAAGATTAATGTTTATTACTGATACTTTTATAGAATGTCATTACAACAAATAACATAATTTCATCTCTAATAGGTCATAGAGGACATAGAATATGATGCTAATGAGTTTTTCAAAATGGGATACCTAGAGTAGATTCACTTCACACCTATCCCTCCTATAGATAGGTCATTTTTTAAGCCTATTAATACACTAATTCGTATTGCAAAAGTTCTCCAAATATCAAAAAATTGTTTCATTTAGAATATGCATGAACTCAACTATACTACTTTTCCTACTTATAGACAATCCCCCCAAAACCAATTTAGCTTCCTGAAAAATATATTTCAAGTACCCAACTTCTTGGTGATTCAATTTTAATCATTTCCATTATTGAAATAAAACGATGTTTTAGTACCATGGATTTGAGCCATGTTCCACACTATAAACTAACTTCTTGTAGATTAAAGAATTATAAAATAGACATGTTGAAATTGATATCTTTCAAGACAAGTTGATTATACTAGACAAATTCAAAATTTTCAAATACTTGGACAAAAATATTCTTAATAAGGTGATTGACTACCTTATCTCACTAAATGTGTATACTTATTATTTTCATGCCTAAATAATTATGAGCCAAATTCTTGGGAAGTGAGAAAGGATTCACGTACTCCATTATGACAAATAAGAAAAGACTCTATTGATACTTAATTCAAAATCCATGTTTGTGAGGTTTACAATGACTTGAGCATTAATGGTGTGTTAACTTACTAGGAAAATCATCAAGAATAGTCTCTACAGGAAATTAATTTGTCATGGCTCCAATTTTACGAATAGGGTAGATCTTAAGTCTATGAGAGACTCCAAAAGTATGATTTCAATGATGTTATTTTTAATGTCATCACATTTGTAATTTAAGTAAAAGTAGATAAGGTGATATGGTGTTTTGAACCTTAAATATCTAGGTCATTTCCACCATCAATATTGAGACAAAATTCATAGATTGGGGAGAGATAATCAATGATAAAATGCATAAGAAACTAGTAGACCTCCCTCGAGCTCAAACATTATTTATGCCTTCTAACCATATTTATTGCATTGTCAATCTTATACATTTTTGGTATGTAAAATTTCTCTGCATTTTACTAGACAACCTAGTGAAAGTTGTGAAATTGTCTCTTTTCAAATATCAACTTGTATGGAAGGTTTTGTAAGCCTCAGGTGGTTTCAAAATACTAGGTTATATTAATTGAGAAGGTATATAATTCTACTTCACATGATAATATGCAATAAGAAAGGCATTGAGAGCATTGCATTAGTCTTGGGAACACATTCACTTCTGACACTTTTTGTATACAAATTGTACTCTTAATTGTAAAAGGAAAATAAACTTGGGAATAAGATATTAAGAGCCTTGGTTGGTTTCTATTAAAAAATTAATACATTGTTCTATTATGTGTCAATTATGCTTTGGGTCTATTATGTGGCAGTCATGTAGATTAATATTGATATGTACATGTTTTTTTGTATAGCTTATGACTACCAGAGATACTCCTACCTATATGCAGATTGTGGAGGCTGTTGTAGATGTTGTCATGGTGTCTGCAGATCCACTAACTCAAGTACAATTTTTTAAATTTGTTAAAATTAGAAGAATTTTTTATTTTTACTTATCTACAATATCAAATTTTGTACATGAAATATTTAATTTGAACTATTTTTTTGTATATAGCCTACCCCTCGTAAGTCTAACGTTAATCCTACAATGCATCGACGACAAATTGATAGAGATCATGACATTACGGTAAGATTTCACATACATTATAAATTCTAAGTTTCTAAATGTTAAATGTATTTTAAAATTTTGGGTGTTAAAAACTTGTTGTTTATGAATGTGCAGGATAGGTTCCAGGCCTTCTTAGAGATGCCTAGGACCACAGGGATGAAATATGTGGTGGCATCTTCCTCTCCCTCCACTACACCCACAGGTTGTGGACATGATTCTTCTAGTAGGCCGAAGAGAGAGAATATGTTTCATGATTAGATTCATAGGACATGGATGTATAGATATATATGTCATCTAGTCCTAGTTCATGATTCTTCATATAGTCCATGTATATAGCCCTATGTGACCGCATGTGATCCTATATGTATGAAACACTTAGTTCAATACTTTATGAACTTATATTTTCATAGACACGAGGAACACATAGTTTGATACATTATATCCATGATGGTTTTCATAATGATATTACTTCTATGTTTGATTTGATTTCATTGCACATGATATACTTTTATGTATGTTTTCATAACCATATTAGTTATATATATGATTTGATATGATGGCCTTGATTATGTGACCATTATCCATATGATATATATGATATATGATATATGATGTTATGGTTGTATGCATGAAATAGTTATCAATGTAAGTAAAGTTGAAACTAACACCTAGTATCTTCAATACAATGCTAAACTAAACCTATCTATCATCATGCTAAGAGGTTAAACAAAGTTAACCTATAAACATTTCTACATTAAACATGAAATGAAAATTTTCAAGCTAATATGTTAAAAAAAATTAACTTCTATCTCTTATTGAATGCTAAAATAAGATGAGATTGAATCTATTTAGATCTCTAGAAATCAAAGAGTTGATTATGTGCTTGAAATACCATGGTTTCTAAGAATAGAGTCTTGTAAAATCATGGCTACAAGACCATTTGACATATCTCCATATGACTTCAAAACTTGAGTGGATAAATACAAGAAATGGAGAAGGAAAGCTCAGGGCTTAGGGTTAAAGGTTTAGGGTTTAGGGCTTAGGGTTTAGGGTTTAGGATTTAGTGCTTGGGGTTTAGAGTTTAGGGTTTAGGGGTCAGGATTTAGGGTTTATGACTTAATTTTTAGGGTTTATGGTTTATGGTTTAGGGACGTTTAGGATTTAACATTTAGGCCTTAAGGTTTAGGGTTTACGGTTTAGGGCTTAAGGCTCATGGTTTAAGGTTTATGAATCAGGGTTTGGGGTTCAGAGTTATGGGTTTAAGGTTTATGGGTTAGTTACGAGTTTAAGGTTTAGCTGTTAGAGATCAGGGCTCTAGATTTACGGTTTAGGGCTCAAGGTTTAAGGTTAAGGGTTTAGGGAATAAGGATTAGGGTGTAGGGTTCAAGGCTTCAGGTTTAGGGTTTATGGTTTAGGGATTGGGGTTTAGGGTTCATGGTTCATGGTTTATGGCTTAAGTTTCAGGGTTTAGAGTTACAGGTTTAAGGTTTGGGGGTTAGAGCCTAGGGCGCTGGATTTAGTATTTAGGGTTTAGGGCTTAGGGCTCAGGGTTTATGGTCTAGGGTCAAGGGTTTAGGGTTATGGGGTTTAGGCTTTAGGCTTTAGGATTATTTATTTTGGTTTTAGGGTTTAGGGTTTATAGTTTAGGGTTTAGGTCTCATTGTTGAGGGTTGAGGGTTAAGGGTTTAGGTCACAGAGTTCAAGGTTCATCGAATTTGTAGGTAGAACATTCAAAGAGAGTCATCAAAATTTTATGTTTTTCATCTATTTATATTTTGAATACATCCATGGGTTTATCATAATAGGAATTATTAATGAATGGAAGGTCACTAAGTCGTATGTCAGGTAACTCCCATTTAGAACTAAACAAGAAAGATTTACTAGGTGATTGATAACCCCATAGTGTTCTTAGCCATTCCCCTTTTTTTATGCTTATTTTGAACACTTTAGGAAGTTATGTCAAATTTACTATCCATTCTAGTAGAACACTTAAAATTTATCTTTTTTTGGAGGAGAGGATACTACAAGAAATTCAATTATGATCCTACACCTCTGCATTGATATATTCTCTATGTTTCTTTTGTTTCCTTTAAGATTAATTTTTTTGTTGTGATGCTTATTTTTTCTAGCTTCCAATGGGTCATCTTGGCTTGCATAATACCATACATGGAAATATGAGAAATGTGAATTTCTGTCAGAGTGTGAATAAATTTACATTCAATAGCGCAAGTATATGTGGGGCGAAAAAAGTTTGGAAGAGATGTGTAATATATGCATTACAAGGCACAAGGTAGATGTCATATCCATTTAGTTACTTGTCCCACCTCTCATAAACAAGTTAGTTCTATAAGAAAACTAAATGATGGTTGTAGGCACAAGACTAGGAAATATATATGAAATATGGTTTGGGGTTTAGGGTTTAGGGTTTATGGTTTAGGGCTCATGGTTCAAGGTTTAAGGTTTAGGGTTTAGGGTGTAGGGTTCAAGGTTCAGGGTTGTGGTTTAGAATTTAGGATTTAGGTTTTAGGTTTAGGGTTTATTTTTTAAGGTTAGGGTTTATGGATCGAGGTTAATGATTTAGGGTTTAGGGTTTCGGATTAAGGATTTAGTGTTTAGGGATAAGGGTTTATGGTTTATGGTTCAAGGTTTAGGGTTTAGGGATTAATGTTTAGGGTTTATGGTTTAGGGCTTGGGGTTTAGGGTTTAGGTTTTAGGGTTTAGGGTTTAGGTTTTAGGGCTTAGGTCTTAGGGTATATGGTTTAGGGTTTAGGGTTTAGATTTTAGGGCTCACGGATAAGGGTGTAGCGTTCAAGGCTTAGGGTTTAGGTTTTAGGATTCATTGTTTAAGGTTTAGGGTTTAGGGGTCAAGGTTTAGGGTTTAATATTTAATTTTTATGGTTCAGAGTTCAGGGTTTAGCATTTAGGGTTCATGGTTCATGGTTTAGGGTTTAGGGTTTAGGGCTTATGGATTAGGGTTTAGGGCTTAAGGCTCGGGGTTTAGGACTCATGGGTAAGGGTTGAATGTTTAAGGTTTAGGGTTTAGGGTTTAGGTTTTAGGGTATATGAATAATGGTTAAAGGTTTAGGGTTTAGGGTTTAGGGATGAAGGTTTATAGTTTAGTGTTTAGGTTTATGGCCTATGGTTTAGGGTTTTGATTGTAGAAGCTAAACGCTAAAAGATTTAGGTTGAATGCTGAAATCCTGAAAAATTACCTATGTACTGACCAGATTATACTTTAAAAAAACTATCTCATAAACCATGACTCATGAAGCTATGAGAATAATTCCATAAGGTGCAGAGTGACCCTAATTTCTTATATTTAGATAAATAAATTTAAAGTATAAGAAATAATAAAATATAAATAATAATATTATTTATATTTTATTATTTCTTATACTTAAACATTTATTTATGTAAATACAAGCATGTCAAAATCACGCATAATGTTTATACTACACAGAACAAGTACACATTTTGCATTTTCTCTTTTCCCAAGCCATGCCTCAAGGATTGGGATCAGTTTGGATCCGCAAGCCTGAGGCATGGACCTGCACAAACACAGCAAACAACGTGTTTTTACAAGAAAATGTAAAAATGCCACTTTCTCTGTGATAAATAAAAAAAAAATCGACCCATTTTAAAAAAATTATACCACGACGTAGAGCAGAGTCTCTTGTTTCTAAAAATATAAATTTTCAAATTTTCTGACTAATATAAGATTTTTATATTATTTATTTTTTAACTATGCCTTTTTATAGCTATTTTTTGAAGTATAAATATGTCTATCTTTCATGGTGTATCTTTTTTTTGGGTGATCAATTTTTTTAAAAAGTTATATTAGCCCAAACTAGGCATAATTCTATACATATTCAAAAAACAAAATCTAATTTTTGATATTTTTTGAAGTAGTTAGGGGGGGCAACGGTTGGAGCTCCGTTATTTTTCAAAACATACAAGTTTTGTACTAGAAAAATCATAAATAAATAAAAATTCGCTAAAAAAATCTTTAAAAATGGAGCACAAACTATATGCACCTAGCTATCTTTCTACCAAAGGGTTTTCAAACATACTAAATGGTGCTAAAAAATGGTGGAGAACACGAAAGTCACTCTATTATGTTTTTTAACAAAAATAGGAGTATATGTTACTATTTTAGTTTTTTGACCCACTTAAACTTATCCGTTTTCAATAAAATTTAGTAGTTTAGAAACTAGACTCAAAATTCTACGATTCATATTTCTACAAAATCTTCCAATTTTGAGTGTAACTATTTCAAAAAACTCGTACAAGTTGAATTTATTTTTTTCAGAAAAATCGTCCACTTAAGACCCCCTTTTGGCCCCCAACTTGGTGCACTTACCCAAATGGCTATAGTGTATGCTCTATACTCATTTAGGAGTGTAGGTGTAAATATAAAGGTAGGAGGAGGGATCCTTATATAGCCCAATAGATAGAGGAATCTCTACATCCCTCTTCATGTGGGATAAATGGAGAGGTTGGGTTAGTTGTTGATAAGGGAGGTTTAGAAAGGGTTGAGTCAACCTTAGGAGAGTTTATTTTATCCTTTAGTGACTCATTTGAGGGGATTTATTAATTAACCAAAGTGATTAATTAATAGGTGTGCAAGCTTATATAAGCTTTTTAGAGGAATAGTTAGTATGATTTATGTTATAAGAGGATTTTAATCAAATAAATGATGATTTATTGATTAAATAGAAGAGAGAATTAATTAATTATTTCTAATTAATTAATGTAGATAGAAAGGGGAGCTTAGCTAATTAGAAATAATTAATTAATCTAGATAGAAAGGGAATCTGATTAATGGAATGTTGTTAATTGGCATAATTGGTTAATAGAAGAGTTAATTAACTAACGTAATGTAATTAATTAACAATGATAGCAGAGAAAATGTGTGATATTGACGATATGTCATCGATTTGTGGGAAATGATATAATTTGCAATTTAAGTATTTAAATTGCTCAAGATAAATTATAGATGTCTACATTTTCCCATATTTGAGGTGGCATAAGTGACGCCACTTCAAAGATATTAGACAGATAAAATTTTGAAGACGTAGAAAAAAAATTAGTAGAAGTGAGAGATGCCACCTCGAGTGTCAATGGGGTGATGAAAAAAGGTGATCGACGATTGAAGAAGGTGAGAGAAAGGAAATAGAAGAATGGGCAGGAGCAGGATGCCCCAGGTGTATAAGAAGAATAGTGTTGATAGGAGAATGATGTAGAAGAGGAATGATAGATGTAAAGAAAAGAGCAAGCTTTCATCTAGTGTATTAAAACAATTTTATCGTCATCATATTGCCAAAGATTTACGTCATGGGTCCTTATTAAAAATATAAGCATACAAAAAAATTAGGATGACATGAAAAGCCATACTATGAAAAATTTTCCATTGCTGAAACACCCACTCAATTCAAAATAAGAAAAGAAATGCAATATGAGAAGGAAACAAGCTCATTTAACAGGGAAAAAAAGTACAAACACACATATTCCAACCAATAACGGTCAAGATAGTTATACAAATGTTTTGTTATCAAGATGAAGATCCCCGAATGTTCGTGATTGATGAAAAGGGTTAAAAATGATTCCCCGAGCAAGGATACATGCAAGGGAAGATGATGAAGGATATTGGGTCTAATGAAAAAGACTTCGTGCGCAACGAAACAATATTAGGTAACTAGATGTGCCCCAGAGTACTGACGCAGCAAGCAGACTAGCTTTGCAAATGGTTATAAGTCAAATGATCCGCGAGTCGTTTAATTCATGAACACGTAAAAATTTCAACAAGATATGGAATGAGTACCATGCATAAGACACGAGTTTCAGCTGCTATGAGCTAGTTTACCTATTTTTGTAAAAGTTTTGAATTTTTTTGGATTTTGAATTGAATTTTTTAATATTTTTTATACTTTTGACTATTTGGATAGAGAAGAAGTTAGAATAATTAGCAAGAATCTCCCATGAGAAAAATAAATGCCCTAGGGAGAAGAAAGAATCAACATTCGGAAAATAATTCCCCAGCACAACGGAAATATTAACAAAAGAATTATTTAATAAAAAATAATTATTCGATGGAGTGTGTAGAAGAAGGGATATTACCTAGGAACAATAAAATTGTCCTACTGAGAAGAAATGAATACCAGATGGAAAATAATTCCCTGGCATGGCGAAAAAGTAAGGAAAATAATTATTTAAACAAAATAACTATTCACGACGAGTAGAAGAAGAGTTAGAGTGTGATGTTATATGGTTTGATTTTACACTTTTGTATGTATCATGATGATAGTTGAGATGTTTGTATCACATGTATTTGATTTTGACATGATAGATCCATAGATGATATCAATTGTATTGTACATGTGATGCTCTAGATTAGTGGATGGGATGACATGATGATATTGGTGTGAGGGGGATAGATTTTGATATTTGTGATCCCTCTTGCTCCCATTTGAAGATATGATACGTGATTATTAACTTAGCATACATGTATGATGTACACATAGCATTTTATTTATAGATGATGTATAGATGATGTTAGATGTGATGATATTGATGGAGATTTGATGATGTATTAACAAAACTATGTACATGCAATAAGAAAACACAATCAAATGTTAACAAAATACACAGTGCCAACCAACACGAATTAACAAAATTATGTACAATTATTTACAAGCATGCAAAAACACACTGCATATGTACAAGTAAGAATGAATCTAATATAAGCAAGAAAATATGAATCTTATCAAAGTATGTCTAAGAAAAAAACTATACAAATGTACAAACAAGAAGAAACTATACAAGCAAACAATGTACACAAACAAAGCAAGAAACAAGATAAAGAAAGTAAACTAAAGTTGATTTTACAAGATTGTTTTGCAAAACACTTTTTTATTGTTATTGTGCTTTTGTGAAACAATTTTCTATTGTTTCTCTACTTTTGTGAAATAATTTTATATTGTTTTTATGCTTTTGTGAAACAAATTTCTACTGTTTTTGTGCTTTTGTGAAACAAATTTATTTTGTTTTTGTGCTTTTGTGAAACAATTTTCTATTATTTTTGTGCTTTTGTGAAACAATTTTTTATTATTTTTGTGCTTTTGTGACAAATTTTTCTATTGTTTTTGTGCTTTTGGGAAACAAATTTCTATTGTTTTTGTGTTTTTCAAACATTTTTGAATGTTTTTGTGATTTTCTAACATTTTTGAATGTTTTTGTGATTTTCTAACATTTTCCAAAGCTATGCACAGGTAACCGAGAAACATGGATGCCCCCAGTGTTAGATGGAGAATATGTAAGGGAAGGTGCCACGTGCTTATAAATGGGAAGGTGTTGTCACAAAAGTGCCCCCAGTATTATATGGGAGATATACAAAGACCATCGCTTCATCGATTAACAAGAGGAGAAAAATCCGGATCAAGGCTTGAAAGGATAGATTCATAGGGAATCTTAGATGCAGATGTGAAACTAGTCCTAGGCTAAGTAAAAATACCCTCTAGACGCAAGATGCTTGTGAACAAAAAACCCTCCCAAGGCACCTGAAACTGTATTTCAACAAGGGGCCTATCTAACGTGCTACGATTGTGTGGTTTTCGCATATGGATGACCTATTTTCTCTTCTTAATTTTCTCTTATTTTATTTTTTTTGTATTTTGATCATTTTTAATCTCTTTTTTATTTTGCTTTTCTAATTTTTGCATCATGTTTAAGCATAGAACTATTTAACTTGAATGGGATTCATAAGTTTGCAGAGCTCATCACCATTGGGATGTGAAAGTTTGTATGCTTCCATACCATATTTGGCCATAATGATGTAAGGTCCTAACCAATGCGGTTTGAGTTTTCCTTTCTTATCTCTTTTTGCCCTTGTGTTGAACTGATTTTCTTTCATGACCAAATCTTTAACCTCAAACTGACGAGGTATGATCCTTTTATTGTAATTTCTAGAGAATTTTTTTTGATACACTTTGAGATGGTTAAGGGTGTAGATGTGCTTTTCATCCAGGAGTTCTAATTCTACCAACATAACTACTATGTAATCCTCATCTTTGTCCAGGTAATCCCTAAGAGATATTCTCATGGAAGAAAGCTCAATTTCCAATGGAATGATGGATTCGGTTCCAAATACTAGGGAATAGGGTGTCACACCAGTAGGAGTGCGAATAGAGGTCCTATAAGCCCAAAGGGCTGGGTGAATTTCCAAAATCCAATTGTGACCTATCTTACTAACCATCTTTTCCATGATTCGAACCAATGTTTTGTTAGTGGCTTCAGCCTGCCCATTACCTTGTGGATAATATGGCGTAAACCACTACAATTTTATTTTAAATTGATGATAAAGGTCCTTCACTATTTTTTTCTTGAATGATTTTCCATTTTCAGTAACTATGGCCACAGGAATGCCATACTGGCAAATAAGGTGATTCATGATAAAATTTTAAATCTGAGCTCCTATAACATAAGTCAAAGGAACAACCTCCACCCATTTAGTGAAATATTCCATGCTATGATGATTTGATTATGACCATAATATGAAGTAGGTGTGCTCTTTCCTATTAAATTCAATCCCCATTTGGAGAATTGCCATGGGGTTGTGATTGGATGCAACGGTTATGATGGTGCATGGATGAAATTTCCATACTTTTGACATAGTACGCATTTCCTTACATAATTACAGAAGTAGTTTTCCATAGTAGGCCAATAGTATCCTACTATCAACAATTTATTATCTAAAAGAACCATTCCATTTTTATGGGCACCGCATACCCCTTCATGTACCTCTTTGATCGCTTGGACTGACTCTGTTACATCTAGACAATGTAACAGATTCCCATCGTAGCCATGATGATAGAGAGTATCCCCTAAGAGGGTGTAATAGGCTATCTAGATGATGAGGCTTTGTTTTTCAGAATGGGAGATGTGAGGAGGGAAGGTGTTATGTTTAAGATAGGCGTGGATGTGTACATACCATGGGGAATAGGAACCAACAACTTCACAAGCCACACATGATTCTGGCATGTCATACACAAGCTGACGTAGATTCTCCACAAAGAACGGTATGTCATTGTTCTCTAGTGGAATTCATATCATAGAATGTACAATTTCCATAGAATATGTGGATCTCTTTTATCCCCTTGGAATCTGCTTGATTATGACACGCACAAAATACTCTTTCAATTTCTCCACCATTTTTTGGTAAGGGTTGAGTTTCTCATCCTTGATTTTATATTCATCGTTAACTTTCTTGATGATCAATAGTGAATCACCAATGATCCTAAAATGATGGATATCCCATTTGATTACAAGCTTCATCCCCACAATGAGCACCTCATATTCCATAGCATTATTTTTACAAGGAAAACCAAGGCAAAAATATTGAGGTATAGGGTCGCCTGAAGGAGTAATTAATACCACACTTACCCCCAAACCATGAAAAGTACAAGATCCATCAAAGTGTACTTCCCACATGACATATTCCTCAATATACATTAATGAAGCATCTGGAAGATACAAACTCACATGCTCTTTTCCTGGTAATGGTGTTTCTCCTAACTGATCAATGAATACTTGTCCTTTTATCAACTTTTGATGTCCATAATCAATGTCAAATTCACTTGGTAGAATGATCCAATTATCCATTATACCTGTAAGGGAGGTTTTGACAACAGGTACTTAAGCGGGTCAACTTTGGATATAAGTTTGGTTTTCATATTTAATGGGTGATGGTGAAGTTTTTGGAAGGTAAAAACTACAGCCAAACAATCTTTTTCAATATGAGGGTATTTGAGCTCATAAGAAATGATAGTACAACTGAGATACTACACAATTTTTTCTTTATGTCTGAGGTCATATTGTGCGAGCAACGCACCAATAGAAATTTGAGTAGGAAAAATATAAAGCAGGAGTGGCTCACTGGGAGTTGGAGACATGAGGACAGGTGGATTGGCTAAGTATTGCTTAAGCAAGATGAAGGCTTGTTATTGCTCTGGTCCCCAAATAAAGGCAACACCCTTTTTAATTAGATGGGTGAACGAATGACACTTGTCACCATGTTGGGAAATGAAGCAGTGGATGACTTGTATTTTTCCATTCAAGCTCCGCAGTTGTTCGATGTTTTTTGGAGGAGGAATTTTAGTAATGGTGGTAACTTTAGTTGTGTCTACCTCAATCCCTCTTTGTAATATAATTTATCTGGGAAAATTTCTTGACAGTATGCCAAACACACACTTCTTTGGATTCAATCTGACTTTATATTCCTGCAGGTGTTCGAAGGTACACTACAAAATCTTAGGGCAATCTACTCTTGTCTTTGATTTCTTAAGGATATCATCCACATAGTCTTTCATGAGTTCATGAATCATATCATGGAAAATCATGGTCATTTCCCTTTGATAAGTGGCTTCTACATTTTTCATGTCAAAGGGTATTACCTGAAAATAGAAAGTCCCCCATACGGTTGTGAAGGTTGTCTTGTGTTGATCCTCATCTACAATTTTGATCTGATTGTATCCTGAAAATCTATCCATAAGAGATAACATTTCATATCTTGCAATTGAATCAACAATCATATCAATATTGGGAAATGGGAAACCATCTTATGGACATGCCTTATTAATGTCTCTAAAATTCATACAAATTCTGATCTTGAAAGGTTTCTTTTGTATGGGTACTATGTTTGATATACATTCTGAGTAATCAATAGGTCTAATGAAGCATGCCTCTACAAATCTTTGTAGCTCTTCTTTAACTAGAAGAGCCACCCATGGATACATTTTTCTGAGCTTTTGTTTGATGGGCTTGGCGTATGCATGCACTCCTAGGTTATACACTACCAAATTCTTATTCAAGCTTGACATATCCTTATAGGACCACGTGAATACAACTAAAAATTCCCATAGAAACATGGTGAACGTTTTATGTTCCCATACATAGAGTGAAGCTCCTAGTTTGACTATCTTTGGATCGTCTTCTATTCCAATATTCACATCAATGGTTTCTTCCAGGGTTCATTTTAAGATACCTCTTAGAAATAGGAGGTGGAAAATACCTGGTGAATATCCCCAGAACTATTTTCGCAGGAAGGTGAATTTGTTAGGGGTTGTATGTAAAATTTTTACCTAATTTTTAAGTGGTGTGATAGGAGGCTGCAGACGTGCGACAATAGATTTGTTGTTACATGTCAACAAGGTCATTATCATGTGACAAAAAACCTCTTTTCATGCGTCAACAAGGTTGTTGATGTGTGACAGGAGGTTTGTTGTTACACGACAACAACCTTGTTGATGCGCGACAGTAAATCTACTATCACATGTCTTTAGCCTCTATCCTCTGGTCACGCGATAAAAAAATTTGTGTCGTGTATCAAAAAACTATCTGTCGCACATCTTCTTCCTCCACACTCTTATCGTGCATCAACAAACTCTCCCTGTCACGTGTTTACATCCTCCTCCCTCCTATCGTGAATCTATAGCCTCCGCCCTCCTGTCACGCATTTATTGTACTTGATAATACATATGCCCCCATGTTGTATGAGTGAGCTAGTAGTGTTCTACCTAGTGAATAATCTAAGATTATCTAGGGGATAGTTTTAAGGGTAGGTAAAGCTGACCCCTAAAAAAATTAAACTATAATTTTTAGGTGAAGAGGTCACTGACCCGCTCTAGAAAATTTGCCTTTTCAAAATTTTTAAAAATGGAATATTCACCACTAAAATTATCCTTGGTTTCTTCCACTAGAATTTTTGAAAAATCCTCCATACGCGTAGGATCGGGAGGAAGGTTGAGATCTTCTTCCAAGGGTGTCTCTACGATATTTTCACCCTTGGTGTGGTCACCTTTATTGTCCATTGATTTTTTCACTTGTTTGTCAGCTAGTGCATCAAAGAGGTTTTCATTGTGTGACTTGGACTTTTTTTTTTATTGAGGCTTTTCATTGGAACTTTTACCCTCAATTTTTATCAAGTTTTGTTGAACACGAAGCTCAGCTTCCTTGCCAAAGTACACGTAGGTATATAAGTCAATGTATAAACCCTTCGTATGGTCTCCAATCAGAATTGTATCTCAAATTCCTGTGAATTCCATAATGGCCTCATTGTTTTCAAAGAGATAAATTGGTACTTGACATTGTTGGTCCCATTCGATAAGGAAAGGGTAAATAAGGAAAATTTTAGGGTCAGTAGGGGTTATGGTAAGGACAGTAGTCTCTGTAAATAGGTTCATGGTGGCAAGATCCTTGTATTGGCTACAGTGGGAATCTGTGTCACTGTCTAAATAATCAGAGCTACCTTCACACTCAGAATAGGTGGCATCTTCATCATTGGGGTGCGATCCATGGGTCGAATTCTGATGCCATATCTTTCCATTTTAAAATGTTGAAGAGGAAATGGTTCTCTCAATCCTTGCTCATTATTTCCACATCCTAGACCCTTGTAACCCATGGAATACATCATCTGAATAGACTTCTCATATTCAAGTGTTTTGTAGCAAGTTGGTTGAAAATCTTCTGGGACCTAAGTAATAGGTGGGTCCAACAACTTCTCTTCAGTGAGCAATGCCCAGGTAAAAATGACGCAATAGTTCACTCATCTCTAGGTTGTCTGAAATGATAGTTGGGTTGGCATCTAGTTTTAGGTGACAATGATAGGTTCGAAACCAAAATACCTTGTTTTACATTATATTCTCCACAACTGTATTCCATAACCTTCATCTCCCACCAATCAAAAGGATAATTTGATGTAGAATCCTCACGGGCACAAGAACTTAGGGAATCTGAATCTACCTATGACTCCATGGCTTCAAATTGAAGATGAACAACTATATCAGCAAAGGGACACATATAGGCACCCTTACTTGCAAACCTATTGAGAGCTCTTTAGTGAGCAAAGGGCTCTGGATCTCCTTGTTGAATGATAGTATGTCCCTCTTGTTTCATTTTTATTCATTGATGAAACATTGATGGCACGGCCTACATGGCATGAATCCATGGTCAGATGAGAAGCATATTATATGGAAGTTCCAAGTCCAAGACATGAAACTTTTTCTGATGACAAGTGGGTCCTATTTTCATGGGTAATGTGATTGTGCCAGCTGATTCCCTTTCTGCATTTTCGTAAGCGGTTATGGTAATGATGTGGGACTCAAGATCCTCTTCTGTATGTCCCATTTGCTTAATTAATTTCAATGTGCATATATTCAGCCCTAATCCATTGTCCACAAGAACCCATTTTATCTTTCGATGGGTAACGAAGACCTCAATATATAAGGGGAGATTATGTGTTTGATCTTCAATAGGGATCTCCCAATGATTAAAAGATATATAATCAGTTGGTATAATGTTAGCCACCATCATTTAAAGATGTGAATGGTCGACTTCTAGTGGCACTCAAGACCCCTGAAGAGTTTTGTACCAGATTTCCTTATGTACATTCGATATTTTGAGAAGAACCAAGATTGAAATCTTGGTAGATGTCTTGTGAAGTTATTCCAAGAGGTTGTAAGAACCAAATTATGGGGTTGACGGAGAGGTTTCAGGAATCATGAGGTGGGCACACCTTGTTAGCATAGTGTAATCCTTTCCCTTGATTTGAATGGTGTTCACATGGTCACTAGGATATCAGATACATCCAATGAGTGAATCATAATGATTATTGTCCTTCTTGGTATATAGATAATTCACCTCTTTTTAACTCTGGGATGACTCTCCTGAATCCGTATTTTTCTCATCTGACCTACCATGTTAAGGGAATGGTTCTTTGAATATTCCCATCTTTTTTTTGGACATTTGAGTTTTCTCTGGAATATCCACCTCTATCTCCCCATTATCAATGAGGTCTTGGATGTAATGAAGAAGTTGTAGACACTTATCTATTTTGTTTCCCTTGACATGATGTAATTCATAATAGTCATGCTCTTTGTACCATGATGGTTTTAGAACATTTTCATCAAAGGGTTCTATCGTGAGATAAGTTACCATGTGAGCCGCATCGAATTACTTCAATATGGCCAACAAAGGCTCACTGCGAGGAGTGAACATTCTACATTTAGGTGTTAGTTGAATAGGTCCTTTGATCAGTTTAAAAGGTTGAACAGTTTGAATTGTTTGCACATGTTTGGTATCTGTGATCCTGTCTCCCACCACGTTCTTGTTTTTGTGGAATATTTTCAGCTTTTCCATAAGTTTTTCATTTTGGTTATCCTTAGATTTTGGTTTAATGGTTCCTTTGGCAATAAGGGCTTTCTCTATTTGAATGCCCTTTTCAATAACCTCTTCAAAGGTGTGAACAAATACATTTGTAAATTAAAGGTCATTTCTGGGTTGAGATTGGGCATAAAGATACTCACTAGTTGTTTTTCAGGGAGTGTACAAGGGAAGCAACTTGTTATCCCTCTCCATATTTTTAGGAATCTATCGAATGTCTCGTTAGGATGTTGTTTAGTGCAACACAATTCCACCATGGTTATGTCACTTTATATGTTGTACGAGAAGTGTGTACAAATCTTTCTGCCAGTTTAACCCACAAGTTAAGTGAGTGAACCATTCCAAGGCTTGGCCCCCTAGATTATTTGGAAAGAGTCGTATGAGGTAGTTGTCATATTAGGCCACTTCTTGGCATGCCATGTAAAAATATTTTACATGATCTCGTGGGTCACCTTTCCCTCTTTATTTGTCAAATTTTGGCATGTCAAACTTTTTAGGGAAGTGTTGAAGTGTCATAGTTTTTTCGAATGGATAGGGACATAGCTCTTCATATTGATATTTTGTGTTATTCCCCACAGTTCTCTCTTGGAGGCTCATAAGTTTTGCTTTCATAGATTGAATTTCTTGAGCACGTAATTTTTCTTTGGTAGGAGAAGTAAGGATATATACATGATGATGTTCTATATAGTCTTCTCTTTGATTTTCCAGTTGAAGTTCACTAATTTTGACCTTATGTTTTTTTTTGTACATTCTTGTTTCTTTCTTTCTATACATGAGACATGAACAAATCCAATTCTCGACTAAGGTTTCTAATTTGTTGTTGAATAGTGACTTCTTCTTCAATAGGTTCCTCTTCTTCTTCATGTTGTGGAGGTTGTTCAACATTTTTGTATTCTATTCTAACTTTACATGGTACTTTAAGGAAAGGTATTCTATATGCCACTACATTATCATTTCCCACGTTAGAAGTAGAAGCATGACCATGTGTTAAGATATCATCCAAGTTAATAAGAGGTTGATCCTCTTCATTAGCATCATTTGTAGGTGGATTTCCTCTTGTTCAATAGGAATTTTGGCTCCCAACTCCACAACTCGTGCCAGTACTGGATCCTTTTTTCTAAAAATAAATTCATCGAACAAGGTGGGGTCAAATTAAAACTTCGCATATGGTGATTCCAACTCGTCACCACTATGATCTATCATTTATTCTACTTCTTTATCTACGGAGAAAAAATGACCAAGATCATGGCCAATAAAAGGGTTTGACCCTTGTTTGTTAGAGGCTTCCCAAGTTTTTTTTTTCTTATTTCCAAATCCTACTTTTTGAGTCATAATATTTTTTTAGGAGCCATGACATGTAATCGTTTCACTAAGGTATCTGTGAGTGTGTTCAAAGATTCTTATCAAACCTAAGTGGAAAAAGGAATGTCAAGATATTAAGGTGTGTTATGAATGTCAAAGAACCAACATGACACAATAATTTGCTCTTAAATGAATGAGCCAAACGAGAATCAGTCACACAATGTTGAGTTTCAAACCAAATAATCAAATGAAGTACTTCCTAATTTTTTTTTGAAAGGTAGTTGGTATTATATGCCGATTAACAAAATGTCCCTTTTAGTGTTGAGTTAAAAAAAATCAACAAGGTGTAAGTAATAACAAGAAGTTAACACGATCTCCAAACAAAGTATACTAGAAGCAAGCCCAAATTAATTCAAAACCTATATTCCAAAAGGTTTCAGTTACGATTGTGAGTAACACAACAATTTCACCAAGATATGTTAACCAAAATTTGTAAGAAAGTAAGGTATTGATATCAAGATGATATTTATATAACACTCACAACTGGTAACACTTAACACTCTTCAGAATTGAGGTAATAATTGAAATCAAATTAAAGTTATAGTATACTGAGGAATTGTTAAAATAAGGTTATTTAGGTCAATTTTACAAGAAACAAAACGTAAATGCCAAAATTGTAGTGCCACGATATAAACAAGAAAATCATTCAAAGGAGAATCAAAGTGATGGATCAAGCCTAACGATGATGAAAATATTGACTTGGGTGTTAAGATTAAAAAGGAAACCAATGATATAAAAATGTCTCCACACACTTTAGACATTTAACAACCCATTCATAAACAAGGATGGGTGTAAACAGACAAAAACTTGGTGAAACAATCAATTGATAATGCAAAGGTAGTCACTCTTCTTTTGATCAACAAAGTGTCAAAAGAAAGTGAAGGAAGTAGATCAATTTGGGTTGAAAAATGTTGGCCTTACTTCGAAAGAGTTTCGCCTCACCTTAGGGCAAGTAGAAAACTAAGAAAAAGTAATGTTTCACATGTTTCATGATGAACAATAGCTCTAAACTCAAATTGGCTTTGATGTGGTCCAAGTGGGCTCCTGGTCAAAGATAGCTTGCTAGGTGGTTCGCTCAACTGGTTGTCACAAGTCATCTCAGAGAGAGCTCGATTTACCTAAAAATTCGCAGTGACTAATTTGGGAGTATCTTAGATTTACTTTACCCCCTTCAAGCACAATGGGCAATAAATGCGTCCATCGTGTACTCTCATTGGGGTTGCGATACAGATGAATTTTGAAGCTAAATCTCACAAATGGTAATACTAATCAAGTAGGTTGTGTAGAGCACTTGCCATTTTGTCCACAAGGTTCCCTCTTGCATGGACTACTTTGGGGTTCCTAGGACCACCCCCATTGTTGTAGCTTAAGGCTTATGCCAAAGGGGTTATTTCCCAGTTTTAAGCGGATGAGATATACCCTTATCCGAACCTATAAATCAAGTGTTTTGAATGTGGTGTGTTTTTTTATCTTTTAGACTTAATATGGTTTATTCGTTCATCATTTGGAAATCTACAACACACATTTAGTTAGAAAATTTTGTTTCGAACCCCCTTCTTTGAAAAATGTTTTTAGGTCCTGCACTTAAGCGTTTTTAGTTCTCCATGAAAATCACATTATTTAAAAGAGGATTAAGGGTTGATTTTGATTCTAAAGATCATCCAAGGATGCAAGAGAAGAGTATACACAACAAATAATCCAACTAAAAATTAAATAAAATCTTTACAATCAATGAACTATACAAAAATCTTCATAAATGATCATTCGCTTAAAACAAAAGTAAAAGATGGAGTTTCCAACTAACAAATGTTATAAAATGAAGACTAAAGTTACTTTTGATTCTCAAGATCACCCTAAGGTGTAAGAGAATATCATACAAAAAAATCATCCCAACTATATAGAAATGGAAAAATTCAAATCAAAGGACCATTGAAAAATGCTTTGTAAAAGGTTCATTCCCTTAAGCAAAATGAATAATCAAATTTCTAAGTTTAATCCCAATATTGAAAAGATAGAGATCATAGTTGTTTTTGACTCTCATGATCACCAAAAGATTCAAGAGAAGAGCATACACATTCTTTTTTCTAAATCAAGTAAAGCATGGAAATACAACATTAATCAAAACATTAGACATGTTAGAAAATGACTGGTTTTAAAATAAAAGAAAAACCTACAATTTTTGTAAGTATAAATCCTGAATTTGTGTTTTCATTGCATAGTTAACTTCAATACTTTTCCAAATAAAAAAATGGATTCATTTCGAGTTCAAGAGAAAAAGTTATGGCATTCAGAAGATGGGTTACACATATGCTCTTATGCTCACGGGTATGCACTTGTCATGCACTCAAAAAATGTCAAAACAAACGTCCCTTAATATGCAAAATGGTCAATTTTTTTCAACCAAGATTCAATTTTGACAACAACCCATCACATTAATATATGAATAGAAGACTCAACTCTATCAAACATTAACATACATGCTCAAGAATTTAATATTTTCAAGAAATTGGTAAAACTAGCATGTAAAATGATGAAAAAGTAAGCTCTAAAATGAAAACATGATGAAATCATGAAATATTTTCACCAAGATTAAATTTTGAAAAAAACACACCACAATAATATGTAAATATAAGACTCATCACTATCAAACACTAAACTAAATGCTCAAGAATTTAATATTTTCAAGAAATTGACAAAACTAGCATTTAGAATGTTGAAAAAGTAAGATCTAAAAATGAAAACATGGAGAAATATTGAAATTTTCCAATCAATTCCAATTTTGACAACACTTCACCTCCTCTATACCTACAAGGAAGACCAAACACATTCAAACTCAACAAAACAAGTTAAGAAAAACAAGTTATGTCAATATATGAAAAAAGAGGGTTAGTAACCAAAATTGAAACTAAACTATAAAAACTTGAAATTAAGTGCAAATGATAATGGATTAAGTCCCAATGGGTATGCCAAATGTATGCATGGAATAGTTAGAAATACAATTAAAGTTGAAACTAACACCTATTAGCTTTAATAAAATGCTAAACTAAACATATGCATCATCATGCTAAGAGCTTAAACAAATTTAACCTATCAACATTTCTACATTAAACATGAAATGAACATTTCAAGCTAATATGTTAAAAAAATTAAATTCTATCTCGTATTGAATGCTAAAATAATATGATATTGAACCTATGTAGATCTCTAGCAATCAAAGAGTTGATTATGTGCTTGAAATCCCAAGGTTTCTAAGAATGGAGTCTTGAAAAATCATGGCTACAAGACCATTTGACATATCTCCATATGACTTCCAAACTTGGGTGGATGAATACAAGAAATGGAAAAGGCAAGCTCTTATAATGAAATAATGATCAAAGATGATAAATGGCTATAACGTATTCTCTATGCTCATTTAGGAGTGTAGGTGTAAATAGAAAGGTAGGAGGAGGGCTCCTTATATAGCTCAATGGATAGAGGAATCTCTACATCCCTCTTCATGTGGGATAAATGGAGAGGTTGGGTTTGTTGTGGATAAGGAAGGTTTAAAAATGGTTGAGTCAAACTTAGGAGAGTTTATTTTATCCTTTAGTGAATCATGGGGTTTGAGGGGATTTATTAATTAACCAAAGTGATTAATTTATAGGTGTGCAAGCTTATATAAGCTTTTTAGAGGAATAATTAGTATGATTTATGTTATGAGAGGATTTTAATCAAATAAATAATGATTTATTGATTAAATAGAAGAGAGAATTAATTAAGTAATCTAGATAGAAAGGGGAGCTGATTAACGGAATATCATTAATTGGCATCATTGTTGGATAGAAGAGTTAATTGACTAACGTAATGTAATTAATTAACGATGGTAGCAGAGAAAATGTGTGATATTGATGATATGTCATTGATTTGTGGGAATGGGTATAATTAGTGCAATTTAAGTATTTAAATTACTCGAGATAAATTATAGGTGTCTACATTTTCCCATCTTTGATGTGGCTTAAGTGACACCACTTCAAAGATATCAGACAAATAAAATTTTGAAAATGAAGAAGAAAAATTAGTAGAACTGAGATATGCCCCCTCTAGTGTTAATAGGGTGATGAAAGAAGGTGACTGACGATCGAAAAAGGTGAGAGAAAGGAAATAGAAGAATGGGCAGGAATAGGATGCTCCAGGTGTATAATAAGAATAGTGTTGATAGGTGAATGATGTAGAAGAGGAATGATAGATGGAATGAAAAAAGCAAGCTTTAATCCAGTGTATTAAAAACAACTTTATTGTAATCATATTGCCAAAGATCTACGTCATCGGTCCTTATTAAAAATATAAGCATATAACAAAAGTAGGATGACATGAAAAGCCATACTATGAACAGTTTTCCATTCCTGAAACACCCACTCAATGCAACATACGAAAATAAATTCAAGATGAGAAGGAAACAAGGTCATTTAACAAAGAAAACAAGTACAAACACACATATCCCAACCAACAATGGTCAAAAAGGTTGTAAAAATATTTTGTTATCAAAATGAATATCCCCAAATGTTTGTGATTGATGAAAAGGTTTAAAAATGATGCCCCGAGAAAGGATACATGCAAGGGATGATGATGAAGGAAATTGGATCCAATGAAAAAGCATTCATACACAACGAAACATTATCAGGCAACTAGATGTGCCTCAGAGTACCGACGAAGAAAACAGGCTAGCTTTGCAAATAGTTGTAAGTCAGATTATCTGCAAGTCATTTAATTCATGAGCACGTGAAAATTCCAACAATATACGGAATGAATACCATGCGTAAGACACGAGTTTCAGCTACTTTGAGTTGGTTTACCTATTTTTGCAAATTTTACAATTTTTAAGATTTTTGAAAAAGTTTTGAATTTTTTTTGGATTTTGAATTGATTTTTAAAAAAAAAATTATACTTTTAATAGTTTGGATAGAGAAGAAGTTAGAAGAATTAGCAAGAATATCCCAAGAGCAAAATAAATTCCACATGGAGAAGAAAGAATCAACATATGGAAAATAATGCCCTAGCACAACAAAAAGATTAACAAAATAATTATTTGATGGAGTGTGTAGAATAAGGGATAATTCCTAGGAGCAATAAAATTGTCTTAGTGAGAAGAAATGAGTACCATGAGGCAAATAATGCCCCAACATGGTGAAAAAGTAAGGAAAATAATTATTTAAATAAAATAACTATTCACTGCGAGTAGAAGAAGAGTTAGAGTGTGATGTTATATGGTTTGATTTCACACTTTTGTATGTATCATGATGAAAGTTGAGATGTTTGTACCACATGTGTTTTATTTTGAAATGATAGATCCATAGATGATATTAATTGTATTGTACATGTGATGCTCTAGATTAGTGGACGGGATGACACAATGATATTGGTGCGGTGGGGGATAGATTTTTATATTTTTTATCCCTCTTACCCCCATTTGATGATACGATACATGATGATTAGCATAACATACAAGTATGATGTATTCATAATTTTTTTTATTTATGATGTATAGATGATATTAGATGTGATAACAAAGTTATGTACTTACGACAAGAAAACACAATCAAATGTTAACAAAATACACAATGCCAACCAACATGAATTAACACAACTATGTACAATTAGTTACAAGAATGAAAAGACACACTGCATATGTACAAGTAAGAATAAATATAATCTAAGAAAGAAAAGATGAATCTTATCAAAGTATGTCTAAGAAACAAACTATACAAATGTACAAACAAGCAGCAACTACACAAGCAAACAATGTACACAAACAAAGAAAGGAACAAGATAAAGAAAGTAAACTAAAGTTCTGTTTTTGAAAGATTGTTTTACAAAACTCTTTTCTACTGTTATTTTGCATTTGTGAAACAATTTTCTTTTTTTTTGTGCTTTTGTGAAAAAAAAAATCTATTGTTTTTGTGCTTTTGTGAAACAATTTTCTATTGTTTTTGTTCTTTTGTGAAACAAATTTCTATTGTTTTTGTGTTTTTCAAACATTTTTGAATGTTTTTCTAATTTTCTAACATTTTTGAATGTTTTTCTAATTTTCTAACATTTTTGAATGTTTTTGTGATTTTCTAACATTTTCCAAAGCTATGCACAGGTAACCAGGAAACTTGGATGCCCCCAACATTAGACAGATAATATACAAGGGCAGGCACCATGTGCTTATAAACAAGAAGGTAAAATCGTAGAAGTGCCCCCAGCATTAGATGGGTGATATACAAAGACCATCCCTTCACCGATTAACAAGAGGAGAAAAATTTGGATCAAGGCTTGACAGGATAGATTCAAATTGAATCTTAGATGAAGGCGTGGAACTAGCCCTAGGCTAAGTAAAAATACCCTTCATACGTAAGATTTTTGTGAACAACGAATCCTTCCAAGGCTTCGGAAACTAGTTTTCACTAAGGGACCTATCCAATGTGCCATAATTACATGGTTTTCATATATGGATGACCTGTTTTCTCTTTTTATTTTTATCTTATTTTAAGTTTTTTTGTATTTTGATCATTTTTACTCCTTTTTATGTTTTGCTTTTCTTATTTTTGTGCCATGTTTAAGCGTAGAACCTCTTAAGGTATATGGCATTCATAGGTTTATAGAGCTCATCACCATTGCAATTGGAAATTTTATATGCTCCCGTACCATATTTGGCCACAATGACGTAAGGTCCTAACCAATGCAGTTCGAACTTTCCTTTCTTCTCTCTTTCCGCCCTTGTGTTGAACTTATTTTATTTCATGACAAAATATTTAACCTCAAACTGATGAGGTATGATCCTTTTGTTGTAATTTCTAGAGACTTTGTCCTGATACACTTTGAGATGGTTATGGGCACGGCTGCACTTTTCATCCAGGAGTTCTAATTCTATCAGCTTGGCTACTCTATAATCCTCATCTTTATCCAGGTAATCCCTAAGAGATATTCTCAAGGAAGGAAGCTTGATTTCCAATGGGATATGGATTCAGTTCCAAATACTAGGGAATAGGGTGTCGCACCAGTAGGAGTGTGAATGGATTTCCTATAAGCCCAAAGGGTTTGGGTGAATTTTCAAATTCCAATTGTGACCTATCTTACTCACCATCTTTACTTATGATCCAAACCAATGTTTTGTTAGTGGCTTCAGCCTACCCATTACCTTATGGATAATATGACGTAGACCACTTCAATTTTATTTGAAATCGATGACAAAGGTCCTTCACTATTTTGTTATTAAATTATTTTCCATTGTCAGTAACTATGGCCACAGGAATGCCATACCAGGAGATAAGGTGATTCATTATAAACTTTAAAATCTGAGATCCTGTAACATAAGTCAAAGGAATAACCTCCACCCACTTAGTGAAATATTTCATAGCTATGATGATGTGAGTATGAAAATCAGATGAGGTATGGGTGAGCATTCCTATTAAATCCATTCCCCATTTGGAGAATGGCCATGGGTTGTGATTGGATGCAATGGCTGTTATGGTGTATGGATGAAATTTCCGTACTTTTGACATAGTATGCATTTCCTTACATAGTTACAGCAATCTGTTTCCATAGTAGGTCAATAGTAGCCTTCTCTCATCAATTTCTTAGCTAGAACCATTCCATTTTTATGGGCTCCACATACCCCTTCATGGACCTCTTTGATCGCTTAGACTGAATCTAGTACATCTATACAATGCAGTAGATTCCCATCGTAGCCCCGACGATAAAGCATATCTCCTAAGAGGGTGTAATGGGATATCTGGTGGATGAGACTTTATTTTTCAGAATGGGAGATGTCCAGAGGGAAGGTGTTATGTTTAATATAGGCATGGATGTGCACATACCATGAGGAATAGGGACCAACAACTTCACATGCCAAACATGATTATGGCATGTCATATGCAAAATGGCATAGATTCTCCACAAAGAATGATATGTCATTGTTCTCTTGTGGAATTCATAGTATAGAACCTACGGTTTCCATAGCATCTGTGGATCTATTTTTTTCCTTGGAATCTACTCGAATGTGGTACGTATAAGATACTCTTTCAAGGTTTCCACCAGTTTTTTGTAAGGGATGAGTTTCTCATCCTTGACTTTATATTCATTGTTAACTTGCTTGATGATCACTTGTGAATCACCAATGATCTTAACATGATGGATATCCCATTTTATTTCCATCTTCATCCTAGCAATGAGCGCCTTATATTCCGCAATATTATTTGTGTAAAGAAAATCAAGATGAAAAGCTTGAGGTATAGGGTCACCTGAAGGAGTAATTAACACCGCACCTATCCCCGAACCATGAAAATAAAAAGATCCATCAAAGTGTACTTGCCAGATGACATATTCCTCAATATACTTTAATGAAGCATCTAGTAGATCCAGACTCATAGGATTTGTTCCTGGTAATGGTGCTTCTGCTAACTTATCAGCGAGTACTTGTCCTTTTACCAACTTTTGATGTACATACTCAATGTCAAATTCACTTAGTAGAATGATCCAATTATCCATTCTACCTTTAAGGGGGGGTTTTGAAAACAGGTAATTAAGTGGTTCAACTTTGGAAATAAGCTTGGTTTTATTCTTTAACAGGTAATGGAGAAGTTTTTGGAAGGTAAAAACTACAGCTAAACAAGCTTTTTCAATCTGAGGGTATTTGAGATCATAAGCAATGAGAGTACGAATGAGATAGTACAAAAAAAATTCTTTATGGCCGAGGTCATATTGGGTGAGAAACACACCAATAACAAATTGAGTAACAAAAATATATAGCATGAGTGGCTCAGCGGGAGTTAGATGCATGAGGAAAGGTGGATTGGCTAAGTATTACTTAAGCAAGGTGAAGGCCTGATGTGTCTCCGGTCCCCAAATAAAGGAAACATCCTTTTTAAGTATATGGGTGAATGAATGACACTTATCAACAAATTGGGAAATGAAGTGGCAGATGGCCTCTATTTTTCCTTCCAAGATACACATTTTTTAATGTTTTTGGGAAGCGGTATTTCAATAATGGCGGTAACTTTAGATGGGTCTACCTCAATCCATCTTTTTAATACAATGAATTTGAGAAACTTTCTTGATAGTATGCCAAACACACAATTCTTTGGATTCAATATGAATTTTTATTCCCATAGGTGTTCGAAGATACACCACAAAATATCAGGGTGATATGCTCTTGTCTTGGATTTCCTGAGGATATCATCCACATGGTATTTGATGATGTCATGAATTATATCATGGAAAATCATGGTAATTTCCCTTTGATAATTTTCTCTTGCATTGTTCAGGCCAAAGGGCATTACCTGATAATAGAAAGACCCCCAGGCGGTTGTGAAGGTCGTCTTGTGTTGATCCTCATCTGTGATTTTGATTTGATTTTGGCATGAAAATCCATCCATAAGAGATAACATTTCATATCCTACAGTTGAATCAACAATCATATCAATATTGGGAAATGGGAAATCATCTTTTAGACATGCCTTATTAATGTATCTAAAATCCGTACAGATTCTAATCCTGACAGGTTTCTTTTGTATGGGGACTATGTTTGATATCCATTCTGAGTAATCAATAGGGCTAATGAAGCCCACCAATAGCAATCTTTCTAGCTCTTCTTTAAATAGAAGATCCACCCGTGGATGTTTTTTTTGAGCTTTTGTTCGATGGGATTAGCGTCTGCGTGCACTACTAGGTTATGCACTACCAAAGTTAGATCCAAGCCTAACATATCCTTATAGGACCATGAAAATACATCTAAAAATTCCCACAGAAGCATGGTGAATGTTTTATGTTCCCATGCTGAGAGTGAAGCTCCTAGTTTGACTATTTTTGGATCATCTTCTGTTAAGATTTTCACATCAATGGGTTCTTCCACTAGAATATTTTACAAATCCTCGATACGCGTAGGATCGGGACAAAGGTTGAGATCTTCTTCCAAGGATGTCTCTAATATATTTTCACCCTTGGTGTGGTCACTTTTTTTTTCCATTGATTCTTTCACTTGTTTGTTAGCCAGCGCATCAAAGAGGTTTTCACTATTTGACTTGGACTTTTTTTTTGCCAAGGTTTTTTTGTTGGATCTTTTGCCATCGATGTTTCTCAAGTTTTGTTGATCACGAAGCTCAGATTCCTCGCTAAATTATGTGCATGTATCAAACTCAATGTAGAAACCCTTCTTATGGTCTCCAATCGGAATTGTATCTCGAATGCCCCATGAATTTGGCAATTGCTTCATCATTTTCAAAGAGATCCAGTGGTACGTGACGTTGTTGTTCCCATTCAATAAGGAAAGGGTAAACAAGATCAATTTTAGGTTCAGTAGGGGTTATGGTAAGGACAACGGTATCCTTGAGTAGGTTCTTTGAGGTAATATCCTCATATTGGCTACAGTGGAAATATGTTTCGATATCTAAATAATCAGAGCTACCTTCACACTCAAAATAGGTGGTATCTTGATCATTGGGGTGCGATCCATAGGGTTGAATGCCAATGTCATATCTTTCTGTCTTTAAATGTGGAAGAGGAACTAGTTTTTTCAGTCTTTGCTCATTTTTTCCTCATCCTAGAACCTTGTAACCCATGGAATACATCATTCGGCTATACTTCTCATATTCAAGGGTTTTTTTTCAAGTTGGTTGAGTATCTCTCGGGACCCAAGTCTTAGGTGGGTCCTAAAAAATTATCTTCAACGAGCAACCCCGAAGTAAAAATGACCCAATAGTTGGCTCATCTCGAGGCTATGTGAAATGATAGTTGGGTTGGCCTCTAGGTTTAGGTGACAATAATAGGTATGAAACCAAAATAGCCTAGTGCACATTATATTGTCCACATCTGTATACCAGAACCTTCATCTCCCATGAATCAAAAGGATAAGTTGGTGTAGAAGAATCACGGGTGTAAGAACTTAGGGAATTTGAATCTACCTGTGACTTCATGGCTTCAGATTGAAGAGGAACAACTATATTAGCAGAGGGATATGTATAGGCACACTTACGTGTAAAAATATTGAGAGTTATGCAATGAGCGAAGGGCTCTGGATATCCTTCTATTGTGACAGTGTGTCCTCCATGTTTTAGTTTGATGAATTGATGAAACGTTGATGGCACAGCCTGCATGACATGAATCCATGGTCAACCAAGAAGCATATTGTATGGAAGTTCCAAGTCCAAGACATGAAACTTCATCTGATGACAAGTGGGTCCTACTTCCATGGGTAATTTGATTTTTCCAGCTGAATCCCTTTCTAGGTTGTCATAAGCAGTTATGGTAATGATGTGGGACTCGAGATCTTCTTATGTATGTCCTAGTTGCTTAATTAATTTCACTGTGCATATTTTCATCCCTAATCCATTGTCCACAAGCACCCATTTTATCTTTCGCAAGGTAACTAAGACTTCAATATATAAGGGGAGATTATGCATTTTATCTTCAATAGGTATCTCCCTATGATTTAAAAGAGATATACTCAGTTGGTACAATTTTAGCCACTGTTGATTGAAGATGCAAATGATCTAATTCTAGTGGAACTCCTGACCCCTGAAGAGTTTTTTACAAGATGTCCTTATGTACATTTAATATTTTAAGAAGATCCAAGATTGAAATCTTGATAGATGTCTTCTAAAGTTATTCCAAGAGGTTGCACCTACCATCTTATGAGGTCAATAGAGAGGGTTCAGGAATCATGAGGTAGGCATGCCTTGTTAGCACAATGCAATCCATTCCCTTGATTCAAATGGTGTCCACACGGTCTCTAGGAGAGTGGATATATCCAATGAGTGAATCATAATGATTATTTTCCTGCTTGGTATATATATAATTCTCCACTTTGTAACTCTGGGATGACTCTCCTTGATCCGGATTTTTCTCATCTTACTTACCATGTTAAGGGAATGGTTCTTTGAAAATTTCCATCTTTTCGTTGGGCATCTGAGTTTTCTCCAGGGTATCGACCTCTATCTCCCCATTGTTGATGAGGTCTTGGATGTAATGAGGAATTCATAGACACTTGTCCATTTGTGTCCCTTGACATGATGTAATTCACAATAGTTATGCTCTTTGTACCATGATGGTTTTGGAGAATTTTCATCAAAGGGTTGTATCATGGGATATGTCACCATGTGAACCACATTCATTTGCTTCAATATGGTTGAAAAAGGCTCCTGAACATTCTATGTTTAGGTGGTGGTTGAATAGGTCCTTTGGTCAATTTAAAAGGTTGACCAGTTTGAACTATTTGCACGCGTTTGGAATCTATGATCTCGTCTCCCACCATGTTCTTGTTTTTCTGGAATATTTTTAGATTTTCCGTAATTTTTACATTTTGGTTATCCTTGGAGTTTGGTTTAATGGTACCTTTGGAAATAAGGGATTTCTCTATTTGAATTCCATTTTCAAAAACCTCTTTGAAGGTGCAAAGATAATGCATTTGCATATGAAAGGTGATTTCTAGGTTGAGATTGGGCACAAAGATACTTACCGGTTGTTTTTAAGGGAATGTACAAGGGAAGCGACTTGTTATCCCTCTCCATATTTGTGGGAAGCTATTGAATGTCTCGTTAGGACATTATTTAGTGCCACACAATTCTGTCATGGTTATGTCGATTTCTATGTTGTACGAGAAGTGTCATATAAATCTTTCTTCCAGTTCAAACCGTGTAAAAATAGACCCAAATGGTAAGCAAGTGAACCATTCCAAGGATTTTCCCCCTAGAATCTTTGGAAATATTCATATGAGGTAGTTATCATTATAGGCCACTTTTTGGCATGCCATGTAAAAATATTTTACATGATCTCGTGTGTCAACTTTTCCTCTATATTTGTCAAATATTGGAATGTCCAACTTTTTCGGGAAGGGTTAAAGTGTCATAGTTTTATGAAATGGATAGGGACATAGCTCTTCAGATTTATATTTTATGTTATTCCCCACAGTGCTCTCTTGGAGGCTCATAAGTTTCACTTTCATGGATTGCATTTCTTGAGTGAGTAATTGTTCTTTGGTAGGAGAAGCAGGGATATATACACGATGATGTTCCATATTGTCTTCTCCTTGATTTTCCAGTTGAAGTTCACTAATTTTGAACTTAGGTTCTGTTTTTTATACATTCTTCTTTGTTTCTTTTTATACATGATATGTTAAAAAATATAATTGTCGACGAAGGTTTATAATTTGTTGTTGAATAGTGACTTCTTCTTTAAGAGGTTCCTCTTCTTCTTCATGTTGCGGAGGTTGTTCAACATTTTCATGTTCTATTCTAATTTGATGTGTTACTTTAAGGAAAGGTATTCTATATCCCACTACATTTTTGTTTCCCACATTAGAAGTAGAAGCATGACCATGTGTTAAGATATCATCCATGTTAATAAGAGGTTTCTCCTCTTCATTAGCATCATTTGTAGGTGGGATTTCCTCTTATTCAATAGGCATTTTGGCTCCCAAATCCACAACTCGTGTCAGTACCCAATCCTTTTTTCTAAATAGGAATTCATGTAAAAAGGTGGGGTCGAATTCAAACTCCACATGTGGTGATTACAAATCATCACTGCTGTGATCTATCATTTCTTCTACTTATTTCTCTATGGATAATAAAGGACCAAGATCATGGCTAATAAAATGATTTGACCCTTGTTTTTTGGAGGCTTCCTAAGATTGTATTTGTCTTATTTCCAAAGCCTACTTTTTAAGTGCTAATCTTGTTTTAGAAGCCATGACATGTAATAGTTTCACTAAGGTTTCTATGAGTGTGTTCAAATATTCTTATCAAACATAAGTGGAAAAAGGAATGTCAATATATTAAGGTATGTTATGAATGTCAAAGAGCCAACATGACACAATAATTTACTCTTAAACGAACGAACCAAATGAGAATTAGTTACACAATGTTGATTTTTAAACAAAATAATCAAATGAAGTACTTCGTAAATTTGTTTTTCAAAAGGTAGTTGGTATCGTATGCCGATTAACAAAATGTCCCTTTTTGTGTCGAGTTCAAAAAAATGAACAAGGCATAAGTAATAACAAGAAGTTAACGTGACCTCTAAACAAAGTATACTAGAAGTAAGACAAAATTAAATAAAAACATATATTCCAAAAGGTTTCAGTTACGATTGTGAGTAACACAACAATTTCACCAAGATATGTTAACCAAAATTTGCAAGAAAGTAAGATATTGATATCAAGATGATATTTATATAACACGCACAACTAGTAACACTTAACACTCTTTAGAATTGAGGTAATAATTGAAATCAAATTAAAGTTATAGTATACTGAGGAATTGTTAAAGTTTATATAATGTAACCTTACAATATAGGTATTTAGGTCAAGTTTACAAGAAACAAAACGTAAATGCCAAAATTGTAGTGCCACGATATAAACAAGATAATCGTTCAAACGAGAATCAAAGTGATGAATCAAGCCTAATGATGATGAAAAATCTTGACTTGGGTGTTAAGATTAAATGAAATCAAATTAAAGTTATAGTATACTGAGGAATTGTTAAAGTTTATATAATGTAACCTTACAATATAGGTATTTAGGTCAAGTTTACAAGAAACAAAACGTAAATGCCAAAATTGTAGTGCCAAGATATAAACAAGATAATTGTTCAAACGAGAATCAAAGTGATGAATCAAGCCTAATGATGATGACAAATCTTGACTTGGGTGTTAAGATTAAAAAGGCTACCAATGATATAAAAATGTTCCACACACTTTAGATGTTTAACAACCCATTCGTAAAGAAGGATGGGTGTAAACAAACAAAAAATTGGTGAAATAATCAATTGATAATGAAAAGGTAGTCACTCTTCTTTTGATCAAGAAATTGTCAAAAGAAAGTGAAGGAAGTAGATCAATTTGGGTTAAAAAAATTTTGCCTCACTTCGGCAGAGTTTCGCCTCGCCTTAGGGCAAGTGAAAAACTAAGAAAAATTAATGTTTCACACATTTCGTGATGAACAATAGCTCTAAACTCAAATTGGCTTTGATGTGTTCCAAGTGGGCTCCTAGTCAAAGATAGCTCCTTAGGTGGTTCATTCAACTAGGTGTCACAAGTCATCTAAGAGTGATCTTGATTTACCCAAAAAGTCACACTGACTAATTTGGGAGTATCTCAGCTTTACTTTACCCCCTTCAAGCATAGTGGGCAATAAATGCGTACATTGTGTACTCTCACTAGGGTCGCAATACAGACGAATTGTGACTCTAAATCTCACAAAAATTTTAATTCCTGTCAAGTAGGTTATGCGAAGCACTTCCCATTTCATCCTTAAGGTTCCCTCTCGTGTGGACTACTTTGGGGTTCCTAGGACCAGCCCCATTGTTGTAGCTTAAAGCTTATGCCAAAGGGTTTATTTCCTAGTTTTAAGCGAACGTGACGTACCCTTATCCAAACCTGCAAATCAAGTGTTTTGAATGTGGTGTTTTTTTATCCTTCAGACTTAATGTGGTTTAGTCGTTCATCATTTGGAAATCTTCAACACACGTTTAATAAGAAAATTTTGTTTCAAACTCCTTTCTTTGACAAGTTTTTTTAGGTCCTGCACTCAATCGTTAGTAGTTCTCCAAGAAATTCACATTGTTTAAAAGAGAATTAAGGGTTACTTTTGATTCTGAAGATCATCCAAGGATGCAAGAGAATATCATACACAAAAAATAATCCAACTAAAAAGTAAAGAAAAAGTTTGTAATTAATGAACCATACAAAAATCTTGATAAATGTTCATTCCTTTAAACCAAAAGTGAAAGATGAAGTTTCTAATTTACCAAATGTTATAAAATGAAGACTAAAGTTGCTTTTGATTCTCAAGATCACCCTAAGGTGAAAGATAAGAGAAAACACAAACTTTAGCCCAACTATACAAAAATGAAAAAATTCAAATCAAAGGACCATTAAAAAATGTTTTGTAAAAGGTTAGTTCCTTTAAGAAAAATGAATAATCAAATTTCTAAGTTTAATCCCAATGCTAAAAAGGTAGAGATCAAATTTGTTTTTGATTCTCAAGATCACCAAAATTTTCAAGAGAAGAGCATACACACGCTTTGTTATAAATCAAGTAAAGCATGGAAATACAACATTCATAAAAACATTAGACATGTTAGAAAATGACCAGTTTTAAAATAAAAGAAAAACCTACAATTTCTATAATTATAAATCTTGAATTTATGTTTTTGGTGCATAGCTAACTTCAATACCTTTCCAACACAAAACAAATGGATTCATTTTGAGTTCAGGAGCAAAAGTTATGGCCTTCAGAAGATGGGTTACACATACGCTCTTATGCTCATGGGTATGCACTTGTCATACACTAAAAAAATGTCAAAAAAACGTTCCTTAATCTGTAAAATGGGCAATTTTTTCCAACCAAGATTTAATTTTGACAAAAACACATCACAATAATATATGAATAGAAGACTCAATGCTATAAAACATTAACATACATGCTCAAGAATTTAAGATTTTCAAGAAATTGACAAAACTAGCATGTAGAATGATGAAAAAGTAAGCTCTAAAAATGAAAACAAGATAAAATCTTGAATTTTTTTCACCAAGATTCAATTTTGATATAAATGTACCACATTAATATGTAAATATAAGACTCATCACTATGAAACACTAACCTACATGCTCAATAATTTAAGATTTTCAAGAAATTGACAAAACTAGCATGTAAAATGTTGAAAAAACAAGATCTAAAAATGAAAACATGGAGAAATCTTGAAATTTTCCCATCAATACCAATTTTGACAGTACTTAACCTCCTTTATACCTATAAAGAAAACTCAATACATTCAAACTCAACAAAATAAGTTATGTCAATATATGTAAAAAGAGGGTTAGTAACCAAAATTGAAACTAAACTACAAAAAATTGAAATTAAGTGCAAAGGAAAATGGATTAAGTCCCACCAGGCATGCCAAATGTATGCATGAAATAGCTAGAAATTCAAGTAAAGTTGAAACTAACATATAGTAGCTTCAATACAATTCTAAACTAAACCTATGCATCATCATGCTAAGAGATTAAACAAAGTTAACCTATCAACATTTCTACATAAAACATGAAATGAACATTTCAAGCTAATATCTTAAAAAAATTAATTTTTATCTCTTATTAAATGCTAAAATAAGATGAGATTGAACCTATATACATTGTAGATCTATATAAATCAAATATTTCATTATGTGCTTGAAATCCCAAGGTTTATAAGAATGGAGTCTTGTCAAATCATGGCTACAAGACCATTTGACCTATCTTCATATGACTTCAAAACTTGGGTGGATGAATAAAAGAAATGAATAAGGCAAGCTCTTCTAATGGAATAATTCTCAAATACGATAAATGGCAATAGTGTATGCTATATGCTCATTTAGGAGTGTAGGTGTAAATAGAAAGGTAGGAGGAGAGCTCATTATATAACCCAATGGATAGAGGAATCTCTACATCCCTCTTCATGTGGGATAAATGGAGAGGTTGGGTTAGTTGTGGATAAGGGATGTTTAGAAAGGGTTGAGTCAACCTTAGGAGAGTTTATTTTTTCCTTTAGTGACTCGTGGGGTTTGAGGGGATTTATTAATTAACCAAAGTGATTAATTAATAGGCGTGCAAGCTTATATAAGCTTTTTAGATGAATAGTTAGTATGATTTATGTTATGAGAGAATTTTAATCAAATAAGTGATGATTTATTGATTAAATAGAAGAGAGAAATAATTGATTAATAATAATTAATTAATCTAGATAGAAAGGGGATCTGATTAATGAAATGTCGTTAATTGGCATCATTGTTGGATATAAGAGTTAATTAACTAATGTATTGTAGCTAATTAACAATGATAGCAGAGAAAATGTGTGATATTGACAATATGTTGTTGATTTATGGGAAAGGGTATAATTAGTGCAATTTAAATATTTAAATTGCTCCAGCTAAATTATAGGTGTCTCAATGTTATATAATGGTTTTGAAGGTTCTTAGGTGTAAGATCATTTTTTTTCAAGAGATTCAAGTCTAGACTTATATCAATTTTCTTATTTTAAGAACGTGGTTAACACAATCCAAAGTGGGACAAAATGTACACAATTAAAAATGATCTTGAGGGGTTTATTACAAGTCATTTTATATGTTTTTAGTGTACTTACAATATGTTTGTTAATTATTAGTCCAAATTAACTGTTATTGATGTGTGTAACAATAAGGTTCTAATTTGAATTCACTTGTTTAAATAAATGTACTGAAACATTTTAGTTTAGTTGGCGCAAGATATTCAAAAAAAAATCTTAACACTCTATTGTGTATTAACATGCTTTAAAAAGAGATCAAAGAATCATTAGAGTATTTACATGGTAATGTGTTAACCTTGTTGCAATCTCATTTATGCGAGCTGAGTAGTGAGAATTCATGCCCCCGGATGTCGTGGGAGAAAACTATCACTGTTAGCGTGTCCAATTGGGGGGTATATGTATTCATATGCTATAGCGGGCTCTAAGGAAGACCGGTTTCGATTTAGACCACCCGATCTGGAGTCAGCAACCCCTTCCCTATTAATCCCAATTCACATTTTTAGTGGAAAACTATGACGTTCACAACTTGGCGCTTAGTCATCCAAACCAAGAAACATCTAAGAAAAAACTATATTGAAGGATTTCTCTTGTTGCACCCAAGAATTCAGGGTTGTGTCATTCCTTGAGCCTTTGTCGCATAATTGTTTACAAACTGCCTTTTCTAGGTAGTCCTAGGGAATGACTGAAGGTGAGTAGTAAGAATTCATGCCTCGAGACAACATGGCACCTAACTGAGTGCATAAAATGTTTGAGTGGCCATATAAATGCTAGAGGAGGCATCATTTTGGTGTGGGAAAACATCGTTGCTTCCGGGTTACTTCGTTTAGGCGTAGTCCCTTAAGAGCCTTGAGACCAAAAAACTGTTCAGCTTAGACAGATGATTATTCAGACTCCATGGCACCTCCTCAGTGTAGGGACCCTCTATAATATAATGTCTCATTTTTTTCCACCTCCAATCGGTGCTCTTGCTACCCTAATGTTTGCAAACGTGTGAAATAGTACCATTTGAACTAGTGTAAGGCTATCAAACACTATATTTTGCAAATGGTGGGTCATGACACCAAAAACACTACACCAACATGTTTGGGTGGTAAGGTAAATGTTATAGGAGGTTTCCTTTCTGTACGTGACAACTTCATTGCTTCCAAGATACTTCATTCGGCTGTAGTCCCTTAAGAGTCCTGAGACCAAAAAATCATTCAAATTTGACGGATTATTACTCAGACTTTGTAGCACCTAGAGATGTCTCGTTAGATCCTACACCTTGGTGTAGGGACCCTCTACAATATCCTATCTCATTTATTTCCTTATCCAATCGGTGCTTTTTCTGCCCTGGTGTTTGTAAATGCGCGAAATAGTGCAGTTTGAGCCAGTGTAAGGTTGCTAAACGCTATATTTTGCAAATAGTGGGTCACGGCACCAAACCAATTACGCTAACTTGTCTGAGTGGCTAGATAAATACTAGAGGAGGCGTAGTTTTGGTGCACGATAACTTCGTTTCTTCCAGGCTACTTCGTTCGGGCGTAGTACCTTAAGAGCCTTGAGACCAAAAAACCATTCAACATAGACGGGTGATTATTTGGACTCCATTGCACCTAGATATGTCTCACTAGATCCTACTCCTCGGTGTAGGGACCCTCTATAATATTTTTTCTCAATTTTTTTCCATCTCTAATCAGTGCTCTCGCTACCCTAATGTTTGTAAACACTCAAAATAGTGCAATTTGAGCTAGTGTAAGGCTACCAAATGCTATATTTTACAAATAGTGGCTTGTGGCACAAAACTGACCTCGCTAACATGTCTACGTGGCTAGGTCAATGCTAAAGGTGATTTCATTTATGTGCATGACAACGCCGTTTCTTCTGGGATACTTCTTTCGGGCGTAATCCCTTAAGATCCTTGAGACCAAAAAACCATTCAACTTCAACGGGTGATTACTCTAACTCCGTGGAACCTAGAGATGTCTCACTAGATCCTACTCCTCGGTGTAGTGACCCTCTATAACATCCTATCTTGGTTTTTCCCGTCTCTAATTGGTGCTCTTGCTACCCTATTGTTTGCAAATGCGTGAAAGAGTGTAGTTTGAGCTAGTATAAGGCTGTCAAATGCTATATTTTGCAAATGGTGGCTTGTGGCACCAAATCAACTACACCAACACATCTAGGTGGTTAGGTAAACACTAGTGGTGGTGTCTTTTTTTTATGCGACAACGTCGTTACTTCTGGGCTACTTCGTTCGAGTGTAGTCCCTTAAGAGCCCTGAGACCAAAAATTCGTTCAACTTTAATGGGTGATTACTCGAACTCCATGGTGCCTAGAGATGTCTCGTTAGATCCTACACCTCAATGTAGGGACCCTCTATAATATCTCATATCAGTTTTTTCCTTCTCCAATAAGTGCTCTCGCTGCCCTATTGTTTGCAAATGCATAAAATAGTGTAGTTGAAGCTAGTGTAAGGTTGTCAAACGCTATATTTTACAAACGGTGGGTCATGGCACCAAACTGAATGTGCCAAAAAGTATGGGTGGCTAGGTAAACACTAGAGGAGGTTTCTTTTTGGTATACGACAATTTATTTTCTTCCGGGATACTTCGTTCAGTCGTAGTCCCTTAAGAGCACTGAGACCAAAAAATTGTTCAAGTTCAACGGGTGATTACTCAGACTCCATGGCACCTAGAGATGTCTTGTTAGATCCTACACTTCAATGTAAGGACCCTCTACAATATCCCTTCTTGGTTATTTCCATCTCTAATTCGTGCTCTCATTGCCCTAATTTTTGCAAACGAGCAAAATAAGGCAGTTTGAGCTAGTATAAGGCTGTCAAACACTATAGTTTGCAAACGATTGGTTGTGGCACAAAACCAACTACGCAAACACATCCAGGTGGCCAAGTAAACACTAGAGGAGGTGTTGTTTCAGTGTTTGAAAATTTCATTTCTTCCAGGCTACTTTGTTCGGGCGTAGTCCCTTTAAAGCCTTGAGACCAAAAAGTCATTCAACTGTGATGGGTGATTACTCGGTCTCCATGGCACCTAGAGACATCTTGTCAAATTTTACACCTTGGCATAGAGGCCCTCTATAATATCTTATCTCAGATATTTTCGTCTCCAAATGGTTCTCTCGCTGCTCTATTGTTTGCAAATGCACAAAATAGTGCAATTTGAGCCTGTGTAAGGCTGCTAAATGCTATATTTTGAAAACGATAGGTTATGGCACCAAACCAACTATGCCAACAAGTCTTGGTGGCTAGGTAAATGCTAAAGGATATGTAGTTTTGGTACATGAAAACGTTGTTGCTTCCGGGCTACTTCGTTTGTGCATAGTCCCTTAAGAGCCTTGAGACCAAAAAACCCTTCAACTTCGACGGGTGATTATTCAGACTCCATGATACCAAGAGATGTCTCGTTAGATCCTACACCTCAACATAATGACCCTCTACAATATTCTATCTTAGTTATTTCTTTTTATAATCACTTCTCTCGGTGCCATATTGTTTGCAAATGCATGAAAGAGTATAGTTTGAGCTAGTGTAAGGCTATCAAACGCTATATTTTGCAAATGGTGGGTCATGGCGCCAAACCGGCTGTGCTAACACGTTCGGGTGGCTAGGTAAACACTATATTAGGTATATTTTTGGTTTGTGACAATGTTTTTTCTTCTGAGCTATTTTTTCGAGCGTAGTCCCTTAAGCGTTCTGAGACCAAAAACTCGTTCAACTTGACGGGTGATTACTCAATTTTCGTGGCATAAAAGTGTTAGTAAAAGAAATTTAAGTTGAATCAAAAGTGTACACTATATATATACAAAATACACAAATTTAATAAAATATACGAACTTGAATGATTTGGTTGAAAAATTTAAACAATTTGAACAAATAAATTATATATACTAGACGTGAGCATGTAAATTCATTCCAATGAAGAATCAAGATCGGATCTACTCTGAATAGCGGACATGATTGCTTCATGATCTAACTCTCGAACATTTTAAAGAATCTTGTTATTAAGTCTTCCTCGATATCTATACAGCTGATTATTTGTCTCCAGAACTAGATGTAAATATAAGATTATTTTCTTGTGTGTTTCAAAGTCTTCAAACACCCAAACAGAGGAATTTTTTAATGGATACTGTCGAAGTCAAGTTCCAGTAACTACCACTGACCGTGTAGGGTACTCAATATCTTTGCCGTCTATAACAGGAGAATTCAAATTATTTCTTTCCTCCATGCAATGACATAAGAAATAGTTTGTTCTTTCTTCATTGTCTTCTATCGCAATAAGTGCAAACAAGAGTCCTACAAAATTTAAATTACATATTTATTTCAATGGACATAACTCAATACAAAAATTGTAAATAACCATTTATCTTGTCACACCAAAATCAAAATTTCGTCAAAGTCTCTAGATTTTGCTACTTCATTTATAGAAAAATAAGTAGTAATGCCTGTAGAGGTTGATAACTAGGAAGAGGAGTTAGAGGCCTACAAATCCATCCATCCACCCATTCTTGTGAATCACACTCAGCAGTGAAAAATTTGATACAAGCTACACAAAAACATGCCAACTTTATTGTCCATGTGTCCCATGAAGTAGTGTCTGAGCTACAAAATGAGTGCATATCACTAGACCCTGTGAGTGTCATATAATCCTCATAGTTAGTAATTTTTTGTTCCTATATCAACCAAAAATATCTGCGAAATGTGGAATTTTCTTGAGAACCTCGGGCCATATTTTCAATGGGTAAGTGCACCAAGTTTGGGGGCAAAATGGGGTCTTAAGTGGACGCATTTTTTTAAAAAATAAAAAACTTCAACTTGTATGACTTTTTCGAAATAGTTACACTCAAAATTAGAAGATGTTGTAGAAATATGAATCGTAGAATTTTGAGTACAGTTTCTAAGCTACTAAATTTTATTGAAACCAGATAAGTTTAAGTCGGTCAAATAACTAAAATACCAACAGGTGCTCTTGTTTTTGTTTAAAAACATAATAGAGTGACTTTCGTGCCCCCCACCATTTTTGGATACCATTTAGTATTTTTGAAAACCCTTTGGTAGAAAGATACCTAGGAGCATCTAGTTTGTGTTAGATATTTTTAGCAGGTATTTTTTTTATGATTTTTCTAGTACCAAAATTTAACATTTTGAAAAATAACAAAGCTCCGACTGTGCTCCCCCTAACTACCTCAAAAAATATCAAAAATTAGTTTTTCTTAATATCTATAGAATTAGTCCTAGTTTTTGCCTAAATTTTTTTTATTCAATTTCGATGAGTCAAAAAAAATATACACGATAAAATATGGACATATTTAAACTTCAAAAAATATCTATAAAAGGGCATAGTTAGAAAATAAATAATATGGAAACCTTATATTTGTTAGAAAAAATAAAAAATAATATTTATACAAAGAAGAAACTTTGCTTTACGTCGTGGTATAATTTTTTTTAAATGAATCAATCATTTAATGTTTATTTATCATGGCAGAAGTTGGATTTTTGAATTTTCCTACAAAAACACATAGTTTTTTGTGTTTTTGCAAGTCCATGCCTTAGGCTTGGGGATCCAAACCGGATCCCAAGCCTTGAGGCATGGGTTGGAAAAGGGAAAAAGCATAACGCATATGTGTTATGCTTTGTTTATACATTGTGGTCCCCCAACATCCCTTTCAACTGTTTCACGAGATTTTTGCATTCATTTTTTTTTGTCTGCAATTTTATGTACATTCTTACACGATTTTTTAGTAGTTCATTTTGTCCCCTATCCCACTAGTTGAATTTTTATAATCATGGGTGATAAAATTCAAGCTAAGGACAAGAGGAAATTCAATAACAAGACATCGGTGCAATTGGAAGAGATGAGAATGAAGAAATTGAAGAGAATGCAAAAACTTCGTGCAGGCAAGGTACATCTGCTATATCAAATGTAGCTAATGTACTAGAATATGGGGATGAAATACATAATGAAAATGTAGATAATAATGATTTTACAATGAATAATGATATTGAATTGAATGATAATGTTGGTATGGATGAAGATATTGATATGAATCCAATTTTTGAACCTTTACCTTAGAATCCAAATGTTAACCCCGAAATTTGTATCAAAACATTGAATAAAGAAAGTAACCTTATAAAAGAATCTTCACCTCTAAGAAAACCTCCTTCCATTTTCTGAATAAATCTAATTCACTTAATTGAAATTGACGAAAACATTATGAAACCGATGCCTAACAAAATGTCTGAAAGAAATGCGAGAAGAAAAGCTAGTGGAATTTGGGATAATTACTTTGAGAATTTAAACGATACACAAAGATGTTAATTTTTTGTTACATTGATGAAATTAATTAAGATGATACCTATAATGAAGACCCTGGGGTTAATAACATCTAATGTTGCTAATCAAAATTCGTCAATTGTTGAAAACATACATAAAGCATACCAAACTGTACGTGGCAAAAGATGCACCAAAGATAGTTTTTGGAAGAGTAATTGGAGGGATGGGATCTTGATAAGTAGATGGAAGATCAATGGTTAGTATTGAATGAGAAGATAGATAATTCTAGAATTATAAAATTCTAGTATTGTGGACACATATTCATTGAATTAAAAATTCAATGGGGAAGAGTACAAAGTTAGAGAGCCTTTTAGAATTGGAAGCTTCTAGAAATAGAATCCTCTAGATTTAGAGGTAGGGGATATGATTGGTTTAGGATTAGATTAGGCTAATAAATGATGATTAGAGGTGATTTGATGGAAAGGCTAGGTGTAGGGATGTGTAGGGTAGGTGGTAGGTTAGATGTAGGAATATTAAATTTCTATAAATTATTAATAGGGATTATATAGGATCTAATAATGAAATAAAATTGATTAATGATAAAATGGGATATGATGATGGATTAGAAGGATTAATAATGGAATGGTGGAATATTGGATTAATTATAAATAATGATAAAGGGGGAAATATGATAAAATGGATTAAATAATAATAATAATTAATCTTGCAATTAATTATTATATGGATGATGTTGGGATATTTGTGGGACAAGTTAATCGTAATTAACAATGTAGACATTTTATATGTCTACAATTTTTATTTTTTTCTATTTTAAAAATATGTTTTGTTTTTTCTCTTCTTAAGACCCTCGTATAAATCCTCCTTAGAATTATCATGAGGAGCCTCCTAAAACCCCTCCCAAAGACCCTATTTAATAGCCTCATGAATATCCTCCTAAACAACCTCCTCTCAACCCTCCTTCATTTCCACAAGACCCAATAGGAACTGTAAATATTTTATGGAAAAATTAATTCAAAATAAAATTCAGATTGAGGTTTTGATACAAACATTGAGAGACCCTCGATCAAAAAATGCATGCCAAATTGATTTGATGAACTCTTTACAAACCTTGATATGGGAATTTAACTTAGAAATGAGTCAAATTAATAGAAAGAAGTCACATAGATGTACATGTAGGACATATTATGTAGCCAAATTATTTTTTGAAGAAATAAAAAGAGTATAAATATCAAAATATATAATATGTATCTTATTTATAGACCTTAGAACCAATGAACTGATGTTATTGAATTGAAAAATATTATAGATACATTGGTGCATTAATGAGGGTATTTATTTTCGTATTCCTACCAATGGTGGATGCTTTTCAATCAGGCTTCTTATAATAATGATGAGGTCCTTCTTCATTTTTGTAGGAAACACTACTATGATTTTATTTGGAACGTTATTTTGAACTATTTTGTCCGCTTCGATTTTTAGGGAAGAAAAGAAAGATATGCATAGGATATAGAGAGTGCCTATTAATCTCCTAATAAACCTAATAGAGTCAGTTTCTAGAAGCTTCCTAATCATGTAGTATTCCCCCTTCTGTATGGGAGACTATAGATATACATGTTGCATGCTCGCAACTCATTCATTGAGAGATAGTGGAGCACATTCCCTGTGATCATGATGAAATTAAAGGTGAAGGAGAGATAATAGGAGACCCATGGTTGGTGCACAACTTTTTACTTCTTGTTTCTCTTAATGTACCAGAGTTTCCAAGATAGGGGATACCTTGATGAATATTTTTTCAAAATCTAAATTTGGCACATTTCCCACCACTACATTTCTAATGAAATTCCCTTTTATTTCATAGACAATCTTTTTAAATAAGAATACTGTATAATTTATTAATTTATAATTTCATATACATATATATACATATGTATGTATATATATGTGTGTGTGTGTGTGTGTGTGTGTGTGTGTGTGTGTGTGTGTGTGTGTGTGTGTGTATACATATGTATGTATGTACATATGTATATATATGTACATATATATATATATATATGTACATATATATATATATATATATATATATATATATATATATATATATATATATATATATATATATATCTGTATATATATACACATATATTATATATACATATATATATGTACATATGTAGATATATATATGTATATGTGTGTGTGTGTGTATATATATATATATATATACATATACATATGTGCATATATATGTATGTATGTGTGTGTGTGTGTGTGTCTATTTTATAATTGGTAAAAGGAGGGTTTTTCCAAGGTCCATTCCTTATTATAGCCAAGGATCTAATATCTAGATATATCAATGAGTATTACAAGGAACAAATCTAAAGCTTAAACAAAGTAACTGAAACATCTAGTCTAGGAATGGTCACAAACCAACATAAAACTAGGAAGAAACCTTGAACTAAACACAAAATCAGACTTGATAGAGAGATGCCTATTATTTTACATTACAACTCTAAGTCTCTCGCATGGGGTGATAGAAGGTACTTGATGTTTTATTTTTAACCCTTTTCCATCCTTCTTCCCCCTCTTTTCTAGAATTTATCTTTTCGAAATATTTAAAACTCATTGAATTTACCTTAATATTTTTACCATGTGTCACTACCTCCTGCATTCCTCCTAAATGTAATTCCATGGAGATGAGGTCATTCACATTCTATTCTACCAAAACCGCATCATATTTGGGATTTTTATAACCATTTTTTATAGCACCATTAAAGTTAGGATGTTTTAAAATATCCTTCTCCTATTTTTCTTGTCACTGACAGTGAGTCATTAATGGGGATCACTACCCCATGCAACCACCATTCTTATCATCTCCTTTTGTATTGGTTTGAACTGCTCCCATTGAAGCTGGCATTGTAATTATCACCTTCATAACCTTTTCAAACTAACAGCTGCCCATTAATCCTCCTGATTTTTCAAATTTTGATCAATCCTCCACGACATATGTGTGGGAAGCAGGGACCAGTAAGTCATCTTCGCTCTTCTTTGGTATGTTTGAAACTAACTTATCTGCATCAAGGAACATATCCAACGAGCTCTTTGAATACTTTATGCGGTGCCTCCCCTAGATGTAAGGATGATTCAACTATCAGTTGCAACTTTACAGGCAACATAATCTCTTTTTGTTGTGTATTGTTTCCTGTCTGGAGGATGGATAATTTCATATATTCAAAATAGGAATGTTGTTTTAACTGTACTTTTAGTTTCATGTTAACCATGGTGATACTCGACCATGTAGTAGCATATAGATCGATGGTAATCATCTATTTTTTTATTTTAGTTCAAGGCAGTTTTTAATTATTTTAGAATAACCATAGATATATGTATTTTTCACTATTTTTTAAATAAAGACATGCACATGTATGTGTATATTTATATATGTATGTGCACTTTAAAATAACCATGTATTTGTGCACATTTACTTGATGACCTCAACCTTTACTCCTTTTTTACAAGATGTAGTAGTCATAAGGGTTGGCGTTGTAATTTCTACTGCAAAGAAATATATAGAAGTACGTGATTTTGTCTTACTTTAATATTTTATATGCGTTTTAGTTTTCGAATACATTTTTTCAATATTTTTGTGAATATCTTATGTGAAACTTTTACTTACATAGGATACTCTAGCTTCACCTCAACTTACCCCAGTTTAGACATTTTCTAGGAAAATTAAAGTGTTAAACTTTACATATGATCAAATTATATAATTTGTACATGATTTTAGTTTTGTTTTTGAGGTAAATGTACTTAATTTTTGTATATATACATTTACAGCCCAACCCCTACATAATGTAATGTCTTTATAGTTTTCCTTTTCACACTCAATCATGTGAGCAAGAGAGATTCATTAATGAGAGTGAGTAGTAGAAAGAAATTGAGATGGACCATGTTATTGCAATATACACTTGTTTAATATTTTTTTCATTTTAATTATCATTAAAATTATTTAGGTCTTATTTTTTGACATATTTTTATGATGAATATGTTGTGTTACAAGTGATAATTGATCCTAAGAGATCTAGACATCGGTAAAGTATGGAGAGTTATTAAGAGGGACACCCATTTTTGTCAAAAGTAAAAAGGGCATACTTTTCTAGTTATGCCTGAGTGGATGCTACAGACATTGATTGTCACATTGTAGAGACACATGAAACTTATCTAAATACTTTTTTGTGTAAGCCTGTATGGATTTTATGAAATTTATGTATATTGATATTTTAATCTCATAATTTTTATTCCATAATGGTGTCATCTTAATGTGTAATTTCAATATATTAATTTCATTATCATTTTTTTTATTTTTTAATTGATAATATATAAATTTTAAAGGAATATAAAAATATGATACAACCACTATAAGATATGCATATTCAAATCACATGTACATATAAGACCAAACTAAACACCAAGATGAGTAAAAAACCAACATAACTCCTACTTGAAGAATCTCAAAGAAAATGCTTCTTCTTATTATTCATAGACCAAATTATCTTTATTTGTACAATATGATATTGAATTATTCCTGACAGGTGTGTGCAGCTGGAAAGTGGGAGATAGATGTACGAAGGAGAAGGAGAACGATGTGATAACTATGTGCAGACTAAGTCTAACTTAGACTTAATCTAACATTCCCCCTTATTACATTGTTTGTACAAATGGATCCCAGGAACAAATAAAAATTCACCTTTCCTAAAGGATAGTGAAAACATTTTAAACTTGTTCATCAAAACATGGTAGATGAAAAAATGTTGGCTCATCAAAACATGGTAGAGACAAAAATGTTGAGATAACATCATGTTCTATATTTTATACTCTTTGCATTTGGAATGTTGGCACATTAAAACAAACTAGAGGCATAAATGTTGGCGCATCAACCAAATTATAGTTTTGTTTGAGATAAAATTATGCTCCCTATTTTATACTCATTGCCTATATTTAATGAACCAAATATGATAAAATATTTTATGATATTATTTCCATAATTTATGATTATTATTTATGTGGATCTTAAGTGAAAATCAATTGATGATTTATGTTTTTTTAATTATTTTTTATTAGGTTATTATTGTTTTATTATTTTATAATAAAATAAAAAATCCACCATTGTTTCATACATGTTGGTAGGAACATTATCAAAGACAAAAACCCACAAGAGAATATCCATGTGGAATGACATTTTATTATTTTTATGATAGCATTTGTTTTAACTTATTCTGTTTACCATAACTAAATCTTGTTCACACATGAAACTTGTATTTACACTACAAAATTCAATACATGTGAAGAAAGTGGTAAAATGGCCAATAGCTAGTATTGCATCTCTTTTTCTTTTGAATTTACAATGTGGTCCTCTTCTTCCATATTTTGTCAATAGCATTGATTTTTTCACCATTGGTATTTGAACTTGAAGCCTTACAAAATGTATCAATAGTAAAAATATATTCTTCTTCGTTTTCAGTAATTTGGGATAAGTACATTGAGATGTGGGCCAAATTTTTGTTAGCATAGTCTACGTACTTATTTTTTTATTATTATAATAGTTGTTCTATCTATTCCATTATTCTCTCCTTCTTATTTGTAATCTCTCCATCCATTTAGGGGAGTCTTGTTTATTCCCGTACCTATAAATATTGTACGTGGTTCCTTTGTTTAGTAGAATAATATGAGATAACATATCTCTATTCTTTCTCCTTTATTTCTGCCTCACAGTTTGGTATCAGAGCTTGTAATGACTCTTGACCTATGTGTGCTTGCGTGTGTAGATTAAGCACCACTGGAAGCATGGAACCTACAACATGGAAGAATTGAGATTCCAAATGATCTGCATTGTTTTAGCTGACATACGTGGAGACAATTAAAGACCAGCTCTCTTCATTTGCCTAAATCTACCAATGTGACGTGGAGTGGAGAGAATCTTTCGGTCTCCAGCTACCTGCATGAATGGTAGAATCTGTTCACATACCTACATGGAGCTTCTGTAATTCTTGTGTTATGCAATTGAGTTCTTCAAGAATTGCACGTGGAGGTTTCACTCAAAATTTTGTACGGTCTCACAGATGTTTCTAAGAGAACATATTAAATGTCAGAGGCTAAAAACACCATACTACAATTTGGAGAGTCAATATACTCCGACTGGTGTTGACCAATCAGAATCTTCATGCCTAAATTGCTCCGTGGAGTTTGAGCTAGACATTGAGGAAACTCTATTTTTACTTTTGCGTGAAGGAAGTGAATCTTCAACCTTGCTTGAAAATACCAAAAGCTACATGGTAATTTATAATGGTGTCTGCGTATGACGTGAATAACGTGTTCTCATTTTAGTATGAAATTGCACGTTGCTGTAGGTGATTTCAAACATGGTTCTGCATGGAAGCCTAATGCATTAAGACAAAAATGTTTTCTCTTCCCATTCTATGTGACCTAGAGTTTTTATGCAACATGGAGAATAACAAATCAAATGGATGCATGAAGCTATTGGTACGTAGGAAATTATGACCTGAAAATATCTATGTTATTTTTGTTGTCTTCTACCTCCTTACCTGATGCGTGACACACTGCTCTGTAGAAAATTACTTCAAGTAACCTCCTGGCCACCTACAAGTTGTGGAGGAAGAGAATGTGGAGTCTGACCTATGGTGAAATAGTGTTTCAGAGTGAGTTGAAAAACTCGAAATCTACCTAGGAAAGATTATTGACGAACTGCCTGTTAGATGGAGGAAAATAATCTTCAATCAAATGTGGCATTCTGTAGGTCCCATGTGAAGATTGTTAAGACCATTCAACATACGTGAAGAAGTAGAGCTACTACAAAAACTACACCGAATGTCAACTATAGATAACTCGATTGATAGTGTGAATAACACAATAGACACTACCGAAAGCCATAACATCAACTCGCAAGCTAGAGAACACCATGAAGAAGCTCTTAGTAGAGCTCTGGGTTCTAATTTTCATTGCTCAATTGAGCTTCGAAACACTGGCAATCTAGCCTTCGATGAGCTAGTTCGAGGAGGACTTCTTGAATATTTCCTTTTCGATGTCAGCTACCAAGAAAAGTGAGTTCGAGGAAGAATTAGAAGCCAGGTATGACACCTGATTGTGAAGACGAAGAAGAATGCCCCACCAAGCATGTTGTCGTCTCTCAACACACGAGTATCGAGAGCATCTACGAGCTAGTATTTCACAACAGTGAGTCGTTATTGTAATATCTCTTGAAATAAATTAAATAAAAAGTTTTATTTATTTTTTATACAAAAAAATGTCTACTCCAAAGTTGCTCCTCTCTGATGCTCAGTTGCTTAAAGGGCCTAATTTTGTGGCCTGGAAAATCAAGATGCGGACAATCCTTCATTTTGAAGGATTATGGGGCATTGTGACCAGATCTGTGCCCATTCCCACTACTCCATGACGAATTAATAAAGTATGAGATGGCTAGTGCCAAAGCTTTGATGCTGATAATGCTCAGTATCAGTGATGATGTGCAAACACATGTTCGGAATGTGGAGAAACCAAAGGAGGCCTGGGACAAGCTGGCAACAATTTATGAAGCCTTAAAATTAGACTAAGATCCTCCATCTTCAGTCAAAGCTTGCACACCCTCTCTATGGGTTCAGATGAGAAATTTGAGGAGTTCTTACGTCACGTGGCTGAGCTGTGATCGATAGTTATTAGCGCTTGGTGAAATAGTGGACGACAAAATTCTCATACCGATCACCTTGAGAGCACTCCCTTCTCAATTCCGAGTGTTCGTTACGACACTGAATGTATCTAAACAAATAGTGGCATTTGAAGAACTTGTGAATTTGACTGCAGTAGGAAGAGGCCATCAATTCATCCTAAGAGGAGTCTCAGGATAAATCCCTGTTCTCAAAGCCATACCATGGCCAAAAGAATCGGAAGGGTCCCAAAGAAGACAAATCAAGCGCAACCAAAACAATAGTAGAAAGATCAAAAGTTAAAGAGGTGGTGTCACATTTATAGAACGAACACTCACGACACTGATCATTGCTAGTACAATAGCTTGAAACAAGGGTCTTCAAGTCAAACAAGAACATCAAGGGCACGAAGATTTTCAAAATTCCAAACAATGTCCCTGCTAGAGAAAGCAAAAGGGGCATCTTGCAGCCCAAGAAGATAATGAGTCTGATGAAGAGACATCAGAAGGAGCACATTCTGGTAAGAATCTTGTACTTGTCTCTCAGAATTCACGGACCACGAAGAGAGTCTGGATGATAGACTCTGGTGCAAGTAAGTACATGTTAGGTGACAAGGAGTTGTTTGATTCACTCAACGAAGAGCCCACTAGAGATAGGGTTCGGATAGCCGATGACAAAGAGTATGTTTGCAGAAGGAATAGGAAGAGTCACCATTCCTCTAGGACCACAAAAATGTACACTTACAAAGGTACTATATGTTCCTGGCTTGACTAGAAACCTCCTGTCAGTAACTCAGCTATTAAATCATCACCTGAAGGTAGAATTTCTTGTCCAAAATGGCATCAAATCATGTTTGATCTCGCGACAAGGTAAGATTATTGCTAGAGCATTTCTAAAAGATAAGTTATTTGCTTTAGATACTATTTCATCTTCTGCAACAGCTTTATCTGCATCAACAGTACAATCTACTATGCACTCTGGCATTTTAGATATGGACACTTGTCAGCTAGTTCATTGCATCAGATGAGTTCAAAAGAAATGGTTCATGGACTACCCAAATTGTCTAGTTCCTTGCCTATTTTCCCTAGTTGTCTTGCAGGAAAACAACACAAGGATTCATTTCAGGCAAGCACCTTCCATGCCAAGAAGTGTCTGGAGGTAGTTCATACTAATCTGAATAGCCCTCTTACCTGCATCGTTTTCAGGATACAAGTACTTTCAACTGTTCGTGGATGACCACTCCCGCAAGATGTGGGTGTTTTTCCTGAAGAAGAAAAGTGAGGCTCTTCAACACTTCCAGAACTTCTATCATCACGTTATGAAAGAGACCGGATCAACCTCTTCTTCTACTTCACTCAGATCAAGGGGGGAATTCACATCAAATAAGTTCTTGGCATTTCTAAACCAACAAGGCATTAAGATAGAACCTGAATGCTCCCTACACGCCCCAGTAGAATGGCATTGTTAAGCATCACAATCGCACAGTGATGGAGATGGCTCGCTGCATGCTATTACAACTGCAAAGCTAGAAGAATTCTATTGGGCTGAAGCAGTACAGACAGCTGTATATCTTCTCAATAGGGCATCGTTAAAGATTCTACAAAATAAAATGCTAGAAGGAGGTATGGAGTGGTAGAAATCCATCAATTTCTCATTTGTGAGTATTTGGTTGCACATCATACATGCATGTCCCATCTCAGAAGAGAAAGAAGGTTGAGCCAAAGAAACTCATGTGCATACTACTTGGCTACAACACTACCTTGAAGGAATATCGTCTCATGGATCCTGAGAAAAAGAAAATATACGAGATTTGGGACATGGTTTGTGACGAGTCATCCTTTGACTCAATAGTATCAACAGAAGATCCACTTCCTACCACCTCTCACCGAACTAGTCTCTGAATCAGATGATGAGCTAAGAGGAGACTACTCAGAGAAAAGAAATGTTGTTAGGAGAGCTATTTTTTGACCTTGGAGAACTAGAGAATGTGACTCCACATCAATCCACATGGACAACGATCACAGTTCTTCTCAAAAGCATCCAAGTTCTTGTCCGAAGTGGGTACAAAGCACCATCAAGGACTCACATTTGCAACAACTCCCAGATACATCATCTGGAGTCAAAACAAGGAGTCAAACAAGAAATGAGGTAAACTTTGCACTCATGAGTTCACTGATTAATAGCTTCGAGCCAAAAAATGTTTGTGAAGCACTCACTCAACCTCAGTGGAAGGAAGCCATGGATACAGAATATGACTCACTTATGAAAAATTAGACATGGGAACTTGTCGATCTTCCTAAAGGAAAGAAACCCATAGGCTACAAATGGGTTTTCAAGACAAAATATAAGGCAAATGGATCCATCAAAAAACATAAAGCACATCTTGTAGCAAAAGGATATGCTCAGAAAGAGGGCATCGACTATGAAGAAACCTTTACACCCACTGTGAAGATCAAGACCATCAGAGTTGTTTACGCATTGACTACCACAAAAAGGATGGAGACTTCAACAGATGGAAGTCAAGAGTGCTTTCCTAAATGGTGATCTGAAAGAAGAAGTGTACATGACCAAACCTGAAGGATTTGTTGATGAAGAGCATCCTAAGAAGGTATGTCATCTCATCAAATCATTTTATGGACTGAAATAAGCTCCAAGGGCATGGTATATCAAGATCGATGATCATCTTTTGTAGCATGGGTTCACTCGTCTCATATTAGCCCCTCATATTCAAATTTGTATATAAATAAGGTAGGCAAAGAAATTTTCATTCTTGTTGTGTATGTAGATGATCTTGTGATCACTAGTAGTTCAGAAGATCAGGTTGATATTGTGAAGAATGATCTCAAAAGAACCTTCGACATGACATATTTGGGGCTACTACATTATTGTCTTGGCTTGGAAATATGGAAAAAGGAGCATCACATTTTTGTCTCCCAAGATAAAGTATGCCAAGACACTCCTGGAAAAGTACAAAATGTCTTGATTGTAAACCTATATCCACTCCCATGGAAAAAGGCTTGCAACTTTCAAGATTCCAGGACTCACCTCAAGTAGATGCTACACTCTATAAGAAACTTATTGGAGGGCTCATCTACTTGACATATACCAGACCAGATATATGCTTTGTCCATCAGCTATCTTTCTAGGTTCATGCAGGAGCCAAAGCAATGTCACTGGACAGCAACAAAGCATGTATTGAGATATGTTCGAGGAACATTTGATTATGGTCTGGAATATAAGAAGAATGATCAATTCTTCTTATAGGGATACATCAACTCAGACCACGCTAGATCTATTGATGATAGGAAGTCAACTACAGGATACATATTTCATCTCGGATTTGGACCCATCTCGTGGATAAGCAAGAAGTAGAATGTTATTTCTATCTCATCCACAGAGGTAGAATATCACACCGCACAAGGAGTCTGTGTGCGAAGTGATATGGTTATGTCATATTTTAGATGATATGGGAATTCCTGAAAAACATTCACCTATTCTCTATTGTGATAATCAAAGTGTGTTGAAGCTCGTGAAGAATCTTATTTTTCATGAATGAACAAAGAATATTGAGATTGATTGTCATTTCATTCGAGAGTACATCTTGAACCATCACATTCAGCTCTAGTATTGTCCTACAGAAGCACAAGTTGCCGACATTCTCACAAAATCTCTTAGAAAAGTGAAATTTGAACTTTTCAGGGGTCACATTTGCAAGAATAATGTAATAAGGGGGGGAATGTTAGCATAGTCTACGTACTTATTTTTATTATTAGACTAGTTGTTCTATCTATTCCATTATTCTCTCCTTCTTATTTGTAACCTCTCCATCCATTTAGGGGAGTCTTGTTTATTCCCGTACCTATAAATATTGTACGTGGTTCCTTTTTTTAGTAGAATAATATGAGATAACATATCTCTATTCTTTCTCCTTTATTTCTGCCTCATAATTTTGAAACATATTTAATATTCATTCAAAATATATTTAATGTGAACATAAAAAATTCATTAGAATAGATATACTAGTTATTCTTGGATTCTTGTGGATTTAGACATCTCAAAAGACCTTCCCGAGAGCATAAATCTATAAATTCGAGATAGAACTTGGACCCAAATACTAGACTATGAAACATTGGATTTCCATTATCACTGTTGTTTTGAAATGGGACATGTGTTAGAAGATTTTTGACACACTAAGAAAAAAAGGTGGCCAATCCTGCCTGGTGGGTGGATTCTCTCCCCTCTTTCTTTACAATTGATCCCTCTTCTAATATTTTTCCTAATTATCTTTTGATCCACTCTCAGGTGATCTATCCCCCTATTGTGAATGCCTCTCAGATGCCTCATATTGAATGAAAGACCCATATACCCTAGGCCCCCTCTAAGGCAGTCAAGGAGAGGGTAACCCCCTATTCTCCTTATAGGTCTCCTCTTTGACCCATTTCCTCTTTACATGTTCTTCTCTTGTGTGATTTTGATGCCAATCTTAATAAGGAGGAGTGGAAGGTGTTCCAAAACAAGAAAAGAGTCTCTATTAAACTACAATCAACACCTTATTATATGACACGCAAATCACATTTTCTGGTTGTTGGTTGACTGTAATTCTTTGATGTTGGTGTTACGCAAAGGATGTGATTTTTCTATTGCCTCACATTTTTTTCAGTCATGTTTATTTTGATCTTCAGTTTTGTATCTGGGATTCATGCCTTTTTGGTCCTAGGTAGAGCCCCAGTCAAAACATCTTTACCCTTAAATAAAATAATAATATACATTTTTAGGATTGTTAGTTACAAATCCTTAGTGAATATGCATTCTATATGATATACTCATGGTTTTCAATGGAGTGTAATAATATAATCTATGACATGTATATTAATAAATTAATTTATTTAAGTATAACTAAACTTTCAACATTTTTTAGAGTGGTTTTCAATATTTAGGAGCTATAATATAAGATTTTATTTTAAAATGATACCTTCAAATTCATATTGAGCTAAATGTTAAGGGTTTAATAATTTTAGGTAACATTATGCTAATAGGTGTCCAATTTGATATACAAGAAATGTTAAGCGCACCTAAATGATGTGATTACACAACATGAAACTATAATTGAGCCTAACCAAGTCTGATAATATTGTAATAATTGGCAAAACTATTGGAACTTCTTTATGTAAGCTTTTTTAAATCACCTTATAATTACAACTAATAATGAGCATTTGTAGATAATAATTTCCTAAATTGAAAAATGGATGAAGTTCAAAATGTAATTTATCAGATACCATGATATATACATACGAATAGTTAGGTTGTATACTTGAATATGAAAGTTGAGTAAAATAACCTCATAGGTTTATTTTCAATTCTCGATAAGCTACAAATGGCATCATTTTTCTCTCATAGGAAAAACTTACAAAATGAGAAAAAATTTGCTTAGTTGATGTAGAAAATTCCAAACCATCCGTATAGATGATGAATCAACTTTTATATCACATATAGAATGGACCAAGTTCCTGAAGTACATCTTAATTCTATAGTGATCGGCTATCAGATAGGAAGTTGTTATTGGTTAGACGTGTTCCTTAAGAGAACATGAACATTATTAAGAGGAGAAATAATGTGAACTTAAAGTAGATTTTTTACACTAATTACGAGGGATATATATTTTACCTCTATTTTTTATTATCATGTGAAATATATGTAATAATTCCTAAGATCTCACTCACAAACATAGAAGTGTGCAAAAATCACATCAATTTTTCTTTCGCACCTAAAAATTGCAAAATGAAACAGAAGTTTCTCAATTTATGTATTAACTTCCAAACTATTTATATAGATGAATAATAACCTTTTCAATTACATTTTAATGGCTCAAAATACTAAGGCATGTCCTCATTTGATAGTGAATAGCCATAAAAATCAAAAGTTACTCCATCTCAAACACATTACTTAAGAGAAAATGAACATTATTAAGAGGAGAAATAACACAAACTATGGGAAGAAATTTTATGATAATTAATATGGATAAAGACATGATGTACTTATTTTTATTTTTATGTGGGATCCCTCTAGTAAATACTAGGATCTCGCTCACAAAATTAGAAGTAAGAAAAAATGACGACAAGTTTTCTCTCACAATTAAAACTTGTAAAAGGATAAAAGAGTTTCTTAGTTGATGTAGAAACTTACAAACCATCCATTTACACAATTAATCACATTATTATTCACTTCTTGGATTACATAAAACCCTAAGTCACGTCCTCATTCTATAGTGATTGACTAATGAAATCAGAAGTTGCTACCAGTCAAACACATTCCATAAGAGAAAATGAGCATTATTAATTAGAGAAAAAATAAAAACTTGGGGAAGAAATTAAATGATATCAAAGAGGGATAGATACATGAATTTTGCTAGGTTATTTTCATATGTGATCCATCTAACAATTCCTTGTATATTTCTCATGAACTTAGTACACAAAAATAACATAATTTGTCCCTTACAAAAATACTTGCATAGAAAGAAAAATGTTTCTTAGTTGATGTATCAAATTCCAAATCATCCATCTAGATGATGAATGAAATTATCCATTAAATTTGGATTGGACCATAATCCTAAGGAACATCCTCATTTTGTAGTGATTGACCACTGAAGTAAGAAGTTGTTATTGGTCAGACACGTTCCTTAAGAGAAAATGAATGTTCTTAAGAGGAAAAACAAGAAAAACTTCTTGAAATCATTGTACAACAACCAAGAGGGATACATATGTTCCACTTATTTAATTAGTTTCATGTGGTATGTATATAATAAGTTTTATAAGGTCTCTCATGAACATATAAGTACACGAAAATGATGAAAATTGTAATCTCGCATCCAAAACTTACAAAAGGATATTTTAAAGTTTTTCAAGTGATAAGAACTTCACAAAACCATATATATATATATAATATATAATATATATATATATAAAATTTTCTTTTCCATTACATTTATAATGGACCAAAACATAAGGCACTCCCTTTTTCATAGTTATTGGCCACAAAATCCAGAAATTTCTACCTATTGGACACATTCCTTATGATAAAATGAACATTCTTAAGAGGTGAAACATAGTGAACATCGTGAATTTATTGCATTCCACTTACAAGGGATAGATGAATTCTTTTTTATTCTATTAGTTTCGTGTGGGATCCCTTAAAAAATCATACATTATCATTGATGAAATAAGAATTACAAACAAATGAACGACAAGTTTTCTCTCACAATAAGTGATACCGTCAAACACATTCCTAAGAGAAAATGGCTTATTAATTAGAGAAAAATAAAAACTTGGGGAAGAAATTAAATGATATCAAAGAGGGATAGATACATGAATTTTTGCTAGGTTATTTTCATATGTGATCCATCTAAACAATTCCTTGTATATTTCTCATGAACTTAGTACACAAAAATAACATAATTTGTCCCTTACAAAAATACTTGCCTAGAAAGAAAATGTTTCTTAGTTGATGTATCAAATTCCAAATCATCCATCTAGATGATGAATGAACTTATCCATTAAATTTGGATTGGACCATAATCCTAAGGAACATCTCATTTTGTAGTGATTGACCACTGAAGTAAGAAGTTGTTATTGGTCAGACACGTTCCTTAAGAGAAAATGAATGTTTCTTAAGAGGAAAACACGAAAAACCTTCTTTGAAATCATTGTACAACAACCAAGAGGGATACATATGTTCCACTTATTTAATTAGTTTCATGTTGGTTATGTATATAATAAGTTTTATAGGTCTCTCATGAACATATAAGTACACGAAAATGATGAAAATTGTAATCTCGCATCCAAAACTTACAAAAGGATATTTTAAAGTTTTTCAATTGATATAGAACTTCAAAAACCATATATATATATATATATATATATATATATATATATAAAATTTTCTTTTCCATTACATTTATAATGGACCAAAACATAAGGCACTCCCTTTTTCATAGTTATTGGCCACAAATCCAGAAATTTCTACCTATTGGACACATTCCTTATGATAAAATGAACATTCTTAAGAGGTGAAACATAGTGAACATCGTGAATTTATTGCATTCCAATTAAAATGGATAGATGAATTCTTTTTTATTCTATTAGTTTCGTGTGGGATCCCTTAAAAAATCATACATTATCATTGATGAAATAAGAATTACAAACAAATGACGACAAGTTTTCTCTCACATCCAAAACATGCAGAATAGGAAATTAGTTTATTAGTTGATGTATCAACTTCCAAACTCATTTTATAGATGTAAAATAACCTTTGTCATCATGTATATATTGGCCCAAAATCCTAAGGGACATCATTTTTCTATAGTAATCGGCCACCAAAGTTATAATTTACTATTGTTCATATGCATTTCTTAAGAGAAAACAAATGTTTTAAAGAGGAGAAACAAGGTTACCTTAAAGTAGCAATTACACGCTAATTAAGAGGGATAAATATGTTCCACATATTGTCTTTTTTTTTTTTGTGATACCTATAATAATTACTAACATCTTGTTTGCAAAATTATAAATATTCAAAACTAATAAGTTTTATCTTGCATCCAATCTTGGAGAATGAGAAACAATTATTGATTGATGTAGCAAATTCCAAACCATTCATCTATAAAATGAATCTGTTGGGAAATTAAAGTTTCCATGGTAATTAGTAATATACCATGAAGTAAATAAATGGGTAGTTTGTGTGAGGATTTGTTATTTGTTTGTACGGTTTGGAGTGATTTGTGGGAGGATAAGGATAAGGATTAGATCCCATATATTGTGGGATGAAAATCTGTATAAATATCTCTCTCAAAAATAATAAAGGTGCATTGTTTGATTGACTAAATTCCTTGATTTGGTATCAGAGCAGGCACCCTAAGGGACCTCTCTGTAATTCTGGCCTTGTTCCTTACACGATCCTTTGAGTGTAGACCACGTCAATTGGTCCTATCATTTGGAAGGCTATTATTTTTCAATACATATATAGTGCAGACCATTGTGCGTGCTGTTAGCAGTATATTTATTTTTATATACAGGCTTCAACATTTGGTGTTTTTTTTTTTAATTTCAGATCTGGATCTACGTGTTTTGAGGAATACGTCCCTTGTATTACTTTTTATTGGTATCCAGTTTATACTTTGCAAGGTCATCCATCATTTGTAGAAAGATTTGGGACATTTGAATTGAAGGCCATGCTCCTTGCATTTAGGACGCCTTTCTATCAGGCATTAATTAGCTTTGTTTTTTTTAACCCTCCTTGATGACTTCAATGGTCGACTTGACATCTCCAAACTAGATCCAACTCTTCCTGTACTACATTTGAACCTGCATTATTCTATGTCCAACGTTTTTTTTGTCTGTTCGAATCTCTTCACATTCTACGTTGTAAACATCTTCCTCCGCATGGCGACCGCTCAATAACCAGCGCTACCTTCCAAGTTTTTTGATCTAGTTTTTCCTTTTCTCATATTCGATTTACTTCACATATCGGACGTGCAGCGAGCTGGAGTCACACGGTGTCTTTATTCAAGCCAAGACGTCTCCCTCTGCACCAGATTCAAGATGTCTTCCTCAACGTAGCAGATCTGCAGCGACCGATTACAACTGTGCATCAAAGGTGGATCTCAGACCTGACAGAGCTGGAAATAATATTCAATCTTCTCAGGATTTGGTCTGTAACGTTTTTTTTTTTTAAAGGGTTCATAATATTTTAAATTATAGAAAGTAATTAAAGATTACTTTCTTATTTTTCATTGGTGTTTGAAAAACCATTTGAGTCAAATCTTGTAAGGATGCATTTTCGGTTGAAACCAACGTTCACTTAGTTTATTTTTGAGGGAGGGTTAAAAATGGAAAAAAATGAACTAGATAGAAAAATTCGATGGAAAGGATTTCCATACATGTCAAATCCAAATCCAATTGTTGCTGATTGAAAAGGATCTTTGGGACATTGTTGATGGAGGATCAGTTGCACCAACAGATGTAGACGCACTCCAAAAATGGAAAGTTAAAGATAAAAAAGCTTTGGCCATTATTGGCCTCGGATTATCCAAACCTTATCTACATCATGTAGATTTCAAAAAATCATCCAAAGAAATATGGGAAGCATTGAATCAATTATTTGGATCAAAAACCGACAATGCAGAGATAAATATGAAGCAAAAATTATAAGGGTTGAAAATGGAAGAAGGAGGAGATATTTTATCTCATATCAACAAGTTTCACTCTCTAATGGCCCAACTGGATGGCATTAATGAAAAGGTGAAACCCAATGATGCAAATGCCATATTATTAAATAGCATGCCCAAAAGTATGTCCAATATGGTGTTTACTTTAAGTAAACTAAATCCAAGCTTGGAGAGCATAGTAGCAACGCTACTCGATACGAAAAGCAAGGATGATGAAGAAGAAGAAGCAACATTAGCTAGTCAATCAAGTAATTCCTATAAAAGATCAAAACATATCAAAAACTATATATGTTTTTATTTTAGGAAGCTAGGACATGTTATTCTCAACTGCATGAAAAGAGAAAAAGATCTACTTGATGGAAAACTATCCGACAAGGCCATGGCTACTGAAGAAGATGATACTAAAGAACAAAACACACATGCCAATGCTGAAGATTGTTCAAGTGACGAGGATTATATTTTCTAAAAATTTTGTGTTTTGTATCTACCCATGTCAACTCTAAGGGAGGGAATGTTGGGAAATTAGAATTTCCATGGTAATTAGTAATATACCATGAGCTAAATAAATGGGTAGTTTGTGTGAGGATTTGTTATTTGTTTGTACGGTTTGGAGTGATTTGTGGGATGATAAGGATAGGGATTAGATCCCATATACTATGGGATGAAAATCTGTATAAATATCTCTCTCAAAACTAATAAAGGTGCATTGTTTGATTGACTAAATTCCCTGAGAATCACCTTCTCAATTACATTAAAAAATGGCCCAAAAATATAAGGCATGCCCTCATTTTATAGTGATCAACCATAGGATTTATAATTTTCTACCAGTCAAACACATTCCTTAGGATAAAATGAACTTTTTAAAGAGGATAACTAAGGTGAACTTTGAGAAGTAGTCGGTTACTAAATGAGAGAGATATAGATGTGTCTTTTGTTTCATATATATTTCCATTTTGAATAGACATCTTGTTTTCCCATGCTCCCTCCTTTATATGACCTCTTATGGATTGCACTCAGTTCAACAAAGATATCCAAAAACGTATGAGACTAATAAAAATATTCATGGGAGAGGTTTGGTATTTCTATTTTAAAAATTCTTGGAATTTTTCTTCTTTATAGATAGTGTTAGATTGACATTTTTTACCATTAAGTAGTTTAATATTTAATGGTATTTTAACTGTAAGATGGATCCATTTCTTAGATTAATTTACTTGATTATGACATGCCTAGTGAAACACCCCTTTATCTCACATGCCTTTTTCTTCAAGATTCATGTATGTTATGCAATTTGATTTAAATTTCATGTTTTTGTTTATCTTTTCTTATGATTTGAAGTGTTGAGTGGGTTTCTATGTAGAAACAAGGCCAATTTGTGTTAAAATCAAGACTTGAAATCTAGATTTTTACATTTTTAAACTTCTACCTCATTTTTTGTGTTGTTTACTATTTGGAAAACTCGCTCTATGTTTTGACAAAATTACATTGGTAATCTGAAAGCTTGCAGTGGCCTGTGGTGAACTCACTCTAGTTAATTTTTTCGCACAATGAACTCATGTTTTGGAAAATTTGACTTATCATTTGGTGGATTTGTTGTCTATGGGGAGCCCATTAATTTCATAGAAGATTTTACAGGATTAGTGAACTTATTGCATAGCATGGTGAACTCACTCTGTCAAACATAGGATTTAAGATTTCATTGTATTATCTTTTTTTTAGGGTCTTTCCCAAAAACTTGTAGATGTTACGATAAATTTTTCAAAGGAGTCCCTCATGGTAGAGATTATAGGGGCTCTTTTCTTAGACATAAAATATGAAGTTGAGGGAAGGAACCTATTCAAATAATGTTTGAGATCAATCTTAAATATGGAAAATCTCACCAAGTGGGCTGACTTTTCTTGGAAATTTCTCTTATATCCCTATTCCCTCCTTGGAACAAGGATCTTCTAGGTGACCTTTGGTAGTATTGACCATGATTTCATGTGGATTGATGGTCCCTAATTTCATGGTAGATTTGGATTCTTTTTTTCTTTTGGTCACCATTTTTATCCTATAAAGGAGAAAATCATTGCAAGCCCACTATGGTTGGATATTTATAATGTCCTCTTGTCTTGTGTAATGAGGACCCCATCAAGTTGCTAGTTAAAAAGATTGGTTCCTTTGTTGATATTGACTCTAACTTATTTGATAACATGTTTCCTAGAGTATGTGCAGTCGCTAGTCTATCTAAATCATTATTTCATTTCATTAAATTAGTTTCATCTCATAGATGTTGGATTTATAGCATCAACTATCAAGGTCTCTCTTTCATATGCCTTTGATACAATATGATTGGCCATAGGTCTATGTCATGATCTTATAACTATAGACCACCCCTTTCTTCTCAGTAGGTTTAGAGAAAAAGAGATGGGTCTTAACATCCTAAATATATTTGGTGAAATGGTTATAAGTTTTTAAAGTGTGGATCCTCTTTTGACAATTCTCTTCTTCCTTCAAGAAGTTTCTCAAAAAATATATGATTCCCCCTCTTATTCAGGGGTTTTCTTAGAGCATTATGTTTTGAAAGAGGAATATTCAGAAGGTGGGAGATTATTTTTATAGGTTCACACACTTTGAGAGATCGTATGGCCTTATCAAGACATATGCTAACAATACAAATCCTAGGTGCTATGGCCGAAAGTAAATGTCATAGATTTGAGGAAAAAGGAAGGATATTGGAACTTGAGAAGATGACAAGTGTTGGATCTCAGAGGATGATGGAGGAATTTATTTCCCATAATAGTGAGACCTTAGGTGTATATCTCTTTTTGAATTATAGAGGTAGCTAGATGACCTTTTAAGGGGATGTTTCAGGATGTGCCACTACTTACATGTGTTTTTCACTTTCTTCTTGTTGATTATAGGTGACTGTGGGATTCTAAGTTTTTATTCTTGTGCCTTATTTTATTTCTTATTTTTTTGTCCTTTTGTCTTTGCAATGTTCTATAGAATGGACCCTTATTTCTATCCTATATCGATTCATATCTCCAATCAAAAGTGTTTATCTTTTAATAAAAAATATATTAGATAATATTGATTGAAAAACATATTTTAAGTCACTTAAACTATTAGCATTAGTGTAGTTTAATACATTGTTGTTATTGGACAGTTATAACTGTCCTCCTTCTTCCAAAACCTTTATATTTGGCTTGCTCTTTTGTTTGGGATACGCACATTGAATAAATATATTCTGTCTTCTGCTATCATTGGTATCAGAGCCTATGTGTGCCTGAGCTGGAGGAGGTGATCCGTGAGGAGAAGCTGCCATGGAAGGAGCCCAAGCCTGCGTCAAGGAGACATGGTGTGGAGATTTTAGAGCGACCAGTATTGTTGAGTGAAAATGTTCTGACGTGGAGGAGAAAAATATCCCTGTAGAGACCTGCGTGGGAGTTTTTTTCCATCTGCAAAGCCATGGAAATATTGACATTGGCGTGGAGCATCAACACATAGCGTAAAGAGAATTTGCGACCTATTTTGTTTGACAGAGACGTATGGATGTGGTGCTAACCAACCTTGTGTGGTGTGCAAAATTTTCTTTATTTCAGTGTGGCAATCGATCTGGAGGAAAGTTGCAGCGTGGAAAATTCTAGATTTTTGCACACAAAACGTGAAGACCAATGCTTTGAAATTTTTTGGAGATTGGTTTGTTTTGGTGTGCAGACCTGTATCGTGTTTGGCTAGATGTTTTTCAGTGTGGCATCAACCTACGTGGGGGATGAACTATTATGTTGTTCGAGCATTGAAAACTACTCTTTTAGATGATGTGGTCTATTCCACAGAGAGTGGTTGCATAACTGATTATCCTTCTCACCTCGCAAAATTTAAGGGGAGGCTCATCGTTGAAAAGAATGCTGTGAAAGATAAGACCATGCCTTTGCCAACAGAAAAGGGTGTCAAGAAAGTAAACAATGGAGAAGTGCGGAACATATGACAGAGAGTCCTGACTGGTAATTTACTTCCTACTTCACCATTTTTTCGTTTCTTTAGTAGTTATTATGGACATTCACTTGGAAAAATACTCAGGGTTAAACTTTCATACATGGAAGGTGAAGATCTAAATGCAACTTATGCATAAAAACTTATGGGGCATAGTAGATGGGAAAGAGAAAACGCCCACCGATGCCACCAAATTAGTAGAATGGCAGTGTAGAGATGATAAAGCAAAAGCCATTATTGGTCTTGCTCTCTTTGATTCTGAACTCCATCATGTTGATCTCAATAAATCTTCCAAGGACATGTGGGATAATTTAAATCAATTATTTGGATCGAAAGCAGTGAACACGAAGTTTTCCCTAAAAATTTAGTTATATAGATTAAAAATGGAAGAAAGTGTTTCTATGTCTAGCCACATTAATAATCTTCGGTCTCTACTCCGAAAACTAGCAGAAGTCAAAGCTGTGATAAAAGACGAGGATGCCAAAGCTATCCTATTAAACAGTCTATCTTCTAAATACAACAATGTTGTTTTTACTCTCAGTCAAATATAGTCTAAATCTTTAGATGACATGATCGCGGCTCTTCTCACAGAGGAAAAATGCATAACTGATGATGCTGGAGAAGGTGATACTCAACAAGTAAGTGCACTTTATTCCATAAACAGAAAATTTCACATGCGATCAGATAAAAATAAACAAGGGCCTAAACAAGAGATTGAATGCCACTATGGTCAGAAGAAAGGTCATATAATGTGGAACTGTCATAGCTGAGCAAGAGATGTTCTACAAGGAAATATAAAACACAATGGAGCTAATACTACTCATATAGAAGATCCACAAGATTCTGACGAGAGTGAGGAAGTTGTTAATGAGATTGGCTTCACATCATCTCTAGTACTATAAGTAGCAATGAAGGAGGATGAAGGACAACGGAGGTTGGAGGAAATCCAGCGACCTCTTACAAGCCGCAAGCGACGAGGCCGCCGACAGATATTGTGGCGAATAAGGTATTGAGGACCAATTCCTCAATTTTGGTTTGTTTATTTCAGTTTTGTGTTGGTTGTTCTGTTGTTTTTCAATAAAGTGCAGATGTTGCTTAGTTTCCTATTTGGGACCTCCTAAATTGAAAAGCATCATGGGGAATAGAAAATCACTGAAAGGAGTGCATGGTACTCGCACTAGGTTCGTGGTAAACGTGTAAAACTACCGAGCTAAAATCCTCTTGGTTTCGTGGTAAACCTGTAAAACCACTGAGGTATCATCCTCTTGGTTCTCGGTAATCCTGTAAAATCACCGAGGTGAATAGTCAGAAAGTGCTACTGTCCCTCTAGGTTTATGGTCAACCTTAGAAAAACCATGTGTATTGAGACCATGTAGGCACATGCTCGTGTGAAGACCCTCTTTGCGGTGTTCTCATTAAGGGTGGGACATCCAGTATCAAGAAATGTATGTTTGTACGAACAATGTAATAAGGGGGGAATGTTAGCATTAGTTTAGTTTAATACATTGTTGTTATTGGACAGTTATAACTGTCCTCCTTCTTCCACAACCTTTATATTTGGCTTTCTCTTTTGTTTGGGATACACACATTGAATAAATATATTCTCTGTCTCCTGCTATCATAAACAAGGTTGATAAGTAATTCTTCATTTGAAATTTATAACTCAAACACGTGCTTAGAAGATCAATAAATATAGAGGGCACATCCCATAATTTCTTGGATTGTAAGTAGTTATTAACGTTATGATGGTTATATTTTCCCATTAGATATGAACTCATCAAATCTATGTTATAAGAATATTCAATAATGATATAGGCTTCTAGTAAATATTAGGTAGGCTTAACTTATTTTTCATTCCATACACATTTTCCTGAAGACATCATTAACTATTTTAATATTTGAATTACCAATTATTCATGTTAAAACTATTGAACACCCCATAATACCCGTATTCTATTTCATTAGAAGGAATAAAGAAAGAGAACTAGTTATGAAGAATATGAAAGTGATATCAACAAGGAGAAAGAAGAATAAAATAGGATATAATGGTGAGAAAAAAGACAACGAAAAATAAGAAATTGAGTGCAAGGGAAAGGCTATGAAACCCTACTAATAAAAATGAGAGATTCAATATATATGCTTCCAAAGTTACCATCTAAAACTATACTATGTTTCCCTTTTCTCATGCACAGTCACTTCTGGTGATGGTGTTGGGAGATGCCAAAGCAATTTGGAGAAAAATATGGAGGATTTAATCCACAACCTTAGTTCCTCCATACTTTCTCATTCCTCATTGTGCAACATGAAAATCGTGTTTATTGTTTTAGCAAGTCTCAGAGAATCTCATACATGTTGTGCTCCTCCATCAACACAATGCTCTACACATAGATCGAAATGAACTATGCAATGCTCACCACCTATGTGGGGCCTTCTCTTTATATATTTTGAGTTTCTTAGGCTATGGGGATTTTTTAAATTATTTTTCATTTCCTTTTTGTGTCCATTTACACACCAATAATGTTCTAATTTGAATTCAAGAAGTTTATAAATATATTTAAAAATGAACTTACGTGCTAAACCTATTGCAAGAGTTATATACTGACTTTGTAGTGATTTTTCTCAAGAATATCATATATAAGTAAGTCAATTCAATATTTTAGAGATAATTTTAGTATTTTCTAGTTTTACTCCATGCAGCTCAAAATTGGTCTATGAGATTTGCATGCAGCATATTGTTTTTTTTTTACTTTCAGTGATTTTGGCAAGGAATGAGGGGCATGAGGCATTTTAGATGCCTATCTTGTGAGCTCAATTTACGCTACTATCTAGACATGTTGTCTACCACCTTTCAATAACATTTATGTTACTATACATACAAACCAATATATTAAATCCATACCTTAATTATCTTCTTTTTTGTCAAATGTTTAATCATTTTGTATTATAATACATTTTAAACTAAACTATTTTTCTAAGATTTTGATACACAAGTGTAATTTAATAATCCAAAACTTTATCCTCTACTCTTTATGTTATACTACAATCTAAAGTAAACCGTAAAATCAAGTCTCCTTTAATGTTTTATCTCACATGATCTAATTGTTACTTAGAAGTGCTCTCCATATCTAGAGTTACGTATTTAAAATACTTTTAGAATGAAAATATAAAATCATATTTAGTAGCGTTTTGAATACAAATAGAGGCCAAACGCCAATATTTAAGACGCTAGATGTTATAGATATGAGTCACAGAAATATAGAATTGCTTGAAAATAGAATAGAAATTTTTATTATTCAAGAACAAGATAAATTAATTAAACTAGAAACTATTATTCAAGAACTAGAATGGTCTGTTTTCGAATCTGCAAACACTAAGGAATGTTGAGAGCATTGCAGTAGAAAGCAGAGCGTGGCTTGGTAGAATTGGTGGGCATGTGAAGAATGGGTGAGAATCCTTTATATCGTCCCTCAAACCTGGCAACGCACACGTCAACCATATCTTTTAACACTTTACTTTGCTGGTTTTTGGGTTGAGCTACAAATTCCTCCATCGCCATCCACTGAATTACAAACAAATTTTCAAATCACTTCCATCGCACAATTATATTCTAATTATCACCTTATTAATATACTGAAATATTAGCGTACCTTAGCTGCACAAATTTCGGTGTCCTCCATCAGGATTTCAGAAGAAAGAGATTTTAACATACACACGAAAAGTAGATCAGATTTCCCAAAAGCTGCGTTGTGACCATCCCTGTAATTCACCTTCAAATAAGTTAGCGAATTAATAAATCAAATTGAGGCAACTAATTCTAATCAAATATGGAATGAAAGTTTATTACTGTACCTGAATCCTACCACCTCTACAAATTCTGTCTCAATCTGCCAAAGTTGAGAAATAAAGTAAGAATCTTTTAATAATGATGCCCGAAACTTTAATAAAATAAATGAAGATGATGAGAAGAGGCATTTACCCCCGTTTCTTCTTTAACTTCTCTTACAGCTCCTTTGTTAATGCATTCCCCCTGCTCCACCCTCCCTGTGGGCATCTTCCACAACCCTGAATCTTTGTAAGGTCCGTACTTTTCCTGAACCACTAGCACCTACATTTTCATTGTCATCAATTTGCCAGGGAAATGGGGAGAATTTTTTTAAGCGGACATTTTATTCCAGTAACAATGATTATATAGAGAAAAAGAAACGAGAGAAGTGTTACCTCTCCCTGGGCGTTGAATACGAAAGCCGCGATTCCCACTTGATTGGAAGCATTAGCAGGAATCGTACAAGGTAGAGATTGAGTAGGGATCCAATACACTAACATTACATACGATGCCTCCGCATGGTGGTACCAAAATCCCTCCTGCATTAACTCACAACGTCATACAAATTGCTTCCAACATTAATTTTTTATTTTCTGTACTACCATTAGACGGCATTTTAAAATTTATGAAGATGGTGATGAAGAGTTATGAGACCTGAATAAGCGCAGGAAGTATTTTGGCCTGTTCGATGGCCACTTTAATCCACGCTCCCTTCTTCCCCTGCAAAGCCCAGTTACATGAGTACTACTCATTATGAAGGGAAGGAAATCTTTTAGCGTTAATTAAGGGATTTGTATGATAGTGTTAGCAAGCACTGACTTGTCGTGTCCATTGAGAGAGCGATGCTTTGAGCGAAGATGCGAAACGGGCAGCATCGTTGTTCTCATTCTCATTCTGGATCTCAACAACTACACCATCATATCTATCTTCATGGAATTTCAGCAATTCAGGTATTTCTTGTGTTTGTATGGCCTCTGAAACCTCGTTACTTGGAAATGCCATTTTATAGCGTAAGCAATTACCTGTAAAAACATATGTAAGACTTAACAATCATAGCAGGATTCGGGAAACAGAAAATCAAACAATATAAGAGAGACCAAACTTCATACTTGTCGACAGAGACGAACGTGTGTAAAACCAGATTGAATTGTAATATATAGAATTGGAGGGGAATATATAGTCACGGACAGAAGTCGTAGTAGGCTTCGCGGGTGGTGAGAAGCAATTGCAACTGCACATTATTTTATTGATAAAAGAAGCGCGTGAGCATCCATTTTTGAAAAATTTATAAACTTCACGGCAAAGCGAAGCAAATAACACGCCGTGAAACACTTGTTTACGAAATCAGTGGCTGTGGAGAAGGTTCGTATTAAGGGCAAGAGAGATCTGTGGTTGGTGCTGGATTGAGGACGTGTCACATGTGCTGGATAAGAACAAAGTTGCAAGGAATTGTGGTGAGGAGCTAATAAGGTATTAAGGACTTACTAAGAAGCCAAGCTATGAACAAATTCAAACTCCCCATGGGCATGCCAACCGGCACTGACCCCCAACTCTATGGAGGTCAGCTCACTCAATTGGTGGCCTTCTTTTAGGGCAAGGAAAGGAAGCACCTTCTCTAAGGGAAAGCTTTATATTGCCGGTACGTTCCGAATTCATAAGTAGTCAAGTTATATAGTCTCGCACGGCTGTTTACCACATTGTGCGTGTTCGGTGAGTAATTGGTGGGGCCTATGCAGTGTTGAACGACCGGTCGCATGTTCAATTCTTTTGCATGAAGTCAGCGGGAACATGCCAAGAAGTTTCTGAGCTAGACAACAACTGTTTGTTTGCTGTTCATTTGTTGTTTTCTTGTTGTTGTTCTGTTGGTTTTTTTAACTTCTCTTGGTAGATTGGTTTTTTTTTCTGCCATGTAGGCCTTAAATGTTTTAATCTGGTTTGCAGAGCCTTGCTGTACAAGGGTATAGTCCCTTTCAAAAAACTATTTGCCAATAATAATAAAAAAAAAACATGCCGGGAAGTTATGCTCAGCCTTCTCTAAGTGGTGCGTTCCAATATTTTATGACATGGCCCGCTGGTCCCACCATATCGATTAAATTAATGTTGGAAAAAGTGTGGGAGTTAATTTTGACTCGATCCAATTTTTGAGAAATAAAACAACAGTTTAATATTTTGCATGTATCCATATGATCGTGCTTTAATTTTTTTTGGATAGTCTCTAGTTTGTCTTGCATGATGTTCGTAGATTTTAGGATAAAAGCAATAAAACAATTAAGCTTTGTTAGCATGCACTATTTTTAGAAACAAAAGTTATGTTTTTAGAGTCTTCTATTTTAGAGTTGTGCGTTCTATTTTTAGGAAAAATCTTTTATATAAGTAAGAGTAATTGCTATGTACACATAGAAATCAGCTTGTAAAGAGTTGTAGCTCAGACACAAATTGTAAGGAAATTGCAGAAGCAATGAGTAATTGAAATTACACACAACAATGTTGGTTTGGTTCAAATCTCTACTTGTATTTGCAAATATTTTATCATGTTTTTGTTCGTTGTTTTATCTGTTTGATAATTTTACAAATTAGTATCAAAGTGTTGTTTTCCAGTAGGTTATCAAATTGATAGTCAGTTATGACTTCTACATCGGTGCATCTTTATCAAGTCTACAGACACCACATTTTACAAGAAAGAATTATGAGTATTGGTCATTAACCAAGAAGGTGTTGTTTAAATCTTAGGATGTGTGGGAAATTGTAGAGAATGGGTACACAAAGCCTATAGATGCAACAACATATAACACACTCCTAGAGGAAAATAAAGACACTTTGAAATAATTAAGAAAGAAATATGGAAAAACTCTTTTCAATATTCATCAAACCATGAATGAAAGTATCATTCCTAGAGTGGCAGAAGAAAGTCAAGCAAAACCGCATGAAACATTCTCCAAGTTGCATATTAAGGTAAGGAGAATTAAAAACTGGCAAGCTATAATTACTTCGAAGAGATTTTGAAAATATGTCAATGAAAGATTCAAATTCCATAGAATTGTTTGTTACTTTCGTAGTTGACATAGTCAATCAAATTAAATCCAATGGTGAGACTATTGAAGACAAAAATATTATTGAAAAGTTTCTTAGGAGTTTTCCTGTGAAATTTGATCCTTTAGTAGTTTTTATTGAAGAAACTAAGGATCTGAGTCATTTTTCAATTGATGAGTTCTATGCATCACTAATAAATCATGAACAACAGTTGAATAGATCACATGTGGTTGTAGATCAAGCTTTTATATATCAAACATCAGGAATTCGTGGAAGAGGAAGAGGAAGAGGAAGGTTCAACCCTAGAGTTAGAGGAAGAAGTTCATCTAGAGGATGCAGCAGCTGATCAAACTCAAGTGGAAGAGGACAAAATCAAGAACTCGGTCATAATCAATTTTTTGGACAAAGACAGGACAAGTCTCATGTGTAGTGTCATTATTGCAAGAAGTATGGACACTATTCTTATGATTGCAAGAAAAAACGTATGATCAAAATATGAAGAATAAAAATCAGGCTAGAAGCTCTCCTCCAAACTCTATGTTTATTGCATGTATAAGGATTGTTGAAACAATACCTTCTTTATCACCTATTGAGTGCAATTTATTACAAGAGATTCCATGTGATGTATGGTATTTAGATTTTGGTTGCGGTAATCACATGTCAATTAATTTAGATTTATTTTCTAGTTTGGATGAGTTAGTAAAAAGTGATGTTACTCTTGGGAATAACAATATAGTGTCTATAAAAGGAAGAGGAACATTCAACATTCTAACTAAAAGAGGGAGAAAAAATTATGCATGATGGTTACTATGTTGCATGTTTAAAGCACAATCTTATGAGTATTGGATAATTGGTAATAAAAGGATATAGAGTTTATATTCAAGATAATGAGTGTGTAATTGTGGAAAAAGCTCCTAACACTCATTTGATTGCAAGAGTGAAGATGGGAAATAATAGAATGTTTTCCTTGAGATTACAAACAATGAAGAATATCATATATGTTTGCAGCTGAATCAGCATCTATAGTTGCATCCAATTCCTGCACTAAGCCAAAGAAGTCATGAGCTAATCCAAATCAATCATATGATGAGTCTTGTGCCCAAGAAAATGAGTCTTGCGCTAGTGGAAACGAGTCCTGCACTGAGCTAAATGATTCCTGCACTAAGTCATGCACTAATGCAAGTGAGTCTTTCCCCAATGTAAATGAGTCTTGTGCTGAGTCATGTGCTAATACAAATCATTCATGTGCTCAAGGAATCCAATCAATTTTTTAAATCTGTTTTGAAAAATGAATCATGGATTTGGAATCTCAGGTTTGGACATTTAAAATTTGGAGGTTTGAATTTTTTTATACATGAAAAATACGGTAAACGGTTTTCCCTTGATTCAAAAACTAGAAAGAGTATGTGAAGGTTGTATTTTGTGGAAGCAACACAGAGATTCATTCCCTGTTGGTAAAACAACAAGAAAAAATGCACCTTTTGAAAATTTTCACTCAAATTTATGTGGACCTATGCAAACAACGTCTATTGGAGGTTACTCATATTTTATGACATTCATTGATGACTATATAAGGAAAACATAGCTATATTTTTTAAGACACAAATTATATGCTTTTTATATATTTCCGCAGTTCAAGGATTTAGTGGAGAAGAGAAGTGGATATTATATCAAAGTTATGAGGACAAACAGAGGAGGTGAGTATGTTTCCAATGCATTTATAAATTTTTGCAAATATCATGGAATCCACATGCTATTTACTACTAGGTATACACCAAAATAAAATGGTGTACTAAAGAGAAAGAACAAAACCATAATGGAGATGACGAGAAGTATGATGAAGCCAAAGCATATTTTAAATGAATATTGGGTAGAAGCGGTAGCAACTGTTGTTTACATTTTAAACAAATGTCCAACAAAAAATTTCAAAATATGGTTCCTCAACAAGATTGGACACACATGAAACACATTATTTCTCATTTTAGAATTTTTGGTTGTGTGGCATAAGCACATGTTCCTGATAAGATAAGGAGGAAGTTAGATAACAAATAAGAAAATTGTGTATTTGTTTGATATTCAGATAATATAAAAGCATACAAGATTTATAATCCAAGCACTAGGAAGGTTGTGATCAACAGAGATGGTCAGTTTATTGAAAGTGATGCATAGGATAGAAGTATAGAGAAAATAGTCAGTCTAGTAGAATATATTCCTCATGATGATATGGCAAATGAAACTATATAACAATAAGGTATTGTATCTACTATGAATCTTGGACATGCATCACAAGTTATAGCACAAGTTACACCTCCATCTATAATTCGGAGGTCTCTAAGATTTTAGTCATCTTCAACCATGCAAGAAATACCACAAAGAACACTAGAAGAAACTTCTTCACCACAGAACAGTCCATCATCTGATAGCCCTTTGCAATGGAAAACAAGGAGTCTTAGTGAGATTTGTAATATTGATACAACTAGCTTTTTTTTAATTTTTGCATTTTTTTCTCAAGATGTGGATCCATTATGATTTTTTATTTATGATCGAAGGTTTTTTTACTAGGATCCTACCTAGTGTAAAAAAATTCATAGCCCAGATATTCAAAGAAAGAGCATTCAATAAATAACCAAACACAATGAAGAAGGAACACCAAAAAAATAAACATGGGAGTTGCAACTAAACAACAAGAGATCAGTAGAACCCTAGTGAGACAAAAGTAGAGCAATAACAATACAACAAAAGATCTTTAGGTGGTGAAAGTATATATTTTTCTTCTTGTATTGAACCTTTTTCCACCCATTAGGATCTTCCTCTATATGAAGAACAATTTTTATTCCATCAATCAGATGATATTTACATTTTATGATGGGAGAGCACATCTCCTTTACCACTTCATGAGTTTGTGGTTCAGGATTTTTGATCCTCGTAGTTTCGTCAGTGGACAACTCCTTAGGTTTCATTAGAGTAATGGGTTGTGGGGTATCAACAACCACCTGTGTACTATCATCCTGTGAGGAGCTATTTTTCAAACAGGGCGACAATAATTCGAAAACCAAATTAGACGGGGTGTACACCGTATAATGGTTTTGTAGAGATTCTTTCCACCAGATCGGTTTAGACCCAGTGTGCTTAGGTCATTCACAATCAACAATCAAGTTCCCTATTTTGAAACATCGATGGAACTAAAAAGGCACCCCTTAAAATTAAATGTTTTGGACCCATGTTCTATCACTTATCAAGAGGTTGATCTTAGGGGGGAGGTCTTAGGTGAGGTCCATGTCAATCAATAAGTGAGAAAAAGTAGTATGGAAATGCTCAGAAGTGTTATCATCAAATTCAACATAAGCCCCTAGCCTATTGGTTGTGGCTTCAAAATAATGTTCATTCCAGAGATGGATGGGAAAGCCAGAGAGTCTAACCTAAATGGGCTAAAATTCAAAAGAATCTTTTAAAGCATCGAAGGCAGGGTACCAGGGTTTGATCATGAGACCGTGTTCCCCCCAAACCTATTATTTGTTGTCTATAATGTCCATGTCTTCGGCATATTCAAAAATAGAAATCAAAAAAATCTCTAGAGCATGGGTAGAGTTCCACTTTACCTTTGATTTTTGGAATCCATCTTTGGGTTATCCATTCATTTAGCTAGGAAAGATTTAGTCAAAGGGTAAGTGCACCAAGTTGGGGGGCCAAAAGTGGATAAAAATTAGAAAATGAATGAAAAGTGGTTGCATTTTGCAATAACGCGATCGCATTTTGCAATAACGCAATTGCATTATGTTTTCCTAAGCTCAGGAATTCACAAACCTAAAACGTGTATGTGTTATAATGTGCTTAGATAAATAATACATGTGCGTTAGTATTTGTTAGTGATCGGTTTTGATAACCGTATAACTGTCTCCCTCTCTCGCACAGTCTCTATCAGCCTATATAAAGGCGTCATTCTGTATTCATTTGAAGCAATAGCAATACATAGCAATATTCTTCTTGTCCAGCGTCCATCATTGGTATCAGAGCGTGGTTGTGCGTGAGAGGAAGAGAGCAGACTCCCGCGTGAGTTCCCTGTCCCGTTTTTTTTTGGAAGCTTTTGCTGTGCGTGCCCTGGTTGAGGCGTGAGGAGGAGGAACGTGCTGTTTTTTTTTTGGAGGAGTGCGTGCCCTGTCCCATTTGAGGAGGTTTGTGAGTGCGTGAAGAAAACGTTTTTGGTGCGTGAGGAGTGAGTTGCCTGTCCCGTGTTTGAAGGAGGTGTGCTTTGCTGTGCGTGCGTGAAGGAGGTGGAAGAAAACGTTGCTGTGCGTGTGCGCTGAAGAACAGTGCGTGGACATTGTTTGCCGGTGCGTGCCTGTCCCTGCGTGAAGAAAAACGTTTTTGCTGTTGCCTGTAGTGTGCCTGTCTCGTTGAAGGAGGTGCTGTCTCAGTGTGCCTGTCTCGTTGAAGGAAGTGTGCCTGTCTCGTTGAAGGAGGTGCGTGAAGGGAAAACGTTGCCAGTCCCGCGTGGAGGAGTGTGCAAACGTTGCCTGTCCAGTGAGTTGGAGTCCCGTTTCTTTGCTGCGTGCCTGAAGGAGCGTGAAGAAGACTGAGCCAGTTGCCAGCCATTTCTTTTGCTGAGAGGAGACTGAGCCTGTCCCTGCGTGAAGGAGGAGTGCGCCTGTCCCGCGTGAAGGAGGAGTGTGCCTGTCCCGCGTTTGCGAGGAGACTGAGACCACCATTTCTTTGTTGTGGAGACTGAGACCACCCAATTGCTGTGCGTGCGAGCTGTGGAGACTGAAACTGTCCCGTTTGTGCTGTACGTGGAGATTCAGAGAAGAGACTCATTGCTGGAGCAACTGTCCGTCCTCTACTCACGAAAGGAGACATTGCTAAGCAAGATCCGTGCTTGTGACTGCTACGTGTAAGCAAAGTCGGCAAATTGCAAAAATGTCTGCTCCAAAAATATTGCTATCAGATGCCCAACTCTTGAAAGGGCCAAATTTCGCCGCATGGAAAACCAAAATGCGGACGATTCTTCAATTCGAAGACCTTTGGGGGATTGTCTCTGGCAAAGACGCCCCTCCTGCAGACGATGATCTGTTGGAAAAATATGAAAAGGCTGATGCGAAAGCACTCATGCTCATCACCCTCAGTCTTTCTGATGAGGTGCAGCCATACATTCGAGAAGCAACTGCTTCTTCTCAGGCATGGAGCACATTGTGTACCATCTACGAAGCTAAGAATCTGACGTCAAAGTTGCAACTTCAGACAAAGCTTCATACGATGAGTATGCATGAAGGCGAATCAGTAGAAGCCTTCTTGCGGCGTGTAGCTGAGTTACGTGCAGAACTCTCTGCACTTGGAGAACCAGTGGACGACAAGTTGCTTGTCCCGCTCACCCTGCGAGCTCTTCCGTCACGGTTTCAGACACTGATCACCACGTTGACAATTACTCAACAGGAGGTGAGTTTTGCAACCCTGGTGAATTATCTCCAGCAGGAAGAAGCCATGCAAAATGTACAAGAAGCCTTCGAAGACAAGGCTCTTATCACGAGGCAAAAACATAAGCCTCGGAAAGGGCAATCTGCCCCCCAAAATCAGAAGCAGCATGCTCAGCAGCCATCTTCACAGCGGCCACCACAGCGGCCACCCCAGAAGCAGCATAATCACAAGGCGGATCGGTGGTGCCACATTTGCTCCACGGATACGCACACGACTGCGAACTGTTATTACAACGGTCGCAAGTATGGAAATTCTGGCGAAGAGAGCACTTCTGGCCGAGGATATTCTAAGAAATCCCGATGGCATGCTCGTAATCAGAGGCAGAAGGGCCACATTGCTGCTCAGCAGGAAGCCACCTCAGATGAAGAGGTACCAGATACAACTCATTCTGACATTGTTCTAGTCTCACAGACTTCGCAGCCGTCAGAAGATGTCTGGTTGATTGATTCAGGTGCCAGCAAACACATGACTGGCAACAAGAAGTTGTTCCATACTCTGAGTGACCGGCCCACTGGAGATCGGATCACCATTGCAGACAATCAAGAGTATATTGCAGCAGGGATTGGTGATGTCATCATTCCTCTTGGAACACGAAGATGTACACTGACAAAGGTGCTCTATGTTCCAGGTTTGACTTCAAATCTTTTGTCTGTAAGTCAACTTCTTAACCATAGAATGCAGGTTGAATTCTTTGTTGAAAAAGGGGTCAAGTCCTGCATCATTTCCCAGGGAGAGTCAGTCCTTGCTCAAGCATTTCTGAAGGGCCGTCTATTTGCACTGGATGCGGTCACTTCATCTAGCGTTGCTCTCTCTGCATCAACGGCAGAGTCCACTGCACTTTGGCACTTTAGATATGGTCATCTTTCTGCCGGGGCTCTGCATCAACTCAGTGCGAAGGAAATGGTAAGAGGGCTTCCTCCACTCTCCCATTCCTTACCTGTTTGCTCAGGATGTCTTGCGGGCAAACAACATAGAGGTCCATTCAAACAGAGCTCTTATCATTCTACAGAGCATCTTCAGGTCGTTCACACCGATCTGTGCGGACCCCTGCCAGCTAGCTTTCAAGGTTTTGTGTACTTTCAGCTCATCATTGATGATTACTCACGGAAAATGTGGGTATATTTCCTTCGGAAGAAGAGTGAGGCACTTGCAAATTTCCAAACCTTCTACCAGCAAGCCACCAGGCAGTCTGGGAAGCCTCTTCTTCTCCTCCGCTCAGATCGAGGGGGGGAATTTGTGTCAAAGAAGTTCTTAGCATACCTGAAGCAGCATGGCATTCAACAACATTTGACTGCTCCCTATACGCCCCAACAGAACGGGATTTCCGAGCGCCACAACAGGACTGTCATGGAGATGGCTCGTTGTATGCTCTCGACCGCCAAGTTGGAGGATCAGTTTTGGGCAGAAGCAGTCCAGACAGCAGTGTATTTACTCAACCGGGCACCCACGAAGATCTTGCAGAACAAGACACCGGAAGAGGTATGGACTGGTCGTAAACCTTCTATTCATCATTTAAGAGTTTTTGGTTGTACTGCATATATGCATGTTCCAGATAAAAGAAGGAAGAAGATCGATCCAAAGACACTGCCATGTCTTTTCTTGGGGTATAGTACTACCTCAAAGGCATATCGTCTCATGGATCCTGAGACGAAGAAGATCTACGAGAGTCGAGATGTGGTATGTGATGAGTCGTCCTTTGACTCCTTGCCACACAATGGAGATCCAGTACCGACCTCGTCACATAGATTGCTCACACATCCAGATGATGAGCAAGATGATTCTTCTCAGAGAGAAGAAGAGCTGAGTGGAGATTTGTTCGTTGATCTTGGCACACTGGAAAACACATCTTCACATCAGCAGCGCCAACGTCTGAAATGGGTCCAGAGTACTATCAGGGATGCACACCTGAACTCACTTCCTGGTACTTCTACGGGAGTTAGAACACGAAGTCAAGCTAGACATGAGGTAAATTTTGCACTCATGAGTTCAGTTGTTGAGAGCACCGAACCTGACACTGTTCGTGAGGCATTAGACCAACCACAGTGGAAACAGGCTATGGATGCTGAATATGATTCCCTGATTCAGAATCAGACGTGGGAACTTGTCGATCTGCCTCCAGGTAAGAAATCCATTGGCTGCAAATGGATTTTCAAAACAAAATATAAGGCAGATGGTTCAATCGACAAACACAAAGCACGACTTGTTGCAAAGGGTTATGCTCAGCAAGAAGGAATTGACTATGACGAGACCTTTGCACCCACTGCGAAGATCAAAACCATCAGAGTTGTATGTGCACTGGCAGCACAAAATGGATGGAAACTTCAGCAGATGGATGTCAAGAGTGCTTTTCTAAATGGTGATCTGCAAGAAGAAGTGTACATGGCCCAACCTGAAGGGTTTGTAGACGAGCATCAACCACACAAGGTATGTCGTCTGATAAAGTCTCTTTATGGACTTAAACAAGCACCTAGGGCATGGTATATAAAAATTGATGATCACCTATTGCAGCATGGATTCACTCGTAGCCCCTCAGATACAAATTTGTATATCAAGAAGGTAGGAACAGAGATTGTCATTCTGGTTTTGTACGTAGATGATCTTGTGATCACAGGAAGTTCTGACAATCTTGTTGATGATGTAAAGAATGATCTGAAGAAATCCTTCGACATGACTGATTTGGGGCTACTTCACTATTGTCTTGGCTTAGAGATATGGCAGAAGAAGAATCATATCTTCGTCTCCCAGATGAAATATGCCAAGACACTCCTGGAAAAGTATGGGATGTCAGATTGTAAACCAATGTCCACACCTATGGAAAAAGGTTTGCAACTATCTAGATTCCAGGATTCACCACAGGTAGATGGCACTCACTACAGGCAGCTTGTGGGGAGTCTCATTTACTTGACTTATACCAGACCAGATCTTTGCTTTGCGGTGAGCTATCTCTCCAGATTTATGCAGGAGCCGAAGAAATGTCATTGGATAGCAGCAAAGCATGTGTTGAGATATGTCCGAGGTACAGTTGACTTTGGTCTGGAGTATCAGAAGAACACTCAGTTCTTCTTACAGGGATATACAGACTCGGACTATGCAGGATCCGTTGATGACAGGAAATCCACTTCAGGATATGTTTTTCATCTCGGATCTGGACCTATCTCGTGGATCAGCAAGAAGCAAACTGTTGTTGCTCTCTCATCCACTGAGGCTGAATACCGCGCTGCACGAGGAGCTGTGTGCGAAGCAATTTGGTTACGTCGCATTCTTGCAGATATAGGGATTCCTGAAGAGAAACCTCCCATCATTCACTGCGACAATCAAGGTGTGTTGAAGCTTGTGAAGAATCCTGTTTTCCATGAACGAACAAAGCATATTGAGGTTGAATGTCACTACATTCGTGAACAGGTCTTGAACCACCAAATTCAGCTCCAGTACTGCCCTACTGATTCTCAGGTTGCAGATATTCTCACCAAGCCTCTCGGCAAGGTGAAGTTTGATTTGTTTAGGGGGTACATTTGTAAGAGCAATGTATTAAGGGGGGGAATGTTAGATAAATAATACATGTGCGTTAGTATTTGTTAGTGATCGGTTTTGATAACCGTATAACTGTCTCCCTCTCTCGCACAGTCTCTATCAGCCTATATAAAGGCGTCATTCTGTATTCATTGAAGCAATAGCAATATATAGCAATACATGTTTGTCCAGCGCCATCAGGTTTTTAGGGTTGAGAGTTGATTTTGGGTTCAAGGTTTAAGGATCATTGTTTGGTATTTTTAGGGAATTAGCTCGTTGATGGGTTTATGTCTTAAGGGTTCAATGATGTTTAGGGTTTTGGATTAGTGCTTATGACATAATGCCTAGGGTTCAGGGCTTAGGGTTTAGGGTTTAGGTGCTCTAGGTTTAGGGTTTAGGGGTTAAGGTTTAGGTTATAGGGTTTAGGATTTAGGGCTTAGAGTTTTAGGGTTCAGGGCTTAGGGTTTATGGTATCAGGGTATCAAGGTTTAGGGATCAGGGTTTAAGGTTTAGGGTTGAGGATTTAGGGTTTAGGGCCAATGGTTTAGGGTTTAAGAGTTAGGGTTTAAGGTTTAAAGGTCATGGGTTCAGGGTTTAGGGAAAATGTTTTGGGGTTTAGGGTTTAAGGCTCGAGGTTTAGGGTTTATGGTTTTAGGGTCAAGGGTTTACGGTCACAGAGTTCAGGGTTTAGGGTTTAGGGTTTAGGGTTTAGTGCTTAGGGTTAGGGTTTAGGGTTTAGGGGTCATGGTTTAGGGTTTATGATTTAGTCTTTAGGGTTTAGGTTTTACGTTTAGGATTTAACATTTAGGCCTTAAGGTTTAGGGTTTATGGTTTAGGGATTCAAGGCTTAGGGTTTAGGGTTTAGGGGTTATGGTGCATGGTTTAAGGTTTACGACTCAGGGTTTAGGGTTTATTTAGGGTTTCAGTTACGGGTATAAGGTTTAGGGGTTAGGCTAACGGGTTTAAGGTTTAGGGATTAGAGATTAGGGCTCTAGGATTTAGGGTTTAGGGCTCAAGGTTTAAGGTTTAGGGTTTAGGGCTCAAGGATTAGGGTGTAGGGTTCAAGGCTTAAGGGTTTAGGGTTTATGGTTTAGGGATTAGGGTTTAGGGTTCATTTTTCGTGGTTTATGGCTTAAGGTTTGGGGTTCAGAGTTACTGGTTTAAGGTTTGGGGGTTAGAGCTTAGGGCTCTAGGATTTAAGTATTTAGGGTTTAGAGCTTAGGGATTAGGGTTTAGGGTCTAGGGTCTAGGGTTATGGGTTTAGGGTTTAAGGTTTTAGGGTTTAGTGGTTTAGTGTTTAGTGTTTAGGGTTTAGGATTTATTATTTTGGTTTTCCCAGGGTTTAGGGTTTAGGTCACTCATTGTAATTCTGAGGGTCTAAGCCATTCTTATTAGTAATTGACATAGAGTATTGAACTGAAAAGGGTTCATCAAATTTGTAGGTAGAACATTCAAAGAGAGTCATCACAATTTGATGTCTTTCATCTGTTGATATTTTGAAGGAGGGAAATGTCAGATTGCTTGATATCCAATCCTTCCAAAGACCCCAATAGTCCTTCAATCCTTGGATACAGGGAGACACTGTTATTTTGCTTCCATTTATAATGATAGAGATATTTGTAAACTCGTGTTATGACCTCTAAATCTATATGAATTTCAAGTTGCTTGGAAATCACATCACACCCTTCACTAGGATTGATGACTACCCCTATCTTTTTGTTAAGGCACTTTTGAAAACATCCATGGGTTTATCATATAAGGAATCTATCAATGAATGGAAGGTCACTAAGTCGTAGGCCAGGTGAATCCCATTTAGAACTAAACAAGAAAGATTTATTAGGAAATTGATAACCCCTTTGTGTTCTTAGCCATTCCCCTGTTTCTATGCTTATTTTGAACACTTCAAGAAGTTCTGTAAAATTTACTATCCATTCCAGTAGAACAAGAACTTTCTCTTTCTCTGAAGGAGAGGATACTATAGGGAATTCAATTATGATCCTACACCTCTGCATTGGTATATTTTCTATGTTTCTTTTGTTTCCTTTAAGATTAATTTTTTGTTGTGATGGTTATTTTTTCTAGCTTCCAATGGGTCATCCTGGCTTGCATAATACCATACATGGAAATATGAGAAATGTGAAATTTTTTTCAGAGTGTGAATAAATTTACATTCAAGAGTGCAAGTATATGTGGGGAGAAACAAGTTTGAAAGAGATGTGTAATATGCATTGCAAGGCACAAGGTAGATTTCATATCCATTTAGTTACTTGTCCCACCTCTCATAAACAAGGTAGTTCTATAAGCAGACTCAATGATGGTTCTAGGAACGAGACTAGGAAATATTGAGGAAATATGGTTCGCGGTTTAGGGTTTAGGGTTTAGGTGTTAGGGCTCATGGTTTAGGGTTTAAGGTTTAGGGTTTATGGTTTGGGTTCAAGGTTCAGGGTTATGGTTTAGGATTTAGGGTTTAGGTTTAGGGTTTAGGGTTTAGGTTTTAGGGTTTATGGTTAGGGTTTATGGATCAAAGTTTAAGGATTTAGGGTTTAGTGTTTATGGTTTACGGTTTAGGGTTAAGGATTTAGTGTTTAGGGATTAGGGTTTATGGTTTATAGTTCAGGGTTCACAGTTAGGGTTTAGGATTTAACATTTAGGGCTTAAGGTTTAGGGTTTATGGTTTAGGGTTTGGGGTTTAGGGCTTAGGTTTAGGGCTTATGGTATATAGTCTATGGTTTAGGGTTTATGATTTTAGGGCTCAGGGATAAGGGCATAGGGTTTAGGGTTTAGGATTTAGATGTTTAAGGTTTAGGGTTTAGGGGTCTAGGGTTTAGGGTTTATGATTTAGTTTTTTACGGTTTAGGGTTTAACATTTAGGGCTCATGGTTCATTGTTTAGGTTTTAGGGATTATGGCTTAGGGCTTAGGGCTCAGGGTTTAGGGCTTTAGCTCAAGGTTTAGGGCTCACAGGTAAGGGTTGAATGTTTAAGGTTTATGGCTTAGGGTTTATAGTTTAGGTTTTAGGGTTTAGGGGTCATGGTTCAAGGGTTAAGGGTTTAAGGTTTAGGGCTCAAGGTTTATAGTTTAGGGTTTAGGTTTATGGCCTAGGGTTTAGGGTTTCAATTGTAGAAGTTAAACACTAAAAGCTTTAGGTTGAATGCTGAAATCCTAAAAATTACCTATGTACTGACCAGATTATACTATAAAAAACTATCTCCTAAATTGTGACTCATGGAGCTGTGAGACTAATTCCATAAGGTGTAGAGTGACCCTAATTTCTTATATTTATATAAATAAATTTAAAGTATAAGAAATAATAATAAATGAAAAACTTATTAAAATTTAATGTAATAGAAGCATCAAAAGCATAATAATGCTTATATACACATTATACGCGTGTACGCTTTATAACACGTACACATTTTAACGCGCATTTTCACATTTTCCAAGCCATGCCTCAAGGTTTGGGATCTGGTTTGGATCCCCAAGCCTGAGGCATGGACCTGCACAAACACAACAAACAACGTGTTTTTACAGGAAAATGTAAAAATGGCACTTCCTCCATGATAAATCAACATAAATCGATCGATTCAGTTTTAAAAAAGTATACCACGATGTAGAGCAGAGTTTCTTCTTTCTAAAAATATAATTTTTCAAATTTTCTGACTAATATAAGGTTTCCATATTATTTATTTTTAACTATGCCTTTTTATAGCTATTTTTTGAAGTTTAAATATGTCTATCTTTCATCGTGTATCTTTTTTTGGTTTGATCAAAATTGAAAAAAAATTATACTAGCACAAACTAGGCCTAATTCTATACATATTCAAAAAAACAATTCTAATTTTTGATATTTTTTTGAGGTAATTAGGGGGGGGCCACGGTCGGAGCTCCATTATTTTTTAAAACATAAAAATTTTGTACTAGAAAAATCATAAAAAAATAAATACTTGCTAAAAAAATCTATAAAAAACTCTAGCACAAACTAGATGCTCCTAGCTATCTTTCTATGAAAGGGTTTTCAAAACTACTAAATGGTGCTCAAAAAATGGTGGGGGTCACGAAAGTCACTCTATTATATTTTTTAACAAAAATAGGAGTGCCTGTTGGTATTTTAGTTATTTGACCCACTTAAACTTATCCATTTTCAATAAAATTTAGTAGCTTAGAAACTAGACTCAAAATTCTACGATTCATGTTTATACAACATCTTCCAATTTTGAGTGTAACTATTTCAAAAAACTCGTACAAGTTGAAGTTTTTTATTTTTCAGAAAAATGCATCCACTTAAGACCCCCTTTTGGCCCTCCAACTTGGTGCACTTACCCCAAAATAATTTGAAGTGACAAATGAGGATTGTTCTGGAAAGCCTTTTCTCATAGTCCCGCACTATGTCAAGCACGTTTTCATCAAAAACAAGAGTGGGAGGAGTATCATGCTTTAGGGGAGGAGCCCTTTGAGAAAAATCCTTTAGCTACTTCTATAAAAGAAATGTCTCTAACTCCTATAGAGGTTCATTTACTGTCAAGTCCTCTGCCGCCCTCAGATCAAACCTTCCTAATGACCCCATCACCAGCAGCTTCAGTATTGGTTACAACAGAAGAACGACGTTGTTTCCCCTTGCTCTTGAAATAGAGTCACTGCCACCAAAAATTGCAGCCCCATGGCTTCCCAAAGAGGATGAAATGTGTGGAGCTCCTGTTCCATATCCACCATTTCCTTTGCTGTTGGAATGAGCCCTCAGGTCGCTACTACCACAATTGGTTTTAGGAGAACCATTGCATCACTCAGGGTTCGTTATACTTTGAATAGGCAATAAATAGTGAATTTTGGGTTGAAGCTATAGATGATGAGATATATGCTATAGATAAAAATAAACTATGGGAGTTGGTAAATCTTCTAAATGGAAAGGATATGATAGGAGTGAAGTGGGTCTATAAGATAAAAGATGATGCTGATGGAAAGGTACAAAAGCATAAAATAAGGTTAGTTACAAGAGGTTTTATGTAGCAATATTGAGTGGATTACAGCGAAATGTTTGCACCAATAGTCAGGGCCGAATTAAGGTTTTTGAGCGCCCTAGGCAGTACTTGGACTATACGCCCCCCTTCCCCACTCCCTCCCATCCCCTCCTCCCATACAATTAAAATTATCGATGATGTCATCATAATTTTCTTATTTCTGTAATTTAGTTGTTTTGTAGGTAACAAAGGTAAAAACTAAATGCTTGTGGAGGAAAATTGACAATAGTATATAGCCACGGGTGCTTAAAATTTTAATTGTGATGGCCGACGGGTGCTATGTTAGACTATTTTTGTTGTCCATGGTCCACCTTCCACTCGACTATGATGAAATTGAAATGGTTCGACAAAATAAAGGGCTTCAGCTTCATGCAAGTAGAATAGTTGTTTCAATTTTCATGCAGAGTCATTTAAACTTTAATGACAGTCCACTGCATACCCGCTCATTCTCTTGTTGATTCCTAGATCAATAAATTATTTACAGCTTGCAACAAACAAATGCACTTGAGAATGATACTCAAAACTGTACTAATTCTGTCAGGCACGATGCAAACAAATTTTTGAACCGTTAATCCAGAGATTGGAAAGGAATCTCGCAATCTTATATGGAATTTTGACGAAGTAGCAACAATAAATGAGCTTCTGGGACAAAAACATGATATTTATCATCTTACTGCATTATCAGAAAAAGATCTGAGCAGTTATATGGAGGCAGAAATGTTAGTTTTGTCTGAGTTTGGGATGCATAATTAAGCTGAAGGAGATACGGCCCTATGGAAAAAACATTATCTTGGGAAGAATTAGGCAATCTTTGTGAAACATTGAATTGGGATGTGGAGATCAAACTCCATATATACATATCATATATATTTGTTAGACAGTCGACTTGAGTGGTGAGATACCCAACTAAGAATCAGAAACCTCCTCATATCTGGCGCCCCCTGTTCGGCAGCGCCCTAGGCAACTGCCTAGGTTGCCTAGGGCATGAAACGGCTCTGCCAATAGTAGGTTTGGACACGGTAAGAATTGTTTTAGCAATTATAGCTGAAAAAATGACCTATTTATCAGATGGATGTAAAATCATTTTGAATGGTTTTCTTGAAGAGGAAGTTTATGTGAATCATCCGGAAGGTTATGAGATTGAAGGACATAAAGGAAAGGTATACATGTTGATAAAATAACTCTGTGGTCTCAAGCAAGCACCTAAAGCATGGTACAATAAAATTGATTCTTATATGATACAAAATAGTTTCCATAAGAGAAATAATGAGCTTACCTTATACATCAATATAAATGAGCAAGGTAAGATTATGATTGTTTTTTTTATATGTGGATGATTTATTCATTATCGGAAATCTATCTACAAATACATTTGAATCGTCCATTGTTAACATAAGAATACGTAACACTTGTTTTATATAAGTAGGAAAGTTTGTTTTATCTTATTCCATTATTCTCTCTTAGTTCGTAATCGCTCCTTTTACTATGTAGCTTTCCTCCCTATAAATAACGTATCCGCTTCTGAATAATATAGGCGGAGAGATATTCTATCTCTATCATTTCTCCTTATAATCTGGTATCGGAGAAAAAAACGTGAAGACTAGTTCCATCCTCTGTATGGAATTAAGTGTAACAACTTGCAGCGTAGAGATCTGCGTGAGGAGGATAATAAAATATATATATTTCTTTCTTGCTGGTACATGGGAAAGTGACCTGCATTTTTTGAAGTTTGATCCCTTCAGAAGAAGAGCGGCAGTCGCCAAATCCAGCCACCTCAAAAAGCGTCCAAGCACATAACATAATCTCCAAAACGTGGAGGAGAAAAATCCAAACGCATTATACACTGCTTCAAAAGTTATGTAGAAGATTTGAAGTGGAAATATCTTTCTTTTTTTGTCCTATTCTAACTTTTGAAAGGTATTCCAGTACTTCCATGTGTGAAAGGTATTCCAGTAATCTGCAAAATGTGGAGAATACATTTTTCTTTGGTTGTATGTGACATGCTTTTGAAGGATTGAAAGTTGCCTGCTCCTTGAACATGCAAAGGAGAAATACCTCCAACGGAGAAATACCAACAGTTTTGCATAAGCGATTTAAGCTTTACCTAATCGACTTGAGTCTTGTATGTAAATTTGCATTATTCATTCAGATTGAATGCGTAGAGCTTGGAAGAGACGTTTCAACACAGCGTTATGTCTGATGCAAAAGTAAAATTTTCAACGCAACAACCAAGTATAATTTTCTGGAATCTATCCTGCTAAAACGCCTGGGTGTGAGGATAAGAAGACCTACTGCATGAAACCTGCGTGGAGGTTGGCATAGTCTTCAGCATCATATTGATTTATTGAGAAAAAAAGAGGTCACAATCTTCTATTCGATAAAAAACGTGGTAATATCTGTCTCATTCCAATTTCTTCATGGCTGGACGTTTAGGAGAAAATGTGAAAATATTTCTCTGTGAAATTTGCTAATCAAAATGTCGAGATGTTTTGCTTAGCCTGCGTGAAGAGTTAGAGCAGCACGAGGAGAGGATAATTGGCTTCGTGAAGCCTGAAAGTCACCTGCATCATTAAAAAAATTGTGTCATTAGTTTCTTGGAGACGAATACTCTACCAAGGCAACGTGGAGTCTCTCAAAGCCACGCTGTATGATGAGCGTGAATGACACGATCGAGACTGTTGAAAGCCACAACGTCGAATTGCACACCGAAGAACACTGTCTTGAAGCTCTTGAAAGCTCCGGATTCTACTTTGCACTGCTCAATGAGCTACACAACACCAACAATCTAGTCTTCGACGAGCTAGTTCGAAGAAGAATTCTTGAATATTTCCTTTTCGACGTCAGATGCCAAGAAAAGTGAGTTTGGGAAGAGCTACAAGTTGGGTGCGACATCGACTGTGAAGATGAAGAAGAACGCCCGACAAAGCATCGCCATCTCTCAGCAATAATTAAATTAAAAATTTATTTTATTTTATTCCAATGTCTGCACAAAAACTTCTACTTTTGGATGCTTAGTTGCTTAAAGGACCGAATTATGTGGCCTGGAAAACAAAGATGCGAATGATCCTTCAAATTGAAGGATTATGGGGCATCGTAACTGTATATGTACCAGTCCCCATAGCCGTTGATGAATTAATGAAGTATGACGTGGCTAGTGCCAAAGCCTTGATGCTGATAATGCTCAGTATCAGTGACGATGTGCAAACACATGTTCGGAATGAGCAAGAACCAAAGGAGGATTGGGATAATTTGGAAACTATTTATGAAGCCAAAAATCAGACTAAGATCCTCCATCTTCAATCAAAGTTGCACACCTTATCTATGGGTTCAGATGAGAAATTTGAGGAGTTCTTATGTCACGTGGCTGAGCTGCGATCGGAATTATTAGTGCTTGGTGAAATGATGGATGAAAAAAATTTCATGTTGATCACCTTGAGAGCACTCCTTCCTAATTCTGAGTGTTCTTTACAACATTGAATGTATCTAAATAAACAGTGGCATTCAAAGAACTCGTGAACTTGTTGGAGTAGGAAGAGGCCATCACTTTAGCCCAAGAGGAGACTCAGGATAAAGCCTTGTTCTCAAAGCCATATTGTGGCCAGAAGAATTGGAAGGGTCCCCCAGAGAATCCAACTTAATTGCAACAAAATCAATAGTAGAAAGATCAAAATTCAAACAGGTGGTGTCACATTTGTAGAACCAACACTCATGAGACTAATCACTGCTAGTATAATGGCTTGAAATAGGGGTCTTCAAGTCAAAAAAGCACATCCAGGTGTAAAGATTTTCAAAAATACAAACAACGTCCTCGCCGAAAAAATTAGAAGGGACATCTTGTAGCCCAACAAGATGATGAATCTGAAGAAGAGACATCACAAGGAGCCCATTGTGGTAAAAATCTTATTCTAGTATCTCAAACTTCTCATCCCACGAAGACAGTCTAGTTGATAGACTCGAGTGCCAGCAAGCATATGTCAGGTGACAAGAAACTGTTTGATTCACTGAACGAATAACCCACTGGAGATTAGGTTTGGATAACAGATGACAAAGAGTACATTGCAGAAGGAATATGAAATGTCACCATTCCTCTATGACCACAAAAATGTACACTTACAAAGGTACTATATGTTTCTGGCTTGAATAACAACCTCTTGTCAATGACTCAGCTCTTAAATCATCACCTTAAGGTAGAATTTCTTGTCCAAAATGGCATTAAATCTTGTTTGATATCCAGAAAAGGTACGGTTATTGCTAGAGAATTTTTAAAAGATAAGTTATTTTCTTTAGATACTGTTTCATCTTCTACAGTAGATTTATCTACCTCAACCGTAGAATCTACATCCCTCTGACATTTTAGATATGGTCACTTGTCGATTAGTTCATTACATCAGATGAGTTCAAAAGAAATGGTCCATGGACTACCCAAATTTTCTAGTTCCTTGCCTTTTTTCCCTGGCTATCTTGTAGGAAAACAACACATGGATCCATTTCAGGAAAGCATCTTCCATGCCGAGAATCATTTTGAGGTAGTTCATACAAATTTGAACGGCCCTCTTCCTGCTATTAGCATTAGTTTAATTCATAATACATTGTTGTTGTTGATGGACAGTTATAACTATCCTTCCTCCCGTAACTATCCTCCTTCCTCTCACATCCTTTATATGGCTCTGCTCTTTTTGTTTTTAATACACATTGAATTAAATACATTGAACAATCTATATTTGATCTTCTGCTATCATTGGTATCAGAGCGTGGAAGTGGGAGCATGGGAGCGAGAAAGGTTTGTATTTCATTAGTTTCATGGACTGTTGAAGATTTGCTGGAAACCGCTGCTTCCCCTCCTGTGTGGAAATTTATTTGAGCATTGTCATCCTTGCCTGAAGATTGGCACATCAGTTTTTTCATTGGAGTTTGGTTTTTTTTGTTTGTTGTTCTGGTGTTTTGATTTTCTTTTCCTGGCACTGGAGCAACCTTGGGCTTGGCGGAAGATCTGATTGACATTTGTTGTTCTCCTTTGGACGAGTTGGACATGGCAACATCATATAAATGTGACCTGCTCTAATTTTTTGGTGTGTAGGAGCTAATCTAAGATCTAAGTGACCTACAACATTGGATACATGGATCTTTGGTAGATTTTTTTGAAGGTGGATCTAAAAAATAAGAATCCAGACCTGCGTGGAAACCAATGCTTGAAATCAGAGCGTGGCAGCAATTAAATCTCCATTCCTATGTGAAAATCTCCCTAGCAGAGTGCCAAGAGGACACATACATGTCGCACATCTCTAATGCTGAGAGTGTTACAAGAAACGCTTCTGCTGGGTCACCTCTGAGAGCCCAAGAGGACACCACTAGCATCTATTTTTCCTTGCTCAATGAATTGTTGAATACCGATAACATATTATTTGATGAATTGGTGCATCAAGGATTGTTCGACTATTTCTGGTTCGACATGTGCTGTCAAGCACACTGAATCCGCGAAGAATTGGAGCGCGGCTATGATGTAGATGATGAACGCGAAGTAGAATGTCCACATGAGTGTTCACGTCTCACTACATGAGCTTATAGAGCCCATCTTCGTGATAGGTTCCTTCAGTAAGCATTTGTAACCGTTTTTGAACAATAAGTAAATAAATAAAATACAATTTTGAGTTTTTGGAAATGTCTACTCCTCGCATTTTGTTGTCGGATGCCTAGTTACTAAAAGGGCCAAATTTCACCACATGGAAAACCAAGATGCAAATGATTCTTCAGTTTGAAGATCTTTGGGAGATCATTTCTAGCATGGACGCCCCTCCCACAGACACGGATCTGTTGGTTAAGTATGAAAATTCTGATGCAAAATCATTAATTCTTATCACTCTGAGCCTTTCTAATGAGGTTCAACCTCACATTCGGGAAGAAACCACTTCCTCTATGGCATGGGCCGCATTGTGTACCATCTATGAAGCCAAGAATCTGATGATGATGTTGGATCTTCAGACAAAGCTTCACACGATGAGTATGCATGATGGCGAATCAGTCAAAGCCTTCTTGCGGTGTGTAGCTGAGTTAGGCACTAAACTTTCTGCTCTCGGTGAACCAGTGGACAACAAGTTCCTAGTCCTGCTCACCTTGCGAGCTCTTCCTTCCCAGTTTCAGACACTAATCACCATGTTGACCATCACTCAACAGGAGGTGAGTTTTGTCAAACTGGTGAATTATCTCCAGCAGGAAGAAGCCGTTCAAAATGTTCAAGAAGTCTTCGAAGATAAGGCTCTCATCACAAGGCAAAAGTATAAGCCTCAGAAAGGACAGTCAGTCCCCCAAAATCAGAAATAGCATCCATAGTAGCAATCTTCTCAGCGACCACCACATCGACCACCCCAGAAGTAGCAGAACAACAAGGTGGATCGATGGTGCCACATTTGCTCCATGAATACGCACACGACTGCGAAGTGTTATTACAACGGTCACAAGCATGGCAACTCTAGTGAAGAGAGCACTTCTGGCCAAGGCTATTCTAAGAAATCCCAATGGCGTGCTCGTAATCAGAGGAAGAAGGGTCATATTGATGCTCAGCAAGATGCCTCCTCCAATGAAGAGGTTCTAGACACAACTCATCTGGACATTGTCCTAGTCTCGTAAACTTCGCAGCCATCAAAAAGTGTCTTGTTGATTGATTCGGGCACCAAAAAACACATGACTAGCAATAAAAATTTGTTCCATACCCTGAGTGACTGACCCACTAGAGATCGGATCACCATCATAGATAATCAGGAGTATATTGCGGTGGGTATTGGTGATGCCATCATTCCTCTTGGTACATGAATATGTACACTCATGAAGGTAATATATGTTTTAGTTTTGACCTCAAATATCTTTTCTGTGAGTCAGCTTCTTAATCATCGAATGCACGTTGAATTCTTTGTTAAAAAAGGGGTCAAGTCCTGCATCATTTCCAAGGGAGACTTAGTTATTGCTCGAACATTTATGAAGGGTCATTTATTTGCACTATATGCGGTCACTTCATCTAACATTACTCTCTCTGCTTCAATGATAGACTCCACTGCACTATGGCACTTTTGATATGGTCATCTTTCTGGCAGGGCTCTACATCAGCTCAGTGCCAAGGAAATGGTAAGAGGGCTTCCTCCACTCGCCCATTCCTTACCTGTTTGCTTGGGATGTCTTGTGGGAAAACAACACCGAGGTCCGTTCAAACAAAGCTCTTATCATCCTACAGAGCATCTTCAGGTTGTACATACCGATATGTGCGGACCCCTGCTAGTTAGCTTCCAAGGTTTTGAATACTTCTAGCTCATCATTCATGATTACTCACGGAAAATGTGGGTATATTTTCTCTGGAAGAAGAGTGAGGCATTTGTCAATTTCTAAACCTTTTACCAGCAACCCACCAGGCAGTCTGGGAAGCCTCTCCTTATCCTCTACTTAGATGGAGGGGGGGAATTTATATCAAATAAGTTCTTAGCATACCTGAAGCAACATGACATTCAGCAACATCAGACTGCACCCTACACGCCTCAACAAAATGGGATTTCCAAGTGACACATCAGGACTTTGATGGAGATGGATCGTTGTATGCTCTCCATCACCAAGTTGGAGGATTAGTTTTGGGGCAGAAGTAGTCCAAACAGCAGTGTATCTACTCAATCGGGCACCCACAAAGATCTAGCATAACAGGACACTGAAAGAGGTATAGACTCGTCATAAACCTTCTATCTGTAATTTGAGAGGTTTTGGTTGTACTGAATATATGCATGTTCCAGATAAGAAAAGGAAGAAGATCGATCTAAAGACACTGCCATGTCTTTTCTTGGGGTATAGTACTACCTCAAAGGCATATCATCTCATGGATCCTGAGACAAAGAAAATCTATGAGAGTTGAGATGTGGTGTGTGATGAGTCATCCTTTGACTCCCTGCCACACAATGGAAATCTAGTACCAACCTCATCACATAGATTGCTCACACGTCCAGATGATGGGCAAGATGATTCTTCTCAAAGAGAAGAAGAGCTGAGTGGAGACTTATTCATTGATCTAGGCACATTGGAAAACACATCTTCACATCAGCAGCAACATCACCAATGTCTGAAATGGGTCCAGAATACTATTGGGGATGCACACCTGAACTCACTTCCAGGAACTTCTATGGGAGTCAAAACACGAAGTCAAGCCAAACAAGAGGTAAATTTTGCACTCATGAGTTCAGTTGTTGATAGCACTGAACCTGACACTGTTCATGAGGCATTAGACCAACCATAGTGGAAACAGACTATGAATGTTGAATATGATTCCCTACATAAGAATTGGATGTGGGAACTTGTCGATCTACCTCTAGGTAAGAAATCCATTGGCTGTAAATGGATTTTCAAAACAAAATATAAGGTAGATGGTTCAATCGACAAACACAAAGCACGACTTGTTGCAAAGGGTTATGCTCAGCAAGAAGGAATTGACTATGACGAGACCTTTGCACCCACTGTGAAGTTCAAAACCATCAGAGTTGTCTATGTACTGGCAGCAAAAAATGGATGGAAACTTCAGCAGATGGATGTCAAGAGTTTTTTTTTGAACAGTGATCTTAAAGAAGAACTATACATGGCTCAACCTGAAGGGTTTGTAGACGAGCATCAACCACACAAGGTATGTCATCTGATAAAGTCACTTTATGGACTCAAACAAGCACCTAGGGCATGGTATATAAAAATTGATGATCACCTATTGCAGCATGGATTCACTCGTATCCCCTCAGATACAAATTTGTATATCAAGAAGGTAGGAACAGAGATTGTTATTCTAGTTTTGTACGTAGATGATCTTGTGATCACAGGAAGTTCTGACAATCTTGTGGATGATGTAAAGAATGATCTAAAGAAATCCTTCGACATGACCAATTTGGGGCTACTTCTCTACTGTCTTGGCTTAGAGATATGGCAAAAGAAGAATCATATCTTCATCTCCCAGATGAAATATGCCAAGACTCTCCTGGAGAAGTATGGAATGTCAGATGGTAAACCAATGTCCACACCTATGGAAAAGGATTTGTAATTATCTAGATTCTAGGATTCACCATAGGTAGATGGCACTCACTATAGGTAGCTTATAGGATTCTCATTTACTTGAATTATACCAGGCCAAATCTTTTCTTTGCAGTGAGCCATCTCACCAAATTTATGCAGGAGCTGAAGAAATGTCATTGGATAGCAGAAAATCATGTGTTGAGATACACCCGAGGTACAGTTGACTTTGGTTTGGAGTATCAGAAGAACACTCAGTTCTTCTTACAGGGATATACAGACTCACACTATGCAAGATCCGTTGATGACAAGAAATCCACTTCAGGATATGTTTTTCATCTTGGATCTGGACCTATCTCATGGATTAGCAAGAAGCAAATTGTTGTTTCTCTCTCATCCACTGAGGTTGAATACTGCACCGCATGAGGAGTTGTGTGCGAATCAATTTGGTTACATCACATTCTTATAGATATAGGGATTGCTGAAGAGAAACCTCCCATCATTCACTGTGACAATCAAGGTGTGTTGAAACTTGTGAAGAATCCTATTTTTCATGAACAAACAAAGCATATTGAGGTCGAATGTCACTACATTTGTGAACAGGTCTTGAACCACCAAATTTAGCTCCAATACTGCCCTCCTGATTTTCAGGTTGCAGATATTTTCACCAAGCCTCTCGACAAAGTGAAGTTTGATTTGTTTAGGGGGTACATTTGTAAGAGCAATGTATTAAGGGGGGAATGTTAGCATTAGTTTAATTCATAATACATTGTTGTTGATGATGGATATTTATAACTGTCCTTCCTCCCATAACTATCCTCCTTCCTCCGGCAGCCTTTATATGGCTCTGCTCTTTTTGTTTTTAATACACATTGAATAATTTGTATTTGATCTTTTGCTATCACCGGCTTCCTTTTTAGGATACAAGTACTTCCGATTGTTTGTGGATGACCACTCTCATAAGATGTGGGTGTTTTTGTTGAAGAAGAAAAGTGAGGCTCTTTAACATTTCCATAATTTCTATCATCATGTTGTGAAAGAGACCGGAAAACCACTTCTTCTACTTTTCTCAAATCTAGGGGGAATTCACATCAAAGAAGTTCTTGGCCTTCCTCAACCAACAAGGCATTAAGCAGAACTTGACTGCTCCCTACACTCCCCAAAAATGACATTGTTGAGCATTGCAATCACATAGTGATGGAGTTGAATCGCCACATGCTAACAACAACAAAACTAGAGGAATGCTATTGGGCTAAAGTAGTACAAATAGCTGTATATCTTCTCAACAGGGCACCAATAAAGATTCTACAAAATAAAATGCCAGAAGATGGAGTGGTAGAAAGCCATCAATTTCTCATTCACGAGTATTTGGTTGCACAACATAAATGCATGTCCCATCTCAGAAGAGAAAAAAGGTTGAGCCAAAGATGCTCCCGTGCATCCTACTTGGCTATAGCACTACCTTGAAGGAATATCATCTCATGGATCCTGAGATAAAGAAAATATATAAGATTCGAGAGGTGGTTTGTGATGATTCATTATTTGACTCAATAGTGATAACTAAAGAACCATTACCAACCACCTCTCACCGACTAGTCTCTGAATTAGATGATCAACCAAAGGAGACTACTCAGAGAAACGATGTGCGGCTAGGAGAGCTATTTGTTGACATTGGAGAACTAGAGAACGCGAATCCACATCAATCCACATAGAAATGACATAGTTCTTCTCAAAATTAGCCAAGTTATTGTCTGAAATGGGTACAAGCACCATCATTGGTATCAGAGCAGGAGAATTTTTTGTGCGCTAGAGGAGGCTTCAGTGGAAGCGATCTGGAGACTTTGCCTAGCATGGAGTGTTGAGCCGAGAGTAGTGTGTGTTTGAAGGAGATTGGAAGCTGCATGGTGGAGGAACGACCTGTCCACATTCCAATGACTTGTGCTTGCATGCTACGTGGAATTAGAGTGAGGAGACTTGCCTACGTCAAGTTGCATGGAGATTAAAATGACTAGGTTTAGAGATTTTCTATGTTGTTTTTAGTGACCTGACAAAATCAAACATGGTTTTAGTTGTTTCCTTATTTTTTTACTCCAGCAACTTTCCTTTGAGGCATCTGCCAAAGTCATTTGGAGTTTATTTATCAGGAAAATATATGACCTGTCTTTTTCTAAGCACGTGATGATCTGCAACCTGCATTGATCTCTTGTTTGGACATTTTTGTGCTATGGTATGCATACATTTGTTAGTATAAGCAACAAATGTTATTTTCCTGAAATAAGCGTGGCAAGGCACCTGCATGGCGAAGAGGCAATTTGCAATGGAAGTTAAAGTACCTATCCTTTGCATGGATAGTGAATTGAGCAGCGTCGCAAGGCAAAGGTGCCAAAAAAGAAATAATTGCCAAGGAAGCATACACACGTGATCTCGAAATGATGTCAGCCCAGGTATGTCATAAATTTTGGATGCAGAAAGCACTACGAACAATGTACCAAATGTTTGGGTATTGAGTGACAATGAAGACACCGCTGGACTGTTCTTTGCTTTTGTCAGTGAGCTCCGCAACACTAAGAATATTCTCTTTGATGAGATTGGGCACCGAGGACTATTGGATTATTTTTGGTTCGACGTTCAATGTCAAGCATTGCAGATTCATGCAAAACTTGAACGTGGATATGATGTAGATGATGAACACAAAGTAGAATGCCCACAGGAGCATCTGCATCTCACTGCATGAGCTTATAGAGCCAATCTTCGTGATAGGTTTCTTCAGTAAGCATTATAGCCATTTTTGAAAAATAAATAAATAAAATACAATTTTGAGTTTTTGAAAATGTCTGCAGCTCGTATTCTGTTTTCGGATGCCCAGTTGCTCAAAGGGCCAAATTTCGCCACATGGAAAACCAAGATGCAGACGATTCTTCAATTTGAAGATCTTTGGGGTATCGTTTCTAGCAAAGAAGCCCCTCCCACAAACGCTGATCTGTTGGCTAAGTATGAAAAGGCCGATGTAAAAGCACTAATGCTTATCACCCTAAGCCTTTTTGATGAGGTTCAACCTTACATTCGGGAAGCAACCACTTCCTCTATAGCATGGGCCACGTTGTGTACCATCTATGAAGCCAAGAATCTAATGACAAAGTTACATCTCCAGACAAAGCTTCACACAATGATTATGCATGATGGCGAATCAGTCGAAGCCTTCTTGTGGCGTGTGGCTAAATTACGTGTAGAACGTTTTTCTCTCAGTGAACCGGTGGATGACAATTTTCTAGTCCCACTCACCTTGCGAGCTCTTCCTTCCCGGTTTTAGACACTGATCACCACATTGACCATCACTTAATAGGAGGTGAGTTTTGCCACACTGGTGAATTACCTCCAGTAGGAAGAATCCATTCATAATGTTCAAGAAGCCTTGGAAGACAGGGCTCTCATCACGAGGAAAAATCATAAGCCTTGGAAAGGGCAGTCATCCCCCCAGAATCAGAAGCATCATCCTCAGCATCAACCTTCTCAGCGGCCACCCTAGAAGCAACAAAACAACAAGGTGGATCAATGGTGCCACATTTGCTCCACAGATACACACACGACTGTGAACTATTATTACAACGATCACAAGTATGGAAACTCTAGCGAAGAGAGCTCTTCTGGCCAAGGATATTCCAACAAATCCCAATGGTGTGCTCGTAATAAGAGGTAGAAGGGTCATATTTCTACTCAGCAGGATGCCACCTCCGATGAAGAGGTTCCAGACACAACTCATCCAGACATTGTCCTAGTCTCACAAACTTTGCAGCCATCAGAAAGTGTCTAGTTGATTGATTTGGGCACCAGCAAACACATGACTAGAAATAAAAAGTTGTTCCATACCCTGAGTGACTGGCCCACTGGAGATCGGATAACCATCGCAGATAATCAAGAGTATATTACGGTGGGGATTGGTGATGTCATCATTCCTCTTAGGACACGAAGATGTACACTCATGAAGGTAATATATGTTCCAGGTTTAACCTCAAATCTCTTGTCTGTGAGTCAACTTCTTAATCATCGAATGCAGGTTGAATTCTTTGTTGAGAAAGGGGTCAAGTCCTACCTCATTTCCCAGGGAGACTCAGTAATTGATCGAGCATTTATGAAGGGCCGTCTATTTTCACTAGATGCGGTCACTTCGTCTAACATTGTTCTCTCTACTTCAATGGTGGATTCCACTACACTTTCGATATGGTCATCTTTCTGCCAGTGCTCTACATCATCTCAGTGCAAAGGAAATAGTAAGAGGCCTTCCTCCACTCTCCCATTCCTTACATGTTTTCTCGGGATGTCTTACGGGAAAACAACACCAAGGTCCATTCAAATAGATCTCTTATCATTCTATGAAGCATCTTCAGGTTGTACATACCGATCTGTGCAGACCCCTGCCAACTAGCTTCAAAGGTTTTGAATACTTCCAACTCATCATTGATGATTACTCATGGAAAATGTGGGTATATTTTCTCCGGAAGAAGAGTGAGGCATTTGCCAATTTCCAAATCTTTTACCAGCAAGCCACCAGGCAGTGTGGGAAGCCTCTCCTTCTCCTTCACTTAGATTGAGGGGGGGAATTTGTATCAAAGAAGTTCTTAGCATACCTAAAGCAACATGGCATTCAGCAACATCTGAATGCACCGTACACTCCCCAACAAAATGGGATTTTCGAACGACACAACAGGACTGTCATGGAGATGGCTCATTGTATGCTCTCCACCGCCAAGTTGGAGGATCATTTTTGGGCAGAAGTAGTCCAGACAGCAATGTATCTACTCAACTGGGCACCAACGAAGATCTTGCAAAATAGGACACCGGAAGAGTTATGGACTGGTCGTAAACCTTCTATCCATCGTTTGATATTTTTTGATTGTGTTGCATATATGCACGTTCCATATGAGAAAAGGAAGAAGATCAATCCAAAGACACTGCCACGTCTTTTCTTGGGGTATAGTACTACCTAAAAGGCATATCGTCTCATGGATCCTGAGACGAAGAAAATCTACAAGAGTCAATATGTGGTGTGTGATGAGTCATCCTTTAACTCCCTACCACACAATGGAGATCCAGTACCGACCTTGTCACATAGATTGCTCACACATCCAGATGATGAGCAAGATGATTCTTCTCAAAGAGAAGAAGAGCTGAGTGGAGATTTGTTCATTGATCTAGGCACACTAGACAACACATCTTCACATCAGCAGCAACATCACCAACGTCTGAAATGGGTCCAGAATACTATTAGGGATGCACACTTGAACTCACTTCTAGGCACTTCTATGGCAGTCAGAACATGAATTCAAGCCAGACATGAGGTAAATTTTGTACTCATGAGTTCAGTTGTTGATAGCACCAAACCTGACACTATTGATGAGGCATTAGACCAACCACAATGGAAACAGGCTATGGATGCTGAATATGATTCCCTAATTCAGAATTGGATGTGGGAACTTGTTGATCTACCTCCAGGTAAGAAATCCATTAGCTGTAAATGGATTTTCAAAACAAAATATAAGGTAGATGGTTCAATCGACAAACACAAAGCATGACTTGTTGCAAAGGGTTATGCTCAACAAGAAGGAATTGACTATGAGGAGACCTTTGCACCCACTGCGAAGATCAAACCATCAGAGTTGTCTGTGCACTGGCAGCACAAAATGGATGGAAACTTCAGCAGATGGATATCAAGAGTGCTTTTCTGAATGGTGATCTAAAAGAAGAAGTATACATGGCCCAACCTGAAGGGTTTGTAGATGAGCATCAACCACACAAGGTATGTCGTCTGATAAAGTCACTTTATGGACTCAAACAAGCACCTAGGGCATGGTATATAAAAATTGATGATCACCTATAGCAGCATGGATTCACTTGTAGCCCCTCAGATACAAATTTGTATATCAAGAAGGTAGGAATAGAGATTGTTATTCTAGTTTTGTATGTAGATGATCTTGTGATCACAGGAAGTTCTGACAATCTTGTGGATGATGTAAATAATTATCTGAAGAAATCCTTTGATGTGACTAATTTGGGGCTACTTTACTACTATCTTGGCTTAGAGATATGGTAGAAGAAGAATCGTATCTTCGTCTCCCAGATGAAATATGCCAAGACACTCTTGGAGAAGTATTGAATGTCAAATTATAAACCAATGTCCACACCTATGGAAAAATGTTTGCAATTATCTAGATTTCAAGATTCACCATAGGTAGATGGCACTCACTACAGACAACTTGTGGGGAGTCTCATTTACTTGACTTATACCAGGCCATATCTTTGCTTTACAGTGAGCTATCTCACCAGATTTATGCAAGAGCTTAAGAAATGTCATTGGATAACAGCAAAGCATGTGTTGAGATACATCAGAGGTACAGTTGACTTTGGTCTAGAGTATCAACAGAACACTCAGTTCTTCTTACAGGGATATACAGACTCTGACTATGCAGGATCCGTTGATGATAGGAAATACACTTCAGGATATGTTTTTTATCTCGGATCTGGACCTATCTTGTGCATTAGCAAGAAGCAAACTTTTGTTTCTCTCTCATCCACTGAGGCTGAATATCATGTCGTATGAGGAGCTATGTGCGAAGTGATTTGGCTACGTTGCATTCTTGCAGATATAGGGATTCCTAAAGAGAAACCTCCCATCATTCATTGCGACCATTAAGGTGTGTTGAAGCTTGTGAAGAATCCTTTTTTTCATGAACATACAAAGCATATTGAGGTCGAATGTCACTACATTCGTGAACAGGTCTTAAACCACCAAATTCAGCTTCAATACTACCCTACTGATTTTTTAGGTTGTAGATATTCTCACCAAGCCTCTCGACAAGGTGAATTTTGATTTGTTTAGGGGGTTCATATGTAGGAACAATGCATTAAGGGGGGGAATGTTAGCTTAATTAATACAATGTACACGCATATGGTTAAGGAGTAACCATCCCTGCCTTTGTAACTATTCCAGGGGGCTTTATATTTCCTCCTATCTGTTGTTTTACATACGCATTGAATAAACTATTCTTCTCTGCCATCAATACACTACTCATAAAATATATAAGAGATAACTTTTTGGTTATTATGTTTTAATGTATAATTATATAATTTGAATATAAATCTATATAAAACATGATGGTAATATTTTAGCAATATTGCAAGTCACACATTAGAATTGTTTGAAAAAAATTCAAGTATTTTACAACTAAAATCGTAAAAACATTTAAACAACCATCAATTTTAACCCCTTCTTGTAAACCATACATGTGGAATCTACATTTATCTTCTTTTTTTCATTTAAATACTACGTTATTGAATCTGTTAAGCATTTTTTATTAGGTATCATCTACTATAAGCATAATTCTCATGAGATATTGAGTGGAAATTAAGATATATTCGAAATATAGAAAGACGATATTTTTTTGTTAGATATCATTGTTGATATTAATCTAAGCTTTCTTTTCAAATCACATATTATTTTGAGATATGAAAAATTGTCTTCACAAATTATACAATATAGTACCTACAACCTTTTTGAAACTAAATTTAAATAAATATAAAACTCATTGACAAATAGGAAGGAGAACATGTAAATTTGTAAAAAATAAAAGTTATTAAAATTATTTAAACATACTAAAGATAATTATTGTTCTATCTAATGATATTATATTTGTTGCATATTAAAAGATACATTAGTATGGATTAGAAAATAAAGTGAAACAAAAAGATGAACTAAATAGGTAGAAAAAGAATATAATCTGATAACCCTAACCATAATTGTACAACTACAAAAATAGTGCAACAAGAATCGTAGCAATAGGGCTCGCAACTTTATGTAATTATGAAATTGGATACATGACCCTCACTAACTACACATGGCAATGAAATCCCCACTCGCTTTTATAGATTCATTTTGAGTCACTATAAAATCATTCTCCTTAGCCAAACCGTAATCATCCATCAACACTTTAATAAATAATAAAAATTGGGATCTTGTCTCAATCATATCCTCTTTGGAGAAAGAGTCATTCAATCATCACTTAACGATATTTAAAATGAAATTCAATATATGTACAAGTGTCCCACCCATTTTTTAAATGAATGCAACAAGTATTAAATGTTAAATGTTTGAACTCTTCTTTTGGCATGTGGATGTTTAGAAAACACTTACAACTTTAATATAAATCTTGAGCATCTGTGAAATTAATTGATCTCTTGATTATCCTAAATGCATTAATGCAATAGTTATTTAATTATGAACTTCTTAAATTCAAATTAGTATCCTATATGGGATATAAGATGACATGCAAGGGTTGATAAAATATAGCAAAATAGGACACAAGATCTTAAGGGACCCAATACAATGGCTAAACAAGCCTACAAAAGAAAGATCAAGTTCTAAGTTGCTATATTTTTGGGTGACTAGAATTGTAATACTAGTGTTGACATGGAAAATGTGAAGGGACAAATGAATGAAAATTAATTAAAGATATAAAAAAGGGAGGAGAGATACAATTAGTAGGAGATAAGGGAAAATAGGGAGGAACATAAATTTAATAAAACGAAGATGGAGCTATTTACAAGAAGTAATGATGTCTTAAAATAATTAACGTTGATTCGCATTGGATGAATATACAGAGATAACATATGCAAATTTATACACAATAGAGGAGGTATGGAAGCGCAATAGGAAGAGCAGTTGGACGGTCATGGAAGATGGATAGCCAAAAGGCACTGTTACAATGTAATGTGCCAACACTCCCTCCTTATTACATTGATCTTACAAACATCATATTTCCAGATAAAGGAACCCCCCTTATTCCAAACACAATAAAATTTTTATTACACTATCCCTTTAGCCTACTCACCTTTGAGGTGGCATGCCAACATTTGGCTTCTTGGTCTTGGTGACACCTTGGTTTTTCCCTACAGGATTACCACAAACCTCAAAGTGACCTGAGCACATCCAACCTTGAGAACACTTCGGTGGTTTCCGGTTTCCCTGGATTACCACGAACCCATATGGTTTTCCGACTGCAGGCTCACCGTTGATGCCTCAACTGTACACTTCAGTAGTTTCTCGTATTTCTACAAATCCTTTACACAAGAAGCAAGCGCTACTTAGTGCTTTTCGCTTCTCACAATTTCTTTCATTTAAGAAATACCAAACTCGAAAACGCCATGCACTTTATTGAAAAAACACATACACCTGAACCACATCACAAACAAAAACATAAACAAAATTTTCACCAAAGCCTTGTTGTGACCCTGTCGTAGGTGACTGACGAGAGGACACCAAATGTCCTCCAACATCCATGTATACTCCATCCTCCAGTATAATACTACTTAATTAGCAGATATGACTTTGAGACTTCGTTGATGCTTGATGTCGAATATCTTTGCAAGGCGTAAGCTGTGCGCATAACCACTTATAATGGGAATCCTTTATAAAACATTTGTTGGAGAGCTATCAACCCAATCTTGCTTCTCCTCGAGAGTTAGAATTTCATCACATTCTGATCGTTGATGTGAATAACAGGCTCATTTATGAAGAAGCAACACCCGATTCAAACATTAATCGCAGGTTTTACCCATATACGTTGGTGGCCGTGAGGAACGTAGGTCCGCAGGTCTGAAATGTCAGGAGTCACTACTTGCACCTCAGGGTCACCAATTGCCACGCATAGTAGGTCCGACGTTGGCCCTTCACACACTAATATACAGGCGAAAATGTCAGGAAACGCTAAATGGAATTATGGAGCTCAGACGCCAAAAGACAAGTCACTGGATTGATGCCCACGCAAGCTCATAGTCTGTTATTCACGCCAACTAACACCTCACAGATTTCAACACATAGCAGTTTTAATTTACCACGTTGCCAACCACAATTCGCTGGTCAAAGAAATAGTTAGTCAGGGCACTGCACAAATTGATATACAACAACCAAAAATAGATTCAAAGCAGATCGCTCAAACACAGTCATCAAATGCCAAAGCTCCAAAGAGTGCTTCCACGCAGATTTCTGACAGGAGAAAAACAAAAACGCCAAAGGAAGAAGGGTTGCTGCATTTTGACAGATCTTTGTTGCAGGTCGCTCCACGCCAAGGAAAGAATTAGAGCTCTGATTCCAATGTCTTAAAATAATTAACGTTGAATTGTATTGGATGAATATACAGAGATAACATATACAAATTTATACACAACAAAGGAGGTATGGAAGCCCAATAGGCAGGGCAGCTAGATGGTCATGGAAGATGGACATCCAAAAGACATCTTTACAATGTAATATGTCAACAAATGAAAGGTTTAAAATGTAGGAATTCACACAAACCTATGAGAGACAAGTCTAAATTTGATCAAGAGGAAAAAAAGACATTCTTAAATCCATATGGCATAAAGAATTCATATTGGAACGGTAACTTGATCTGATGCAATAATCAATGAAAACATAAATACATGCTACCACCATAGAAATTGACGAGTTCCATAAAAAAATAATTGAATAAATATTAATGTGTCACTTAGACGTGTTTGCATGCATATACATCATTGTGAATCAAACAAGGATTTATTGAAGAATTTTTTGTTTTGGTTACATTCCCATTTGATTTTTTTTATTAAAGGCAAATAGTTTTTTGAAAGGGACTATACCCTTGTACAATAACGCTGTCCATATCAGCATAACCAAAAGGGATCAAAATCCATATATGATCAAAAAGCCCACTGGCAAAAAAAAACTGCCAAGAATAAAGCCTGCAACCAACAAACCAACAACTGAAAAATAGCTAAAAAACAACTTAACAACTGTTTTCTATTCAAACAGTTTTCTTTTTGTTACGAACTGTAATCCATTCATCAGAAGATTTTTGTAAAGGAATGAAAACTTCAAAATCCTTGATTGGCTTATATGTATTGTTTGAGCAAGGAGATCGAGGAACATTCTCCTTAGCCACTACAGACGCTTTTGTTTCAGTTTTTCCTGTCCTCTGAATCCCACCCCCAGATGACTCTTTATTTGCATGATCTGTGATCTCTTTCAAAGGGGTTTTGGGGGTCGTTTCCAGCATGTCTTCCTCCTCAGCAACAGAAGCAAGGATATTCTTAGGTTCAAATACCAAATGCTCTAGGAGGGTGGTTTTCCACTAGTTAACATTCTCCTTTTTACATTTTGTAATCTCGGAATTAGCAGCAGAATGCCCCAAAGAGAAACATTTCCTGCATCTAAAAGGCAAACCCTCATAGTCCAGAGGCTGAGTCCAAGTTTGATTTTGCACCTTTATCTCAATGTGAGCTAGAAGATCCTTTGAGGTATCAACCTCAACAAGAAATCTTGCATAGGTTGTATGTGTGAAATCAGAGGTTTGGGAGTCAATGTTAATGATGTTGCTCGATGTATTGCCTATGGCTATCAGACACATTTGATCCCAAAATTGAAGAGGTTGGTGGGGTAATCTGATCCAGATCGGTTTGTGGGATAAAGATTTAGTGAGAGGGTTGAATGATGGGTACCAAGGTTTTAAAATAAGGTATTTTTGCTGACAGATCCAAAGTTGATTAGCAATGACAGCATTATCAGCTATGGATTCAAAAGCAACAATGAAAATTCCTTTGGCACATGGGTAGATATCTAACCTTCCTTCTAGAAGTAGGATCCAATGCTTGGAGATCCATTCATGTAGGACGGGTAGACTAGGCCAAAGCCCAGCGAATCTACAAATCAAAGCATGGTCTTGATAAAAAAAAGACTTTGTTTCGAGGACTTCCGCTCCAAAGGTTACACATGGGTTTCTCTCAACATGCTTCGTGGTAGTTTTTGCACTAGTCTTTGACTGTTGGGATACTATATCAACAAAAGAGGGGCCACTGGATCTCTCCCCATTTCGACCATTCTTTCCGGTCTCTGTATCACCTCCACCGCCATGGATTAGAAGCTCTGGAAAGAGTGCAGGTAGTAAACCTTCAGATCTGCTGCCCTCCTGAACCTCATCTTTTCTGTTGAGGGGAACAATAGGGGCCCCATGCTGTGAGCTAGAGCCGGATCTAGGTTTTCCATTCATGCAAGTTTGGGAATTCATTGCATGAGGCTTTGTTTTCATTGTTTCCAGGTGAAGCATCCCCTGATCGAGCCTCATTTTGCATAGCTAAGAATCATTAAGGGTTCTTGAAGTTGGGGAATATAGCATAAATGATCATGTCAAGCTAAGAATTGTAGTAAGGTTCTATGTCTACTTAAACTATAACTGTACAATAATGAGTATTTCCACTATATGACCCATTTAGGCTATTCTTTGGGTCTATTGTAGGTTTTGGTCCTCCTTTGTTAAGTTTTCTTCCCATTATGTTTGATATGTGCTCCAATTGGGCCCAAATTCAAATTCAATAAATTCAATAAATGCAAAAATATATCTATCAATGCAATTCCATATGAAAGTGAATGGTACAATATCATTCTTGTGCAAAAAGTTCTTACAAGAATTTAGAGCATAATTTCAAGCATTTGATAAAATACGAAGAACATATTACCTTTTTTGTCATCGAGTACTCAAATAAAAAAATAAAAAGTGAAAACTGACAAGGGTGGGTATGTTTGTGACATTAGACTTTTGATCCCTATAGAACAATGCGTAATTTATACTCAGTTTAACGCAGTGGTAGGTCACCAAATTGGCATGCTGCAGGTCCCTGGTTCAATTTTGGTTCCCTCGATCACAAACGTGCGTGATGGATAGGGCCTTCCCTTTTGGATTTCCTGCTCTACTTTTCTTACCCTGCAAAGCCCAGTACAGTACTCTTTATGAAGGGAAGGAAATATTTTAATGTATTGAAGGATTTGTATGTTTGATAGAGTTAGCAAGCTCTACTGACTTGGCGAGTCCATTGAGAGAGCGATGCTTTAAGCAAAGATGCGAAACAGGCAGCATCGTTGTACTGCTGCTACTCATTCTCGATCTCAACAACTACACCATCATATCCGTCTTCATGGTATTTCAACAATTCAGGTATTTCTTCTACTTCTCAGGACTCGCTCACAAATGTTTGTGTGGCCTCTGAAATCTCGTAACTTAGAAATGTCATTTTATAGCTTAAGGAATGACCTGTAAAAACATATGTGAGACTTAACAAACATAGCAGGACTTGGGAAACAGAAACTCACACAATATATATTATTAGAGAATGCAAACTTCATACTTGTCTGTAGAAAATCTGCAGTCTTATACAACAAACAACATAAAAGAAATAAACAGAATACTTAAATAACTTGCATAAACATATGAATATTCGAACCAGCACTACTGTGCATAATCTCCATTAATAAAAGCTTCATCATACTCAGAGCTTCAGCTCTTTACAATCAAGTTGTGCGTGCAGCTGTGTGCTTTCAATGCACATCTTTCCTAGCTTGTGCAGATTTCACACCTTTGTGTGTGCATACAAAGCAATTACAATTGATGTTATTTAAATAGAATAACTCACCCAGTAACAGCTCTTAAACTGAGCATTCTAAATCTAAACTCATGCTTTAAAATAGTTGCATGCTATGCATGATTTAAAACAGATTTATTTGAATTAAATCTAATGATAAAAATAAGATAAAGCTAACTTAACTAAAGCAAACTAAAACAAGACTAAAGCTAAAATTAGCTTTCCTAAAAAAGCTATAGTTGGAATTAAATATGCATCACATACATATTTCCAACACTCCCCCTTAATTTCAAACTGTAGCTTTCACTCTTCTAGAGTTGTGTTTACTTTTTCAGATCTGCCATGTGTAGGATCACATACTCCCAAACAATCTCTCAAATATTCGAAAACTTATTTTGCTAAAGTCTTTGTAAAAATGTCTGCAAACTGATCTTCGGATCTACAAAATTCAAGATGAATTTCCTTGTTGTTTACCAGATCCCTAATGAAATGATACCTCGTATCAATATGCTTGCTCCTCTTATGAAAAACATGATTTTTGGACAACGCTATGGCTGAGTTGTTGTCACAAAAAATCTGTGTAGCTTCCTCTTGTTTCTGTTGTAAATCTATCAACACTCTTCTCATCCAAACAACTTGACATGCTGCTCCTGTTGCTGCTACATACTCTACTTCTGCTGAAGATAACGTGACAATGGGCTACTTCTTTGATGCCCATGAAACCACTCCTGTTCCAAAGTGAAAAGTATAGCTAGATGTGCTTTTCCGATCATCTATACTTCCAGCACTGTCACTATCTGTATAACCAATGAGTTTGAACTCATTTGTACTTGAATAAAGAATTCCATGATTTCTTGTTCCACGTACATACCTCAAAATTCTTTTTCCAACTTGCCAATGTGAATCTTTTGGAGATTCCATGAACCTTGATATGAGGCTCACACCATACATGATATCAGGCCTTGTGGCCGTCAAATACATAAGACTTCCAACCAACTTTTTAAACAATGCTGGATCCACAAATGATCCTTCATCCTCTTTTCTCAACTTCAAACCTACTGCAACTGGTGTTGGTGCTGGCTTACAATTCAACATGTTAAACCTTTTCATAACGTCACTTGCATACTTTGCTTGTGAGATAAAAACTTCACCTTCTGATTGTTGAACTTCAATACCCAAAAAATAATGCATAAGACCAAGATTTGTCATCTCAAACTCCTTCTTCATGGCTGATTTGAATGACTCTGTAGATAGATTTCCAGTAATGATCAAATCATCTACATATAAACAAACAATTAAAATTTTACCTTGTTCATTTATCTTGGTGTATAAGGTAGGCTCACTGCCGCTCCTCCTGAAACCATTCTTAATCAAATAAGAATCTATTCTGTTGTACCAAGCTCTAGGTGCTTGCTTGAGACCATAGAGCACTTTCTTCAATCTGTATACTTTTCCTTCATGACCTTCAATCTCATAACCTTCTGGCTGATTTACATAAACTTCCTCTTCAAGGAATCCATTTAAGAATGCTGATTTAACATCCATCTGATAAATAGGCCATTTGTTTTTAGCTGCAATTGCTAAAACCATTCTTACCGTATCCAAACGTGCTATTGGTGCAAATATTTCATTGTAGTCAACTCCATATTGCTGCGTAAAACCTCTGGCAACCAGCCTTGCTTTGTGCTTCTGTACTTTTCCATCAGCATTGTATTTTGTCTTGTAGACCCACTTGACTCCTATCACGTCCTTTCCTTTTGGAAGATCCATTAACTCCCATGTCTAATTCTTCTCTATAGCATCAATCTCATCATCCATGGCTTTTTCCCAAACTTCATTCTTTATAGCCTCTTCGTAATATACTGGATCTGCAGCTTGAGAAAATAATGCAAAAACTGAAAATGAATTAGTTGTATCAACATTATAAATCTCACTTAGACTTCTTGTTTTCTGCTGTGTAGGAGCATTTGATGCAGGACTACTTTTTGGCGGAGTAGCTTCTAGTGTTGCCTGTGGTGTCTCTTGCATGGCTGAAGATGGCTGAAATATTGGTAACCTCCTGACTGTAGATGGAGGTGTAGCTTGTGCTACAACTTGTGGTGCATGTCCAAGATTTGTAGATACAGTAGCTTGTTGCTCTAAAGTTTCATCTGTCATATCATCATGTGGAATAGATGTTGCTATACTCATTGTTTTCTCTATACTTCCATCCCATGCTTCATTCTCAATAAACTGTACATCCCTGCTGATCACAACCTTTCCAGTGACTGGATTGTACAACTTGTATGCTTTTTTATTCTCTGAATACCCAACAAAAATATATTTTTCTCCTTTGTTGTCTAACTTCTTCCTTAGCTCATCAGGTACATGTGCATATGCTATACAACCAAAAACTCTGAAATGTGAAACACAGTGTTTCCTATTAGTCCATGCTTGTTGAGGAACCATGTTCCTAACAAGTTTTGTTGGACACCTATTCAAAATATAAACAGAAGTTGCTACTGCTTCTGCCCAATACTCATTTGGAAGATGTTTTGCCTTCAACATGCTTCTTGCCATCTCCATGATGGTTCTATTTTTCCTCTCTGCCACACCGTTCTGTTGTGGTGTATACCTGGTAGTAAACTGCTTGTGTATACCATGATATCTACAAAAATTCATAAACTCAATAGAAACATACTCACCTCCTCTGTCCGTTCTGAGAACTTTGATGTAGTATCCACTTTGCTTCTCCACTAATGCCTTGAACTGCTGAAATGTATCAAAGGCATTTGATTTATTTCTCAGAAAATAAACCCATGTCTTCCTTGTGTAATCATCAATGAATGTCATAAAATAAATACAACCTCCAATAGAAGCTGTTTGCATAGGTCCACATAAATCTGAATGTACAATCTCAAGTGGTGCACTTGCTCTTGCTGTTTTGCCAACTGGGAATGAATCTCTGTGTTGCTTTCCCAAAATACAACCTTCATATACCCTTTCCGGTTTTTGAATCAATGGCAAACCTTTAACCATATTTTTTCTATATGATAAATTCAAACCTCCAAAATTCAAATTTCCATACCTTAGATGCCAAAGCCATGTTTCATCCTTCATGACTGAATGAAAAGCTGATTGTGTTCCTTCAGCGTAGGACTCAACTATATTTACGTAGGAATCAGCGCAGGACTCGCTTACTGTAGCACAGACCTGATTTTCATTGGCGCAGGACTCATCTATTTGAGCGTAGGACTCAACAAAAGACTGATTTGGCTTAACGCATGACTTTGTTGCAAACAAATATGATTTCTTCTTCTTTCCAGGTTTTAAAATCAATGGAAACATCCTATTGCTGCTCATCTTCACTTTTGCAATCAACTGAGTGCTAGGAGCTTTGTCCACAATCACGCACTCATTGTCTTCCATATAGACTCGGTATCCTTTCTGTACCAGTTGTCCAATACTCATAAGGTTATGTTTTAAACCTGCAACATAGTAAACATCTTGCATACTTGTTTGCTCCCCCTTTCTTGTTAGAATACTAACCGTGCCTTTTCCTTTCACAGACACAATATTGTTATTTCCAAGAGTTACATCACTCTTAACTGAATCATCCAAACTAGAAAACAAATCTAGATTACCTGTCATGTGATTACTGTAGCCTGAATCCAAATACCATACATCACATGAACTCTCTTTTGACAAATTACATTCAATAGGGGATAAAGAAGGTATTGCTTCAACAATCCTTGTGCATGCAATAAACATAGGTTTAGAAATAGAACTTCCAACCTGATTTTGATTTTGTCTCTCTTGATCATATTGCTTTTTCTTGCAATCATAAGCATAGTGCCCATACTTCTTGCAATAATGACACTGAATATGAGATTTATCTTGTCTCTGACCATAACTCTGTTCTTGATTATATCCTCTTCCACTTGAGTTTGATGAACCACTGCCACGTCCTCTAGATGGACATCTTCCTCTGCCTCTTGGGCTGAAACTTCCTCTTCTTTTGCCACGACTACCTGTTGTCTGAGATGCAAAAGCTTGATCTACACTTGCATGTGATCTATTCATCCTCTGTTCATGATTGATTAGTGATGCATGCAACTCATCAATAGAAAATTGACTCAGATCCTTAGTTTCTTCAATAGCAACAACTAAAGGATCAAATTTCGTAGGCAAACTTCTAAGCAATTTTTCAATAATCCTTCTGTCCTCAAGAGTCTCACCATGAGATTTGATTTGATTGACTAAGCCAACTACATAAGTAAAAAATGATTCTACAAAATCTGAATCTTTCATTGCTAAATTCTCAAAATCTCTACGAAGTAACTGTAGCTTGGCGGTTTTTACTTTCTCCTTACCTTGATATGCAACTTGTAAAGTATCACATGCAGTCTTTGCTTGACTAGCTGCTGCCACTCTTGGAAGAATGCTTTCATGCCTTGCCTGATGAATATAGAAAAGAGCTTTTCCGTCCTTCTTTCGTAACTCCTTCAAAGTATCTTTCTTTGCTTGAGAAAGTGCAATATATGCTGTTGCATTTGCAGGCTCTGTGTACCCATCTTCAACGATCTCCCACATGTCTTGAGATCTGAATAGCGTCTTCATGGTCAACGACCAGTATTCATAATTCTTTCCATTAAATTGCGGCATCTGCATGCCAGATGTAGAAGCCATAGCTTGCTACCAATTTAATAAGCTGCTGGAATAACCTCGCTCTGATACCAATTTGTAGAAAATCTGCAGTCTTATACAACAAGCAACATAAAAGAAATAAACAGAATACTTAAATAACCTGCATAAACATATGAATATTCGAACCAGCACTGTTGTGCATAATCTCCATTAATAAAAGCTTCATCATACTCAGAGCTTCAGCTTTTTACAATCAAGCTGTGCGTGCAGCTGTGTGCTTTCACTGCACATCCTTCTTAGCTTGTGCAGATTTCACACCTTTGTGTGTGCATACAAAGCAATTACAATTGCTGTTATTTAAATAGAATAACTCACCCACTAACAGCTCTTAAACTGAGCATTCTAAATCTAAACTCATGCTTTAAAACAGTTGCATGTTATGCATGATTTAAAACAGATTTATTTGAATTAAATCTGATGATAAAAATAAGATAAAGCTAACTTAACTAAAGCAAACTAAAACAAGACTAAAGCTAAAATTAGCTTTCCTAAAAAAGCTATAGTTGGAATTAAATATGCATCACATGCATATTTTCCAACATTGTCCATAGAGAATAACGTGTGTAAAACCAGAATGAATTATAGGGGAATACAATTAGTATATATGGTAACGCAGAGAGAAGAAGTAAGTTTCGAGGGTGGCAAGCAGCAATTGCAATTACAAGTGCACATTCTATTATTAATAGAAAGAAGCGCGTGAGCATCAATGTTTGAAAAATTATAAAACTTCACGGCGAAGCGAAACTTAACGCGGCGTGAAACACTTGTTAACCATATCAGTGGCTGTGAAGAAAGTTCGTATTCACGGCAAGACAGATCTGTCACCTGTGGCTGTGAATAAAGTTGTAAGGAATATTGGTCGTGAGGAAACTATGAAGAAAGCACCAGGAAATGACTAGTACAAAACGGACTTGGAGAGCCTTAGTTCCATATTTTATAACGTGACAAGTTGGTCTTACTATATTGGTCAAACAAATTCCATCTGTTAATTACGCCGAAGGCGTGTTGCTACCTGCAATCGATCTTCACGACGACGCCCAGCTGCTTGAGGTGCTTGTCACCATGCCACCTCCACCGACCTGCAGCTGCTTGTCATCCTTGTTGTGCATCGTTTGTGCCTGTATGCGTGTCATGCCCTTGTCTTGCGGTGCCTGTCCTGTATGCAGCTTTACCCATCTGTGGCGGTTTCTGCAACCCTTGTGCATATGTATTCCAGTTGCTCCTCATCTGTATGGTGCAATGTTTTCTTGTAATGGACCTCCCAGTAATCAGCCAGAAATAAAAATACCGTCAAACAAAATCCCTCCAAAGGATCTGGTTGTTTCTAACCTTCAATCAAAACCAATAATTGACTGGAGCTGTGAAATAAATTATTAAAAACTACTTCCACCATTTACAGATTGTAGAACTCTGCAATTGCAAGGAAGATGTGAAAAAGAAAGTGCATGCAATCATTGATAAGTATGCAGAGCGTGGGCTTTGATCCCTAGCTGTGGCCAGACAGGTGTGTTATTTACATAGCCTAATCAGCGTTGCAAATGTATTTTACAATTTACAATTTTAAAAAAGCAATTCACAATTTACATCTAATTTTGGGGTATGTTTTAGCAGTCACTAACTAATGTTTAAAAACCCAATTGCAGGAAGTGCCAGAGAAAAACAAGGAGAGCGCTGGAGGGAAATGGGAATTCATAGGTTTACTGCCCCTGTTTGACCCTCCTCGCCATGACAGTGGAGAAACAATTCGAAGAGCTCTCAACCTTGGAGTCAATGTAAAGATGATCACCGGTAAGTTTTGTGCACATATATATAATGGCATTGTCCAACTTTAAAATCTGGGCTGTTCAGTACTTTTTGTGTGCAAATGAGTGTCAATCTGAACTCACTAGGAGGGAGTTTACTTTGGCCGAGTTTGTCAAGTTAAATTTTAGAAGTACATAAAAAATAAAACTAGAATGTATATGCCAGGTGATCAGCTAGCTATTGCTAAAGAAACAGGGAGAAGGCTTGGAATGGGTACAAATATGTATCCTTCATCTTCCTTACTTAACCTTGAAAAGGGTCTATGAGAAGGAACTCTTCCTATTGATGATTTGATTGAAATGGCTGATGGATTTGCTGGGGTATTCCCAGGTATGTAACACTCAAGCAAGGATGCAAATGTACAATTATAGGAGAGCTTAAGATTCTTTTTAAAGACAATTAAACTTCAAATAATGTGGGGAAAATTCATTTTAGATCTCAACATCCATAGAAAAAATCTCCAGGCCTATCTAGCCTAAATTCTACAAACCAATTGAGGCTTTTATGGTTTTGAAAAGTTATCTCATCTCATCTAATCCATCTTTATATTGTATTTGTTTATGCAGAGCACAAATATGAAATAGTGAAGCGGCTTCAAGACAGAAAGCACATCTGTGGAATGACAGGGGATGGAGTTAATGATGCTCCAGCTCTGAAGAAGGCAGACATAGGAATAGCTGTGGCAGATGCAACAGATGCTGCGAGGAGTGCTTCTGATATAGTTCTCACAGAGCCCGGACTCAGTGTTATCATCAGTGCTGTTCTAACAGGTCGAGCTATATTTCTAAGAATGAAAAACTATACTGTATGGTTATCAATGACGAGTTGGGTTCATGGTTTGAAATGATCTTGACATGTCATGATGGCTTCAGATATATGCAATCTCCATCACCATTCGTATTGTGGTAAGCATCTTGATCAATATTTCTAGAATTTGTTAAATCAAACAAAGCTTACGGGAATTTATGGGAAAACTAAACAATCATAGAAACAATCTTCTAAACAAGTAAATAAACCTTGTTGATTGATATAAGTTCGGCCTAAAGGACTTAACCACTCTTATGAATGCAGCTTGGTTTCATGCTAATTGCTCTCATATGGAGATTCGATTTTAGTCCTCTCATGGTTTTGGTCATTGCTGTTCTGAATGATGGTCAGTTGCTCATGAAGCCTTTCATAATTATCATAAACAAACCATACTACAAGCACACCTATAGTTTTATGCTAACTTTTGAGATATATGGGTTTGATCAGGTACAATTATGACCATTTCCAAGGATCGGGTCAAACCATCCCAAATGCCTGATAGCTGGAAACTGAAGGAGATATTTGCAACTGGAACTGTTCTAGGAACATATCTAGCACTTATAACAGTTATATTTTTCAAAATCGTTCAAGATACAGACTGGTTCCCGGTAAGAATAGATACCATTGAAAAATCACCACCAAAAAAATGCTAAATATTCCTTTGGTTGTTCAAGTTTTCAACCTGCTCCGGAAATCCAATCCTAACATATAATGGCCACATTATCAGGACTAATGACAAGCAGGGATTAGATTTGAAAAGTGCAGTAGAGTACCCTTCACAGGGATATAATGTTATAGTCATTTAAATCTGATTTTTTATTCTTATTATTGATGTAGAACCATTTCCATGTCGAGCCCATCAAGGACGACCCTTATAAAATTATGTCTGCCCTGTATTTGCAAGTGAGCATTATTAGCCAGGCTCTGATTTTCGTCACAAGGTCTCGCAGCTGGTCATTTTTAGAGAGACCTGGCGTTCTGCTTATGTGTGCTTTCCTCATAGCTCAACTGGTAACTACTCTGCTCTAACTGAACTGCATTTCTTATGATCAAGAAATACATTATATTATATCTTTCCTTGCTGATTAGTATGTTTTTGATGCAGATTGCCACCGTGATTGCAACCTGTGCTAATGAACGTTGGATAAAGTTGGCAGAGATTGATGGGATATCATGGGGTTGGGCAGGAGTTATTTGGTTGTATAGCATTGTAATTTACCTACCCTTGGACGTGATCAAGTTTGCAGTTCACTACATTCTCAGTGGAAAAGCTTGGAATACCATGATTGATAGCAAGGTATATGTTTGGTTTTCAAACTGGGTTTCTAAGATTTCTAGGAATATGAGGAGTCTCATTAGTGGGAGAATATATATATATATATATTATATATATGGATTTGGATTTGGGGAAATCAAATACAAAATTCAGGGGTTGGATTTTTCCATCACTAAATATACCAAAACTAATGGACAATACCGTTAATCTTATTGTCATTATATTTACAAACACGCCGTTTTCGTCCTTCAGGTGGCATTTTCCACATCGAAAGACTATGGCAGAGAGGGGAGGGAAGCAGAATGGGCTCGTTCTCAACGTTCAATGAGTGGCCTCAATACTGCTAATCCCAAATCTATGATGGAGAAGGCCATGGAAAGGGCCAGTTACACTGAATTGTCTGAAATTGCTGAACAAGCAAAGAGGCGTGCTGAAATTGCCAGGTAAAATATCTATGTCCATTGCCCACATACACAATCCATCCTGAAGTATGAATAAATTCTTTTAAAAAATCTGTAATGGGTAAATTATAGCTACCTTGGGCATCACACTAAATGATCCATCATTAAGATGAAGCTCAAAAACACTTCAGGCTGATCATGGAACATCTTCAGAATGAAACATAAAAACACTTCACTCTGACGATGGAGTGCAGTGAGATCCCAAACATTGATCTAATCTAACACTCTTTGATCCAAGATCTGGAATAAGCTTAAAAACACTTCACGCTGTTGACGGAACATCATCTGAATGAAGCATAAAAACACTTCATTCTGATGATGAAATGTTAAAAACACTTCACGCTGTTGACGAAACATCATCCAAATGAAGCGTAAAAACACTTCACTCTGATGATGAAATGTAGTGGGATCTGAAATGGGCGTTCGCCTTTTGGGCAGACCATAGTTCTGCAATCAAAGGGTGTTACCCCTATTGTATTACTCTTTGACTGCAGGTCAATGGGCTGCCCGAAGATGTTACTCCTATTGTCCTACCCAATGATTATTGTAATACTCTTTGATTGCTGGGCATGTTACCATTTCTGTAATATCTTTTGATTACGGAAGTGGTAACATGTCCAAAATGTGAATGCATGTGATCTTTCAGATAGAACAGTTTTTTATTATTATGGATTGTGAAAGCTTAAAGATTCTAATAGTGCAACCAATTTTTTAAACAAATAAAATATAATTAACATTATGTGAAAATTGAGTGTAACAGGCTCCGGGAGCTGAGTACATTGAAGGGACAAATAGAGTCTGCGGTAAAGCTGAAGGGACTGGATATAGATAACATCCCACAGAACTACACCGTTAACTCATCATGGCTTTTGTGAGCCTCAACACACAATGCAAATTTATATAGTGTTGCCTTTGCCTTCCTCTTATCAATTTCATTCTGCCCTGTGTGTTTGTTCTTTGAATGTACTCAGTCTCATCTTTGTCAAAGAAGATTGTTCCTGTAAAGGAATGGAGATATTCTTTATGTTACACTGATAAAAGGACTCCATTTTACATTCTATTTAATAATTAGTTGATATGAAATTTAATTTTCGATTCTTTTTTAATTGAGCACTTGAAAGGGGTGTCTTATAATTAGACACTTGATTACATAATTTAATAACATTTTCTACCTAAGTTTTCCAGGGAAACATATAAATTTAACAATACAAAATAAACTAAAAAACCTAAACCAAGAATCCTCAATTTCCAATGCCACTGCAATTTTTATTCCCATTTCAATTACATTGTCTATCGGATACAATTTATCTTAGGCAAGAGAAGCTTCATTTAACACAAATAACGAGTTTGTGAATTTTTATTTAGTTCTAAAAACTATCTAAATCGAAACAAAAAGAATGGTACATGTTTTTTTTGTGGAATACAGATCAAATCCACAAACACAAAAGATCTATGAAAAAATTGGAGAAAATGTCTTTGGAGATATGCCACCATAGTGAGAAACTAGAAATTGCCATATAGCTTGTTAAATACACCCTCTGCAACAACTATCAGAGTTATCAAAAACCTCCGCATATGTGTTGAATGCCACACTGTAACCAAGTTCATCTCCAAGGTTGTTTCAAGACACATTGTTGAGTTGAAGGGTTTTTCAAACTGAAGTGCCTAAGTCATGAAGTTGAAACAAGGATCTGTGTTCTTGCGGTCTTTTTGTGTGATTTTCGGGCCTAAGAAAAGAACTTTTTGTAAACATCCGTCCCACAGTACAAGAAGATGCACTCTGTGTCCCTGTTGTCTACTCAAAATTCCCGAAGCTGTCCCTAACAAGAGCAAATTTTGAAAATTTTGAGTCTAAGTGCTTTTCTCTGAGGTACCTAAGTCATAAAATTGAAGAAATCCAAGTATTGGGCCTTTCTCGCATGTATTTCGGGCCTGTCGGACATTTTTGTCCCGACTGTCCCAAGTTCCAAAGTGCAAGTTGTTCCCCGATCGGCCGAAATCCCCGAAATTGTCCTATCTTCGGGCCCGTCGGAAGTTTTTGTTCCAAATGTCCCGAAACTTTTGTGCAAGTCATTCCATTTTCGGCCGAACCACCCGAACCGCGTACTTCGCACCTTTTTGTCCCAAATATCCCAAAGTCAAAAGTGCGAGCTTTCTCTTTTTTCGGCCGAAGCTTCCTATTCGCGTACTTCGGCCGTCCCAAACTGAAAAAATGCGCCCCGCTTCATTTTCGGCCGAGCCGGTCAAACCGCGTACTCCGGAACTTTTTGTCCCAAAAGTCCCAAGTCCAATCGGGCCCGCTGTTCCAATTTCGGCCGAAATGCCCGAACCGCGTACCTCGCGCATTTTCGTCCCAATTGTTCCAAAAGCTTTTTGTGCATTCTCTCTCCATTTCGCCCGAGCCGCGTGTTTCGCGCATTCGCGTCTCACATGTCCCAAGCGTGCCTAGTGTCATCCATACTTAGACGCTTTTCAAATTGGTGGTTGCGTAATTAAATGCGCATTGAATTCACTCCGCTCCCCAAACGGCTATATAATGAACATTTCCCCTTTGCATTTTCTCACATCTTCCTTGTTATCCTTTGCTCAAACCCTTGCCGCTTACAAACTTGCGCACGTTCCTCTGCTTCTGTAATTCCATTCCAAGTCTAGTTTGCAACCTTGTTCCCCTGAAACTATCGACATGAAGATCAAATTTCAAGGACAAGAACAGATTTCTCCACTCGAGTCTGCTGTAAGCAACATTGGAGATAGCGAGGCCCGACATCTCGATTTCAACGATTTTTGGGCAAGGATGGAAGATGCAAATCCCTCACCGATGGCTCAGACAATTCATGACAGTGGTTTGGCGTACGCTGGAGGATTCCCAATTTCAGTACAGTGTGCTGATACAGTGCTTGCATGCGGAGCTCACTTCGACCCCGCCTCGAAGTGAATTGACAAACGTACATGGGGAGCTCATCGCCAGGCTAGACGCTGCCGCCATTGCTGCCGCTCTGAGGATCCCGGAATTGGACAATGCCATAGTTGTTTCCCAAGCCCAAGCGCAAGCCATGTTCGATCAAGACAGTGACAAGTACAGAGCACGAGTGGCGAAGTCCTGGCTAAAAAACCCTAAGAAGGGAGCTTCCCGCCTCACCAAAACCCTCATTCGAGCAGACTTCAACGAAGAACTGTCGGATTTCATAATACTGCTGGCTCGGGTCATGGGTTTGCCTTCCACCAGCGAGTTCCATTTCTGGATGTGCCCGCTCATCAGTATGGTGTGCGAGGGTACACAAAATATCAACTGGGCTGAGATCATCAGCATGAATCTGACGGAGCAGCTATCCAACGTGCTGCAAACAAAGAAGTTTTTCATGACTTCATATCTGATGTATACTCTAGCAGCATCAAGGCAATGGTTTGGATTCTCATATATAGACGCCCACAAAGGCAACCCAGTGTATGCCTATTGCCCGCAGTTTACCTTGGAGACCAGCAACCGCAATTTCAGAAGGGTTAATGATGCTTTCACTATGTACGTGGTCCGATTGCTCGAGGGTGACACCGCCAGGAGATTTTCAGATGAAGCCATGAACTTGATATCACGGTATGGGGCCTACTTCATCCAATTCAGGAAGTTCTCATACATCAGGCTTGCTGGTTATGAGAGTACTCCTCTGCGGCTTCCCATGTTCTGCAATGACAAGATGGCCTTGATCGAAATATGCAGGCAACTGGACAAGTTGCACAGAACTTGCAGAGACAAGAAGATTTCTGGCTTGCACTTTCCCATCTCTCTGGGAAATTACACATGTAAAACAGCCCTGGATGCCCAGAATATAGAAAGAACTTTGGTCCCTATCACCGTTCATTTCTTCAAGCCAAGAACCTGCTTTGACTTGAAGAAGTTTATTGAACAGAATATCAAGATAGCCTATCACCATGTGGCAGATGCAGAAGACTACTGGGCTGACTGTGCAGACGACTTTGAGGCCAGAAGAAGGCATTATGGCAGGTTCTCCTTACAATTGATTCAAGAACTCGGTCTGTACCAAGTTCCTGAAGGCCTCGAAGATGATAATTCTGAGCTATACTCATATGAGTATGAAAATGTGATCAAGCACACCCCTCTGGAGGACCTGGATTGGAACAGAAAAGAGAGGGATGATTTGGCTGAAATCCTTGCTCCAGTCTTAGTCAGGACTAAGGTTTGGTTCAATAAGAAGGTCCGAGAATTCAGGAGGCACTCGGGAGAATCCTCCTCCAAGGATGAATCGACACCAATAAGAGAAGCACCAGTTCCAAGGTCCGAAACACCAAAGAAAACCCCTCCTGCCTCAGCAGCTCAGGGACCTGTGGAATCTACTCCTTCTCCATCCACTCAGGTATATAAGAAGAAGCTCAAGGAAGTAAAGAAGGAACCGGTGGAAAGAGATCTTCAGGAGAAACAGGCAGAATTGCCTATCGGACCAGAGAACATCATCATCCTCAGTGAAAGTGAGGAAAGTGAGAGGCCAACTCCTACAAATGTTCCTGAGGACCCAACAGATAAAGACAAGGAGGTCCAGAGCACTGAACTTCCAGGTGCTATTGATTCTTCTATTGCCATTGTCTCCAGTGCTCCTTCCACATCCCAGCTTGAGTCAACAGCTGCACAGACCCTGAGTGTCATGAGCTCCCTGTCTCTTGGTCCCCTTGCTTCGCCTGCAGATTCTTCTTCCTCTTTTGCATGGGTGCAACCCTTGGTTGACAAAAGGAAGAGAAAACCATCCTCTCAAAGCTTGGGACCAAATTTTGATGCTGTTGCAGCCATGTTGGGCACCACGCCTTCCCGTGCCAAGAAAGCAAGAACCACCTCCAGAATAGTATCTGATACTCGAGGTCAGCAATTCCTGGAGATTGCCAAGCCTGCAATGGACAAATCAGAACAGGACTTGCAAGTATCTGACTTGGAGCTACTGAGAATCCCAATGGGAGAATCTACCCCTGAAGGCGAGATTCATAACCTCCAGGAAACAGTCACAAGAGTTATTGGGAGAGTGGAAAAAGGACAGCAAACTATCGAACAGCTGGAAGAGCAAGCCCGAGTTCTTACAGGTTTCATCAAGTCTCTTCTATCTAAGGACAAAGTTTTGGATCCCACTCCCTTGACTGCTCTACCTCCTCCTGTAACTCTAAGCCAAGATGAAGTGCAGGGTATTAAAGATATGCACAAGTATTCTGTCTATGGCAGAGCTATCGAAGCCATGGTAGATGACATGCTTGTTGCCGGGCTAAACTTCATCGATGAAGCCTTTAAGCTACATGAAAAGGTAGATAATTTGCAACAGAAACTATCCTCTACTATTGGGGTTATGGATAAAGAGCTTAAACTCTGGGGCAGTTGCATTGTAGACCTTCGCCTCATGGGACAAACAGATGAGAACATCTTACTGGCGAATAAGATTTTCGATGATGCCAAAGACAATCTATCAAAATCCTGGGTCTACAGCGTAGAGTGGAAAATCAGAGTCCTGGAGGAAGCTGTAGGTAGAAATGAAGAACAACTGGCAGAAGGGAGAAGCTTTCAAGACATTGGCAGCTGCTGCGTTCAAAGATATGCATTGTCATCTTCAGGATGAAAACTCTGGCGTTTCCTTGTCCTTGCAAGAAATCAAAGCTCAGTTCAGAGCTTTTGTCAAAGATAATCTTTTCAAGGAAGACTCCATCTCTAAGGACAAGATAAAGGAAATTTGCTCTCTTCAGTCTGCCATTGAAGAAGCAAACAAAGACTATCATACTCACGTCGAGTTTGATAAAGAGATGGAGAAATGCCTGGGATTTTGGACTCAGTCTGCAACCAACACGTCAGTCCCCCGTGGCAGAGATATAGCTGAGTCATTGAAGAAGTTCAGGCAGCGGATTCTGAAGACAGTGGGTCCCTCCCAGTAGCCGGCCACCTGTCTCCTTCTCCTTCCTTTTCTCTTCTTTCCTTTCTTTTCGTATTCTTTGTAATTAGTTAAGGTATTGCAATTGGCGGTACTTAACTATTCTTAGTTAAAAGAAACGGTTACGAAGAGTAACCGACTTGTAAGCTATATAATGGCCTTTCCACGCCATTTTGAAGGAGGAAGAACTTGGAATTTTTACTGAAAGTGTAAATAGATCTTAAAGAAATCAATACAAAAGGGCTTTTCATTCTTTGTCTATCTGATTCTTGTCATATCTGTGTTTTCCTTTAATATTGTGAAGATCATTTTTGTTCTTAACTCGTTTTGTCTCTCTGATTGCATACTGTTCAGTTTTGCAAGTACAGCGATCTTGTACAACCAAGAAGGAACTTTGTGTCCTTGATTTATAAATCTGAAGGAGGTTATTTATGGAACTTTGTGTCTTAAATTTAATCTCATGCAAATGATCTTGTCTTAAATCCTTTGAAGCTTCGCATACACGAAGAATTATTCTGCTATCTATAATTCTGAATGTTGCTATTCTGCTCATCTTCTTATTCCTTTTCCTCAGTCCTTGTGTAACTGATAATCCTTGTGGAAAACACTTTCGTAATATCCAAGTTTGACCATACCATGATGTTCTGTATATTTGTAAATAAGTTTGTTTCAGAATAAGGGAACCTCTCCCATTAAAGAGGAGGGACTTTTCGTCCCCTGTCTGTTGCTCTCTAAAAAGTCCTATTTGACGACCAACAGTTTTTGGCGACTCCGCTGGGGAAAATCGCATTCCAGTACTACAATTTTTGATCATCCTTTGATCTGGCGACTCCACGTTTCACTCGAGGGAGAAGGGCCCTTGGTATCGAAGATTCTCAGTTTCAGCTTTTGGAGCAACAGGGTTTTCCTTTCCCTTCAAATAGAAGAACTCGTTCGACGAGCACTCCGCCTGTTCGAGATAGAAGTCCTACACAGCCAGCTAGCCCTAATCTGCGAGCTCTGATCCTTGCTGGTGTTAAAGTTCCCCTTCAAGCCGTATTCCCAAGAAGAATGGCACAATTACCATGGGGTCAACGTGTCGGACCTCTGGCTCTTGCGCACCCTTTGCATGAGTTACCTCGAGGTAACCGAAAGAACTTCCCAAAATTTAAAGGAGATGGCAAAATTCACCCTGATGAACATATTGCAGCATTCATAGTTGCATGTGGGGTCTTGGGGGTTGAACATGAAGACGTCTCAGTAAGACTGTTCGTTGAGACGTTACAGGATAATGCTGCTGACTGGTTCTATCACCTTCCGGCTGGTGCCATCACCGACTGGACTACCATGAGAACTCAGTTCGAAAACCGTTTCAAGCCGGCAGAAGATGTGCATGCCCTGCTTGCCCAGATTTCTCAGATAAAGAAAGATCCATCAGAACCCATGAGAGAATTTGTGGCTCGGTTCAACAGATTGATCAACAAGATTCCTGCAAATACTCGACCGGTTGATCAAATTCAAAAATGTTTCTTTTTGAATGCCCAAACGCCTAAAGTCAGTTATGCTCTAAGAAGGGCTAATCTTGGAACGCTAGTTCTGGATCAAGAACTGGCTGTTAGTATCGAGGACGACCTGATCATGTCAGGGAAGTTGAAAAGAGATCCTCTCAAATCGAAATCTGCTGCTTCTTCCTCTTCCACCTCTGGACCCAATTCTGATCCATTAGTCCAGAAACTTGCAAATGATCTAGTGGCTATAAAGAAACAATTAGCCCAGCATGCACCATATGCAGATGTTCCGAGAAGAAATTTTCAACCCAGAAACCGTCTGCCAGCCCCCCACACCAGACTGGCACTTGAAGGACCTCCTGTCAAAGTTCCGGTGAATGCAACTTGTGAGGTTGAAGAACCAGAAGATGATAACGAAGCTTGTGAGGAGTTCCTGGAGCAATTCGATGATGAGGCAGAAGAACCCGAGGGATCTCGAGTCAATTTCTTTACCACTGAAGGCATTGATGATGCGGATGACTATGATGAAGTGGTAGCAGATATGAACAGCGAATCATTTGCTGTCATGACTCGAGAACAGACACATCAGAGGGAAAAGGTGACGCAACCCCTGAAGAAGTCCTAAGGAGCAGCCTGCAACTATTCCTGTAATTGCCAGAAGAGGATCTCCTATTCCTACCTCATCTACACCAAAGGTAAGTACTGTCAATCCTGCTCCCAAAGTTGCTTCTTCTTCTTTTTCTCCTAGGGTTGATAAGCCTAGAATTCCAAATGATGATGGACCATCCACCTCTGGATCCTTTGATATTGTTGATCATCTTAAAAGGACCAAAGTTCAAATTTCAGAAGCTGAATACTACCAAACCCATCCTAAAGCTTTTGCCAAGATGATCCAATTTGTTAATTCCCATTCCAAGACCACCTCTAAAGGCCTTTTGCCCACACCTCCTTCTATACCACAGCCTAGTCTGGTAGCTGCTGTCACCTCGCCTGGAGACAAAATCAAGCCTTTTTATGTTACCCTCCTTATAGCGGGCCATAGGCTTAGTAACTGTGTCATAGATTCCGGAGCCTCTGATAATGTGATGCCCGCCAAAGTAGCTCATGCTTTAGGTTTGACCCTTACTCGTACTTATGGATCTTGCTACTCCATGGAAAGTAAGGAAGTGCCTTTAGTTGGAAGGATTAAAGATGCACAAGTGGCTTTTGCTGCTTTACCTGAAAAGAAAGTCTTGGCTACCATACTAGTAGCCGACATTCCTCCTTCCTATGGAATGTTGCTAAGCAGAAACTTCTGTAAAGATGTGGGTGGAGAGATTCAAATGGATTGGTCACACGCTCTCATACCTGTCAATGGACAAATGAAGAAGCTACTACCTGAGAAGCAGTCCGAGTACATTGTGCAGAAGACAGATGATCCCAAGGCACAAATACTCTATGAGGACAGGGGCCATGGTAATTACATGATTTTGTCCCCTGATGAAATCCGACCCTGCAAAATATCACCTAAAGATCCTAATGGTGTCTGGATTTTAGAATTTGATGGCAGTTGTTCCTCGGCTGGTTCTGGAGCTGGTGTTCTGCTAATATCACCTGAAGGCTGCCTGCACCCCTTTTCATTTAAATTGCAGTTCGAGAACACTAACAACACAGCAGAGTATGAGGCTCTCATCCTTGGACTGCAAGTGGCCAAAGAACGAGGTGTTAAAAATCTTTTGGCTCGTGGTGATGCAGAGCTGATTGTGAAGCAAGTCAGAAGCCTGTTTCAGGTAAAGAACGGGAGGCTGAAGCATTATCGGAACCAGGTTTGGGATTCAATTGAATTCCTTGATGCCTTCTCCATTGAAGCGATGCCTAGAGAAAAGAACAGCAGAGCTGATTCACTGGCTGTCTCAGGGTCACTGTTGATTCCTCATCCTGAATTCTCTCAGGATAAGTTCACTATTGAAATGGTCCACCGACCTAGTGTCCCTGACAATACTAATAACTGGCAAGTCTTCAACGACGACCAGCATTTGCTTTCCTTCCTGGAGCTCAAGGGCAATTTTGAACAACTGTATTTCGAAGGAAGTGACAACCTGCCTCGTGAGAGCGTGTCTTCTGACCAAGCCGTCACCCAAGGAGAAGAAACTGATCAGGAAGGGTGCATTAAGCTCAAAGGAAATAAGATTCCCAAAGGTTTGGTGAGTTTGGAGGAGTTGTTTGATAAACATGACAGATACGTGAGATCTAAAGCTACCACTGGACCTCAGCAATCAGCTGAGTATGATAAGATTGATATTGGGAGTTCTGATGGCCCGAAGCTGGTAAATATCGGGAAGTGTTGCACATCAGATGAAAGGAGAAGAGCAATTGACCTTCTAAGGAAATATAAGGATGTGCTTGCTTATTCTTATGAAGATCTAAAAGCCTTCAAGCCAAAAGAAATGCAACACTCTATCCCTCTCAAGCCAGGAATCAAGCCTTTCAAGCAGAAGCAGAGGCAGTACAACCCAAAGATAGCTGACACCATATTTCAGGAGATTCAGAAACTGCTGAAGGCTAAAATCATCTTTCCCATTCACCATTCGACTTGGATTGCAAACATTGTACCTGTTAGGAAGAAGAATGGTGAGATCCGCATCTGTGTTGATTTCAGGAACCTGAATCAGGCCTCTCTGAAAGATAACTACCCTCTGCCTATGATGGATCAGATTTTGCAAGCGGTAACAGGCTCTGAGATGTTATCTATGCTTGATGGTTTTTCTGGATACAATCAGGTAGAGGTTGATACTGCTGATCAACATAAGACAGCCTTCACAACTCCTTGGGGTACCTTCGCCTACAAGAGAATGCCTTTTGGGCTGATTAATGCCGGTGCCACTTTCCAGAGAGCTATGGATCTGGCTTTTGGGAGCTTGAAAGGGAAATGTATTGTCATATACCTTGATGACCTGACAGTGTTTTCAAAGACAAGAGCAGATCATTTCGATCACCTGGAAACAGTTCTGCAGAGATGTAGAGAGCATGGAATCTCCCTGAATCCTAAAAAATCTGTCTTCTGTGTTACAGAGGGAAAGCTATTAGGACACATTGTCTCAAAGGATGGCATCAAGATTGATCCTGAACGAGTTCAAGCCATCCAACAGATTCCTCTCCCTACTAGTAAAAAAGGCGTGCATTCCTTTTTCGGTAAGATCAATTTTCTAAGAAGATTCATTCCTGATTTTGCTGAATTAACTTTGAACATTTCTCAGATGATGAAAGGGAAGCAAGCATTTGGTTGGTCTTCTGAAGGAAAGGAATCCTTTGAGGGTATCAAGAAAGCTATTGCTAAAACTCCAGTTTTGGCCTGCCCTGATTTCAGCAAGGATTTCATTATCTATTGCTATGCTACAGATAGTACTCTGGCTGCTGTCTTAACCCAAGAAGATTCTGATAAACATGAGCTACCCATTGCCTTCATGAGCTATATCCTGAAGAACCATGAGCTAAAGTACACCATGATGGAGAAGCATGCCTTTGCAGTAGTCAAAGCTGTCAAGCAGTTCCGTTTCTATATCCTCAACTCTCACTCTACGGTGCTGGTCCCAGATACGACTGTAAAGTCAATTCTCACGCAACAAGAATTTGGATCCAAGAGGGGAAACTGGGTGGCTAAGGTCCAGGAGTATGACCTTGATATCAAGCCAACCAAGCTGGTTCGGGGAAAAGGTCTTTGCGAGCTCATTGCTGAAGGAGCCCAACATGAGTTGCTGGAAGAGAAAGTTGACATCCCTACTGTTCTATTCCTTAGTTCAGTCGATGAATGGTATGCTGACATCGCCTATTTTCTCACCTATGGGGAATGCCCCTCTCATTTAACTGCCAAAGAAAAGAGGACTGTTAAATTGAGATCAGCGCAATATGTACTATGGGAGAATGCTTTGTTCAAGCGTGGCCTAGATGGGAGATTCCTGAAATGTGTTGATAAGGAACAACAGAGAAAGTTGCTCTCAGCTTTTCATGATCAAGCATGTGGAGGGCACTATTCATCAACAGTCACAGCTCACAAGATACTCCGGGGAGGATATTACTGGCCTTCCTTGTTCAGAGATACGTCCAAGTGGGTGGATAAATGCGAGGCCTGTCAGACCTTTGTGGGAAGACCCAAACTGGCCGCTTTGCCTCTCAAGCCAGTTGTGATTGAGGAACCATTCCAACAATGGGGTCTAGACTTCATTGGTACACTGAATCCTGCTTCTAGTGCGGGCCACACGCATGTGCTAACTGCTACTGACTACTTCACCAAATGGGTGGAAGCTATCCCAGTCAAGAGCACTACTTCTGAAGTAGTATGCAACTTCATCAAGGAGAACATCTTGGTTAGGTACGGTGTACCTAACAAGATTGTAACAGACAATGCTTCGAACTTCTCCTCAAATGAGATAATGGATTTCTGCTACGGGTATGGCATCTCTCTAGCTCATTCTTCAGATTATTATCCCCAGGGGAATGGACAAGCAGAATCCACCAACAAAAATCTGGTGACTATCATAAGGAAGTTGGTCAATGAGTCTCAGCGAAACTGGCATAAGAAGCTTTATGATGCTCTTTGGGCAGACAGGATCACACCTAAAAGAGCCATTGGAATGTCCCCATTTCAAGTAGTGTATGGAGTAGAGGCTCAATTGCCAGTGACAGTGGAACTGCCAGCCTTGCACCTGATGAAGGCCATTGAAGACACTAGTTTCAGTGATGCTCTGGACAAAAGGATCATGTACCTGCACAAACTGAACGAGGATAGATTGGAGGTTGCTGACAGAATATCTGCTCACCAGCAGAAGGTGAAGGTTCTGTTCGATAAGAAAGCTAGGTCCAGAGAGTTCCAAGTTGGTGATACCGTGCTGTTATGGGACAAAAGACATGAACCTCGTGGCAGCCATGGAAAATTTGATTCTCTGTGGCTTGGACCTTTCAAGATAAGACACTTTGCTGGTAAGGACTCTTTCTATCTTGATTACATGGATGGTTCTCCCCTCCCACTTCCTTATAGTGGGCAGTATTTGAAGTTGTTCAGATCCTAGGTGACTAGGGAGTCCCTTTGTATATTATGTACAGTGTTTTTGCTTTTCCTGCTTTTGGTGTGTTTCCCTTGTTGTTGTGTGTGTTGCCCTCTGTATTGGTTTGTTTTTGACTCCTTTGCCCAATGGATAAGGCACTGGTCTGCTTCACCGAGTTATCTAAGTTCTTGCCTTGTCTCATTCTATGAATTTACACCAAGTCATCCCCAGAAGGAGCCAGCTGTTGTCTACTCAAAATTCCCCTCCCTAACAAGAGCAAATTTCGAAAATTTTGAGTCTAAGTGCTTTTCTCTGAGGTACCTAAGTCATAAAATTGAAGAAATCCAAGTATTGGGCCTTTCTCGCATGTATTTCGGGCCTGTCGGACATTTTTGTCCCGACTGTCCCAAGTTCCAAAGTGCAAGTTGTTCCCCGATCGGCCGAAATCCCCGAAATTGTCCTATCTTCGGGCCCGTCGGAAGTTTTTGTTCCAAGTGTCCCGAAACTTTTGTGCAAGTCATTTCATTTTCGGCCGAACCGCCCGAACCGCGTACTTCGCGCCTTTTTGTCCCAAATATCCCAAAGTCAAAAGTACGAGCTTTCTCTTTTTCGGCCGAAAGCTTCCTAGTCGCGTACTTCAAAATTCTTTGTCCCAAACTGTCCCATTTGTCCCAAAAATGCGCCCCGCTTCATTTTCGGCCGAGCCGGTCAAACCGCGTACTCCGGAACTTTCTGTCCCAAAAGTCCCAAGTCCAAACGGGCCCGCTGTTCCAATTTCGGTCGAAATGTCCGAACCGCGTACCTCGCGCATTTTCGTCCCAATTGTTCCAAAAGCTTTTTGTGCATTCTCTCTCCATTTCGCCCGAGCCGCGTGTTTCGCGCATTCGCGTCTCACATGTCCCAAGCGTGCCTAGTGTCATCCATACTTAGACGCTTTTCAAATTGGTGGTTGCGTAATTAAATGCGCATTGAATTCACTCCGCTCCCCAAACGGCTATATAATGAACATTTCCCCTTTGCATTTTCTCACATCTTCCTTGTTATCCTTTGCTCAAACCCTTGCCGCTTACAAACTTGCGCACGTTCCTCTGCTTCTGTAATTCCATTCCAAGTCTAGTTTGCAACCTTGTTCCCCTGAAACTATCGACATGAAGATCAAATTTCAAGGACAAGAACAGATTTCTCCACTCGAGTCTGCTGTAAGCAACATTGGAGATAGCGAGGCCCGACATCTCGATTTCAGCGATTTTTGGGCAAGGATGGAAGATGCAAATCCCTCACCGATGGCTCAGACAATTCATGACAGTGGTTTGGCGTACGCTGGAGGATTCCCAATTTCAGTACAGTGTGCTGATACAGTGCTTGCATGCGGAGCTCACTTCGACCCCGCCTCAAGTGAATTGACAAACGTACATGGGGAGCTCATCGCCAAGCTAGACGCTGCCCCGCCATTGCTGCCGCTCTGAGGATCCCGGAATTGGACAATGCCATAGTTGTTTCCCAAGCCCAAGCGCAAGCCATGTTCGATCAAGACAGTGACAAGTACAGAGCACGAGTGGCGAAGTCCTGGCTAAAAAACCCTAAGAAGGGAGCTTCCCGCCTCACCAAAACCCTCATCCGAGCAGACTTCAACGAAGAACTGTCAGATTTCATAATACTGCTGGCTCGGGTCATGGGTTTACCTTCCACCAGCGAGTTCCATTTCTGGATGTGCCCGCTCATCAGTATGGTGTGCGAGGGTACACAAAATATCAACTGGGCTGAGATCATCAGCATGAATCTGACGGAGCAGCTATCCAACGTGCTGCAAACAAAGAAGTTTTTCATGACTTCATATCTGATGTATACTCTGGCAGCATCAAGGCAATGGTTTGGATTCTCATATATAGACGCCCACAAAGGCAACCCAGTGTATGCCTATTGCCCGCAGTTTACCTTGGAGACCAGCAACCGCAATTTCAGAAGGGTTAATGATGCTTTCACTATGTACGTGGTCCGATTGCTCGAGGGTGACACCGCCAGGAGGTTTTCAGATGAAGCCATGAACTTGATATCACGGTATGGGGCCTACTTCATCCAATTCAGGAAGTTCTCATACATCAGGCTTGCTGGTTATGAGAGTACTCCTCTGCGGCTTCCCATGTTCTGCAATGACAAGATGGCCTTGATCGAAATATGCAGGCAACTGGACAAGTTGCACAGAACTTGCAGAGACAAGAAGATTTCTGGCTTGCACTTTCCCATCTCTCTGGGAAATTACACATGTAAAACAGCCCTGGATGCCCAGAATATAGAAAGAACTTTGGTCCCTATCACCGTTCATTTCTTCAAGCCAAGAACCTGCTTTGACTTGAAGAAGTTTATTGAACAGAATATCAAGATAGCCTATCACCATGTGGCAGAGGCAGAAGACTACTGGGCTGACTGTGCAGACGACTTTGAGGCCAGAAGAAGGCATTATGGCAGGTTCTCCTTACAATTGATTCAAGAACTCGGTCTGTACCAAGTTCCTGAAGGCCTCGAAGATGATAATTCTGAGCTATACTCATATGAGTATGAAAATGTGATCAAGCACACCCCTCTGGAGGACCTGGATTGGAACAGAAAAGAGAGGGATGATTTGGCTGAAATCCTTGCTCCTGTCTTAGTCAGGACTAAGGTTTGGTTCAATAAGAAGGTCCGAGAATTCAGGAGGCACTCGGGAGAATCCTCCTCCAAGGATGAATCGACACCAATAAGAGAAGCACCAGTTCCAAGGTCCGAAACACCAAAGAAAACCCCTCCTGCCTCAGCAGCTCAGGGACCTGTGGAATCTACTCCTTCTCCATCCACTCAGGTATATAAGAAGAAGCTCAAGGAAGTAAAGAAGGAACCGGTGGAAAGAGATCTTCAGGAGAAACAGGCAGAATTGCCTATCGGACCAGAGAACATCATCATCCTCAGTGAAAGTGAAGAAAGTGAGAGGCCAACTCCTACAAATGTTCCTGAGGACCCAACAGATAAAGACAAGGAGGTCCAGAGCACTGAACTTCCAGGTACTATTGATTCTTCTACTGCCATTGTCTCCAGTGCTCCTTCCACATCCCAGCTTGAGTCAACAGCTGCACAGACCCTGAGTGTCATGAGCTCCCTGTCTCTTGGTCCCCTTGCTTCGCCTGCAGATTCTTCTTCCTCTTTTGCATGGGTGCAACCCTTGGTTGACAAAAGGAAGAGAAAACCATCCTCCCAAAGCTTGGGACCAAATTTTGATGCTGTTGCAGCCATGTTGGGCACCACGCCTTCTCGTGCCAAGAAAGCAAGAACCACCTCCAGAATAGTATCTGATACTCGAGGTCAGCAATTCCTGGAGATTGCCAAGCCTGCAATGGACAAATCAGAACAGGACTTGCAAGTATCTGACTTGGAGCTACTGAGAATCCCAATGGGAGAATCTACCCCTGAAGGCGAGATTCATAACCTCCAGGAAACAGTCACAAGAGTTATTGGGAGAGTGGAAAAAGGACAGCAAACTATCGAACAGCTGGAAGAGCAAGCCCGAGTTCTTACAGGTTTCATCAAGTCTCTTCTATCTAAAGACAAAGTTTTGGATCCCACTCCCTTGACTGCTCTACCTCCTCCTGTAACTCTAAGCCAAGATGAAGTGCAGGGTATTAAAGATATGCACAAGTATTCTGTCTATGGCAGAGCTATCGAAGCCATGGTAGATGACATGCTTGTTGCCGGGCTAAACTTCATCGATGAAGCCTTTAAGCTACATGGAAAGGTAGATAATTTGCAACAGAAACTATCCTCTACCATTGGGGTTATGGATAAAGAGCTTAAAACTCTGGGGCAGTTGCATTGTAGACCTTCGCCTCATGGGACAGACAGATGAGAACATCTTACTGGCGAATAAGATTTTCGATGATGCCAAAGACAATCTATCAAAATCCTGGGTCTACAGCGTAGAATGGAAAATCAGAGTCCTGGAGGAAGCTGTAGGTAGAAATGAAGAATAACTGGCAAAAGGGAGAAGCTTTCAAGACATTGGCAGCTGCTGCGTTCAAAGATATGCATTGTCATCTTCAGGATGAAAACTCTGGCGTTCCCTTGTCCTTGCAAGAAATCAAAGCTCAGTTCAGAGCTTTTGTCAAAGATAATCTTTTCAAGGAAGACTCCATCTCTAAGGACAAGATAAAGGAAATTTGTTCTCTTCAGTCTGCCATTGAAGAAGCAAACAAAGACTATCATACTCACGTCGAGTTTGATAAAGAGATGGAGAAATGCCTGGGATTTTGGACTCAGTCTGCAACCAACACGTCAGTCCCCCGTGGCAGAGATATAGCTGAGTCATTGAAGAAGTTCAGGCAGCGGATTCTGAAGACAGTGGGTCCCTCCCAGTAGCCGGCCACCTGTCTCCTTCTCCTTCCTTTCCTCTTCTTTCCTTTCTTTTCCGTTTCTTTGTAATTAGTTAAGGAATTGCAATTGGCGGTACTTAACTATTCTTAGTTAAAAGAAACGGTTACAAGGAGTAACTGAATTGTAAGCTATATAATGGCCTTTCCACGCCATTTTGAAGGAGGAGGAAGAACTTGGAATTTTTACTGAAAGTGTAAATAGATCTTAAAGAAATCAATACAAAAGGGCTTTTCATTCTTTGTCTATCTGATTCTTGTTATATCTGTGTTTTCCTTTAATATTGTGAAGATCATTTTTGTTCTTAACTCGTTTAGTCTCTCTGATTGCATACTGTTCAGTTTTGCAAGTACAGCGATCTTGTACAACCAAGAAGGAACTTTGTGTCCTTGATTTATAAATCTGAAGGAGGTTATTTATGGAACTTTGTGTCTTAAATTTAATCTCATGCAAATGATCTTGTCTTAAATCCTTTGAAGCTTCGCATACACGAAGAATTATTCTGCTATCTATAATTCTGAATGTTGCTATTCTGCTCATCTTCTTATTCCTTTTCCTCAGTCCTTGTGTAACTGATAATCCTTGTGGAAAGCACTTTCGTAATATCCAAGTTTGACCATACCATGATGTTCTGTATATTTGTAAATAAGTTTGTTTCAGAATAAGGGAACCTCTCCCATTAAAGAGGAGGGACTTTTCGTCCCCTATCTGTTGCTCTCTAAAAAGTCCTATTTGACGACCAACAAGACCTACAAGTGATAAAGAAGTGACCAGGTTTAAACAAGTTTTTTTCATGTGTTTGGAAAAGTTAGACTCTGCTATTGCTTTCATAAAATCAAATGTATAGAATGCAATGTGCATCACTATCTATGTATTTACATTTGATTGTAATTATGTATTCGCAAGCTCAATCAATCTAGTGGTGTTTGGTTTGGTTGATGCACATACAAATTTGGATTTTATATTATCTCTTACATGTGAAGCTTTCAAGTTACAATTTTGATATCAGGTAGAAGATCTTCTAGAATATTGATTTAGAATTGGAATTTTCTCTTGCTTTTTCCCTTTCTTGCTTGGTCAATGATTGGATCCGAGTTGCCACGAACCTAAGTATCATATTGGATTAGTCAAGGGAAGATTCCATGTGGACTACGGAGAAAAGAAACCCGGGGACAAGGATTCCTACTTTAAATTTCTTGTTCAAACAAAGGTCTTGGACATGCCTGTTAAATCGGAGCCTAATGAGGCCCTAGATTTAAATGAAGGTTCAGTTTGGGAGGAAAATTCTAGGTGGAGTGATGCTAAGGATAGGGGCTGTTGAATGCTCTCAAGGAATTTTCGAAAGATACAAATAAGAAGTGGGAGAAGGATACGGTAGATGCTCCTGGTAAATATAAACACCAATGCATGAAAATATTGTGATTTAAACTCAAGGTCAGATGTATATCTCAATGGTAAGTTAGATTTACATTACTTCTACTTATTAAGGGAATATATTAGCCTTTTTGTTTTTTTCTTAATTAATTAAGTGAGGTGATGTTGTGATTTGTGTTTTGCAGTGTTTGCTGTTTCAAATTCAAGGTACCTGATTGCTCTGACTATTTTACAATGGTATGCATCTCACGTAGGACAATTAATTCACAACATTGTGTTTGGTTCTGTAATGCTAAGGGCTCACAAAAAAGTTGAATTTAGCCTTAATCGAGTTAAATTTATTTTTTGGCGGTGTATTGGGTGAGAGTGACGATTTGTCTAGTAAAATCTATTAATGATTGGTTATGGTTGCAGTTTTTTCGGAGGATATGGGTATCCTACTTCATTTGAGTAGACCTATCGATGTTAACCAGCTTCTTTTATTGATAAGGTATTTCAATCTTAGAGTGTTCCTTTTTTATGTTGCCTTGTAGTTGTAACATTCTTTTGGAAAATCATATTAGTATCTGTTGAATTTCATTAGTGGATACATGTTCGATAAAGAATGCAATAAAAATGAACTTATACTCTCAATAGAATGCCTTATTGTAGTGCATCTAAGTACATGGCCAATCCTAATCAGCCTCACCAAGACCATAAGCAACAAATTGCTATATGATTCTCCGTACATAAAGAGTCTATAATCCTTTACGCTTGTAGCCTACCCAGGGTGGCATTATCTACAATAGATTCTTTATGACAATGCTCTGGAGCTTCAGTTGCTTGTCATTGACCTGCTCCATCGCCAACGTCACATTTAAACCAGTTTCTCCTTCATACCAAGTTTGGATTTGCATTATCTTTTATTTTCTCTGCCTCTTGTTTCCTTTCTAGACATCATCGCATTATTTTATCTACTTTTGTGGATTGCGTTATTTCCTGCTACTACACGTAAGCTTATTTCTTTCCATCCCGTTCCTGTTGCTTGTTTTCCATTGTTGGCTTGGGGGTTTTGCTTTGTTTGCATTTTGGCATAGACTTTACTTCTGGGCTCATCTATATAGGTAGCTCAATTTGATTTAAAATAGTAAACCAGATCTCATAACTATAATGCCTCTATAAAAAGGATATGCAATTTGTAAGCCTTCTTCATTGCTTTGGACGCCGGAAACAAGCCCTAAAAACAATCTTACACTTTGCAAGCTACTAGACCTATCTCCCAAACCCTTCAATCCCTATGCACATTTACATCACCCAAGCCATATCTCTTTCGATTTCCCTCAATTTAACCTATTTCTTATAGATCTCAGGTTCCTTCTGCTGCACGATGCTACCATTGATTGGGTTTTTTACTGGCAAAAAACTAGATATAATGAAATTGGGTTAAAGATGCCAAAGTTTCAGACAGATTCAACAACCCTGATGCAAAAACATGTGAAATATGACAAAGGGCCCCTTTATATTATATTTTATTTGACCATTAAAGCACCACAAATGTAAAATGTATCTATATTAAAAGCCTAGCATGACATTGTTAACAACTTGCATAGAATAAAACCCTACCTCACCTTTTTCTTCATTCTTCTCTGCAACATTTTACCCCCTTCTCAATCTGCCTTGGTTGTGTGTTCCATCTAAAAACTAGGTTGTGATCTTCTTTTTTCTCATCTACAAGACATGTGGAAGGATGGCGGGAGGTGGCATTGTAGGTGACAGAGGGCATTATGAGGAAAATCAGCTAGGAGCAAAGTAGGTGAAGGTGGAGGTGAGGTGATCATGCAGTGGGAACGAGGTGAAGCTCGATGGTTTGATACTATTATAGAAAAATACACCTATATCTAACTCTATCTAGAGATTGTACAACTCCTGCTGTCCTTCCTGGAGATATGACAGCTGAACCTTTTGGAACAATACTAGTAGATATTTAAGAGATATAGTTGGCTGCATTAAATGATTGTCTTTTTGGTATAGGAATTGTTATAGATAGTCTTATAATATAATTGGATTCGACATCTGCATTATATCACACCTTGGTAGACATTTGGAAGCAGTATTGGTCATAGATGGTCCACATAATCACGATTCTAACTTTAGGAAAATTTATTATATGAGGTAGTCTATGGGTTTCTATTTTCTGCGTATTGGCATGTAATATAATTGTTATTTGTTTTGGTTTTAATCACTTTTCTGAAGTAGTTCTTAGTCAGACATTTGTGTGGAAATAGAATATTAGTTTTAATGGGCTTTGCTTAATGCAGTTGATCTTAGAACAACTTCAACAATATAATAGTTGTTATTCTTCTTTAAACAATGAGATTCTCTCAGATTTCCTTCCATCCTTCATAAACATATGCTTATGAGATTGTTACTTACCTTTCATTATAAACATTATGTCAGGGGAACTCACAATATAGGCTAATCTATATTATATTGCCCAGGTTATTGTTGAATATCTTGACATTTCCTATCAAATATATCCACCAGCCCTACACAAATCCCGCAAAACTTTACACCCGACAATTGCAGTGCGGTCTTGCAAAATGAGTCTCCATAAACTCTTAGCTGCCACAACTTTCCCAATCTCATAATTCTACCTATGTATTTCCACATTAGGTGATACGATGTTTACTGAAGTGAACTAACCAGATTCAACACCTATTGGTTGTCATACTCAATGAGGTGCAGGTACAAAACTAGATAGGAAAATAGTTTTTTTAGCACAGAACCCAAATGCTTTGACCAAAAGTCAAAACGTAGTTGAATGTAAATAGATTCCATTCTTGACAATATTACAGCCTACGTTATAGGTAAATTGGTTTATGGACTCAAATATAAGTTGTAGGTGTATTATGTGCATAATCACTTGGTATCTTGATCTTGACACAAAATTACGTCCTAAACTTACCCAATTTTCTCATTTTTTAAACAAATATTTGAATTCCCACATTATGACTTCAAAAATTGAGAGTTGAATTATTTATTTAAATTTAGATTTTCCAGATTTCTTGATATTAAGATCCAACGGACAACTTCTCAAGTCCTTTTTCCTTTTTCCTGTTCCAAGAAATTGTAACTGTAAGAGATTTGACCATGATTGAATACATCGACATTTTCTGCCAAGAAATTGCAACTATTGGACTAAGCAGATGCTTTCTGATATGTCCATGACCTCGCATATCTCTTAGACATTTTATCAAATAATCCACATGTCTTGTATATGCTTCCCCATTTTGCATACATGTCTATCAGGCCACTTGCAACTCCAATATTTGAATATAATTCATTTATGATTATGCTTTGATGGATATCCATACTCTATCCTGAACCTCCCATTTTACACATGCTAAACTTGTGTAGTTGGAGTTTACACCTGTAAATTGCATTTAATGTACATATCCATCCCATCATTTTTTTAACTCTAACAGACTCTTAACTATTTGACAAAATATATAATCAAGATTGTATCTCAATAATTTTGTGTTGTTTATTTTAAGCTACCACTTCAATTAGTAACTAATTCCGTAAAAAAATCTGGTTAGAAATCCTCTTGGATTAGGTATATTGTCAAGTCTTAATTCGACTTAACAAATCGGTTTCATAGGTTTTTTCCCTAAAATGACCTACTCATAGTTTTCATAATTCATGACCATTAACCTTTAAAGTTTGTTTTGTCAATTCTATCAAATAATATCTTTTTCTTGGGTGTTTGATCACAAATACTTAAAACAGAGCAATCAAAATTAGCTAGCTACACTTCTGAGGTTTAGATGTTAAGGTATTTGTTTAAAAAAACCACTTCTCGCAGCCCTTCCAAACAGGATGGTATCATTGAAAGGTAAAATTCCAATCTTTCTATAGCCATCTTCCATATGTTGCTTCGAAAATCATATTAGATCTTCCATGAATATTATATTCAAGACCCTATAAAAAAAGATATGAAACAAGCTTTTTCTATTCATATTGTATATAGTTGTCTGCAACCTTCTAACTATCTCCGTATTCGAATCAAACATCTCAAAATGGTTCCTAAATGCATAACATTTAAATGGTCTTTTGATTTAGCTTAGCATCTTAAGGGTCCCTTTGGAGTTAAATATCCATACAAATTACAGGTCATTTGATTTTATTAATGTTTATTTATTATTATTTCTGAGTTTGTTTACAAACAAAAAATCTCCAAGTATGGATGCTTGAACGAATTTGAAGCTGATAACTTTAGAAAAAATGAGAGATTTTAAGAACATGATATTTAGCATTTAGCTAACACCCACGTGTTTACATTCCTGTTGTTTCTGGTCATAAACCTCTTTATGCCACTTCAAAATATATGTGGACTTTTAATACACAAATGTTCATGATCATTTCCTTAAATACTATATATTATGTTGTCTTTAGTTCAAACATAAACCATTCAATATTTTCAATCTATGCCTCTAATGCATTGTCTACCCACCTCCTTGCAAACACTTCAAACATGACGGCCACATTCAACGCCATAGCAGACCATATTGGAACATATTGTACCCGCATACAACTACTATCTGAATGCGTATAAGAGCAATACATGGAAGGAACACTTGTAGACAACGATGCAATATTTGCAATGTTTTTTACATAACAAAGACTAGAAAAAACACAAATAGCCCTACAACAGGAAGCCATTTCCAACAAAGACACCAAACTCCACATTTACAAAATGCAAGCTCTAAAGCTCATGTACCAAGCTCTCTTTGACTACTTCAAATTATGTTTCAGACATACAATGCATATAACGATAACTGAAAAATACATAAACTACTTTTTTTTAGCACAATCAACATACAATGTCACTACATTTACATTGGTTTACCCATCAAGCAGAGTAATTAAGTACACATTTTCTATCAGTCAAACAAAGAAAATGTTTTCCATGTTTGGATAACTTTCCCATATATTTTTTGCGGGTCAACATTACATGTGCCATGTTCTTCAATTACCAAGTTATATTAAACCCTGTTAATCGTTGGCTATAAAAACTCCCATTTAATTTTGTATAGTATAATTCATTTAGAAAAACAACTTGATTCATTGAGAAATATTATTAAAAAATAAAACAAACAAAACAAAAAAAAAAAACTACCATAGTTGTTACGCGCAACAAAATAATCGATATTATAAAGCATTCAATTGACGCATACTAAAATTACAAATAAAAAACCCACCACAAAAAAAATGAATTGTAACTCATGGTGTAATCTTGCTCCCCTTGGAGTGACCACTAGTCTTATCTTTCATCAGTTTAGTGTCCATGCATGTTGTCGTCATTTATCGTCTACTCTATGTCCATATCTATGACTTTTCTACCTCTTTAGTTATGTGCACATATTCTAATTATCTTCCATAATGACTCTTGTTCTCATGTTTTAACATCAAAATTCAAGATCTTGATTGTGTAACGGCTTCTATTGCCTTATAAGATTCAAAAATTATTTGGATGCTACAGTTTGTTTTAACTCCCTGATTGTTTTGGTAGGTCAGTTCATTGGAGCAGATAGATTTGTCATGTTGATTTAATTATACAAACCCTCTCACACTTTCTCATGATTTCAATCACTTGTTGGTTTACTATATGTGATTGGTGCATCTAACCACAACTTTATGTGTCACACACATTTGCAGTCAACCTTAAAGCCATATTTTTGAATATGATTTGTGAAAAATAGATGTGGTACAATGATAGTTGGCATAATTAGTAGTTTGCATGTTGTAAAATCAATTTTACTTGAATCCATCACAAACGTATGTGATGAATAGGGTCATCCCATGTGACCTACACATTACCAAGTTCACCAATTGATTATATGGTGAACTTATAAACAAGGTATAAATTTGATGGCTATTTATATATGTGAAACAAATTTTAGGTAGACAATATTTTTTAAAATATTGCCCTTCAAAAATATTAAAGTAAGTATTTTATGCATTACTCATAAAATATATAGGAGATTATTTTTTAATGTATAATTATATAATTTGAATATAAATCTATATAAAACATGATGGTTATATTTTAAATATGCAAGTCATACATAATCAGAATTGTTTGAAAAAATTGTAAGTATTTTATGGTTAAAACATGTAAACATCCATCAAATTTAACCTATAACACCCACTAAAAATGTCTGCACGAGACTCAAGAACAACCTAGAGTTATCCAGAAAAAATATGGAATAATTTTTTTTTGAAAAACATGCCCACAAAAAGTTTCGTAAATGACAGTTGTCACATTAATGTTTCAAAGTCAATTATATTTAATAATAAAATTTTCCGCATTAACAAAACATTGAAATCCACATTTATACTTTAATACATTTAATTTGACTAAGCATGGTTAATCTCCCCCCAAGTATTATTATTTTTATTTTATTAAACAAAATAATTCCTATTATAGTTAAATATTCCATATTTAAATTTAGAGGGTTAAAGGGGTCAGGATGCATAAATACTCAAGGTATTTAATTCCACAAGGTTTAAACAAATAATAAGGTCTCCACATTTGACATGGGGTTAGAATAAACATTCCCTTACCCCATAAAGTAACCCCTTAAAAAGTCAACCCATGAATTTGAAATTAAAAAATTTAAATTAAAAAGGCAATTTTCACTCACCCACTCTCCACCTATTTTTTGTGGATTCATTTAAAACCCTTGATGAGGAAAATAGGACAACTAACTTTAAAGCATGCTTAAGAAAACTTCTTTCTTGAAGGCCATTCCAAGCCTTTAGAAAGGCTTACAAGTTTTATTATTTTCTCATTTTATTCACACCTTCTCCTAGGGTTTTAAATGTATTTAAATGCTCTATTTATCACATTATTTTAGCATTTTCCCAAAAGGGCTTGTGGGTTTTTCCCCATTTTATTTATATAATTATATTTGATATGTATTTCCATTTGTGTGTGTGTGTGTGTGTGTGTGTGTGTGTGTGTGTGTGTGTGTGTGTGTGTGTGTTATTATGTATTCATTTTTTAAAAAACATTCATTGACTAAAACCCTTATATAATTATATACCAAATTTTTTTTATAGAAATATTATATGTGTGTGTGTGTGTGTGTGTAAAGAAAGTTCGGCCCCAAAATCCATGGCCATACCAAGCAGAAAATGCAAGAAGACGGTAATACGTGGTACCCCCGTTTGGGGTTTAAAAACATTAAAAAAAAACTATTGGAGTGGGGTCGTTGACCCCACCCCCCACCATTTCCTTTAAACCCTTAAGCATGGGCCATGGCTTTTAGCCCTTTCACATCATTTTTTTCTTTTCTTTAAAAGTTGTTATAGTTATAAAATTTAGCATTTTAATATCAAACTTTTGGTTAATAGGTAGTAATGTTTTCTATTATTAATAATATTAACATATATAAGCCTTATACTTAGAATTCCTATTTAAAATTTGATTATATTTTGTTGAGAAGTCTAAAATTAAATCAAATTTCACTTATTGCTACTTTAATTTACAAGGGAATTAAAAGCAAATCTCTAATAACTCTATAGTGAATTTACATATTCCCAATGAAGCTATTGTCTAAATTATAACAAGCAATTTCTTTACTCCACTAGATTTAGGTATTTAACATATTTTGTTGAAAATGTAAAAGACAATTAAAATTTAAGTTATTTCCATCTTAAATATACATAGTTGTACTCTCTTTCAACAATGTAAGTAAATGAACACACTAGGCTAACTTTTTCCTTTACAGGCCTTTCAAATAACATAATGAAATGTAACATTTCTTAATACAAATTTCTAACATTCCAAAAGAGAGTTCACAACAATATTTCCAATAACATATTTTAAAACAAGAGCACACCCTTTTGTGGGAATAAATCAACTACAATGGAATAAGTTATTTCTTTTTACACTTGTTCCCTTTCTAATTCAACAAAACTAGCTTTACAAACACAATTATTTCTTTCTCCTTTTCAACATACAATACAACTTCAACACTTAAAGTGTGAAATTTTTACAAGAAGGAAAGCTAAAATGGACTTCAATTTGTCTTCAATCCTAGCTCTAAAATCAAGTCTTAAACCAAGCTCCATTTTCTCATCACTTAACCATAACAACCAAAAATGGGTGAGAGGCAACACTCTCCACCCAACCAAAATTCCAATGAGAATAATAAGCAATTCTTCTCATTGGCCCCCAAGCCCCAACCACAAGGCAATAAGGGTTGTTTCAACTCATGGCAACTTAAAGCAATGCTTCAATATTCACTATCAAACAACCAAACACATACAAGATAAAATCACATAATATTTACTTTTAAACACAGTTACACAAAGAATTCCCAAACAGAGGCTTCCAAAATAACCTAAAAAAAGATAGGGAAAATGGGGGTGCCCTTGTGCCTCCCAAGGATTTTGATTCCCACCTCTAATTCCCTCTAACACACATTCAATCTCAAGCCTATTATGCCTCCCTCACAACAAAACCAAGTCTCTTATGCCTCCCTCACTCTTATGGCTCCCAAAATACATAATATAATAGTATCAAATAAGGTGGGGCATCCAAAACCCACTCCCTCCTAAACCCAACAACAATGTCTTATGCCTCCCTACATTATTTCATCCCCATATCCCAATCTTAACACAACCTAAGGTCAACATTCTACCCAATACATCACAAGAATACCATTTCACACAAACACATTGCATGCAATAATTCAGGAAGCAAGATAAAAGAATAATATCCTACCTTTCCATGGTAAGCTCCTCTTTGAAAACTAGATCCAAAATCTTCAACACAAGAAAAATTCCAAGCAATATTCTAACTCCTACAAGCAAGCATCCAAGAGAAAGAGCTCCAAAATTAAGTGAGTAACCCCAAATTCCCTTTAAAATTTTGAATAAATAGAAAGGAGGAGGAGGATGATGTGGCTCTAAGTAGGATGCCACATAATTTCCTCTCCACTCCACATCACCCTAGTCAACCCCATACTCCAAGCACAATTAATAAGTGGTTGAAGAAATGACATTTTACTTACACACACAAACTAAGCCTACACGCCTTAAGGACTAAAAATAAATACATGTAAGAAAGTGCAATAAAAACTTACAATTTGTCTTCCCAAAACACATAATGGGGTCTAATTTTTACCCCCAAACCCATAGGTAGGGTTGGTATAATAATATAAGAGGTGTGGGACAAGTTTAACTTGTCCCACAAGCCTTCAAAATTTTCCCTTAAGGACAAATCTGAATTTATAAGGAGAGATGGAGTGTACAACACTCAAGATCTTAAGCACTCAACTTAAACTCATAAACCAAAGAGCTATCAAATCCAATAAATGAACTCTTTTGTCCCATCCATGATTAGTTTAACACCATGATTAATTTATTAACTAAACACAATTTAATTAATTAATACAAGGGAAAATACATCACTGAATAATCACATACTAAAATTAAATTAAAGGAAACAAAATTAAAGAACACACACACAGCCCTTGGTCACATTTGGAGGTTATCCCCCCCATGGGTACCCCCTTGGTATCTCTTTATCCAAGGCATAATTTATTTCCTTTTCTTCTTAGCTTTTGGTACCTTCATTCACACATTCAATGTCACTATTATTTTTAAAACTTGGAGGCCCTTGAACCTCTTGAGAAGATCCATTAGTAAGCTCTTTTCCTTCATCACTCTGGTGCTCCTCTTTTCCGATTTCATGTTCTTATTCAAGAAAATATAAGAAGTTTTTAATAACCCCTTCTTCATCCAAGTTCCGAGTTTCCTCATGTGCAATTTTCTTGACCATTGCTTGCTCTTGTTTCCTCATCCTTCTCTTTATCTTCTTCAACTCTCTCTTCCATTTTTATCATCTTTCTCATCTTAAATTTTTGTCTCCTTTCTACAAGTAGCTTTATTGGTCACTTGACTCCTCTTTTCATATCAAATACAAGTATACTACTTCCTTTCTTCATTCTTGTAGCTTCCATCATTTCCCCTAACCTCTTCACATCCTCCTTAAGCTCATTGAGCTCTTATTCAAACCATAACTCTTTCTTTCTTTCCTTCTCTCTCTTCTTCTCTTCTTTTCTTTATTTTTCCTCTCTCATATTCCTTATCAACCTCTCTATTTCTTCCATCTTCCATGATTTGATACCAAATTATGCAGAGAAAAATAATACATGTTAATATATTCAGTCAACAAAAGAAATTCCCACAGCAATATCAATTTATCTCTGTAAAGAGGATCCCATACTAGACTAAAATGGTATTAAAATCTTGTAAAATGGATAAATAAAATTATGAAGGATATCATTACCATCATAGCCTTCTTAATATCTTCATTCATCACCTATTCACTACCAAGCTCATAAAGTTCCATATAATTCTTACATTCTCTTAGTTTTCACCAACTTGCCAACCTTTAGCTTCTTAGCTCTTGTCCAAGAAGGAAAATTTGACTCTTAAGACTCTTCACTACCTTGTACCTAGTCCTTCACTCAAAATTTTAATAATAATAGAAAATTAACTAAAATGAGTTCAAAATCAAACTTCATTATACTTGTCCTAAACTATTCTTTAATGCTCTTAATGATCCAACAATCTGTAACAAAATTATGTCATAAAAAACTTCTTGTAAGGTTTTCAAATCATTTAACCCTTAAACCCCCACTTAAAAAATGATTTCAAAATTCTATCTTCCAAATTTCATGTTCATAACTCTTCACAATTTTGGCAAAATACTCACTTTTTCAAGCAGGCATTATATAAAACAATTTGTATGCATCCTCAATCCAAATAGGAAAATTCTCCATAACGCAAACATTACTCATCATAAAGAACCAATATTGAAAACCCATCTGTTAAATATTATTATCCTCTTATGGTCAAAATTTTAGATTATTTAGAATTAAAATAGAAAAGGTGTGATGATTGTCCCGAAACAAATCATAACACTTTCACACATAGTCACAATCCTAATAGTTAGTTCATTTTGTTGGAGGTGACAAGGACTGAGAGGGGGGTGACTAATTCCCCAACAAAAAAATTTCCACACTTTTGCTTTAAACCCTAATGACACATCCTCATATAAAACACATCAAATCATACAACCTTTTCAATGAAGTAAAATCAATGCAAAGAACATAATATGATCTCAAAGACACAAGTATTGATAATAATATCAGACCCACATACTTATATAGATGCTCAAATAAAATCACAAAGAGTAGTGTCTTCAACAACTACCCATAAGATAAGAAGTTTTTAATAACCCAAAAGAAATAACCAAGAGCTACCATGGTCGCTACGCGTGCCCATTCTACGCAGTAAACCCTAAATGGGGCACAGATACTATTCATTTCCATGGTGGCGGCGGCGACCTCCGGGCATAATCCAACAATGTGCATAGGGATACATTGAGACAACCTGCTTTGGGGGCACGATCCAGCAATGGGGCACGATCCAGTTGGAGGCAACACGACATTGGGGGCTGGGGACTCGGGCTTGTCCTAGATCAATCTTTCTTTCAATACCCGTGAAGGCTCCATTATTAATTCTTTTGAGGATGGTGGCACATTCACCGATTAGGCTCCCTCTATTCTTGACAGGACTGGTCATGGTGCACCTATTCATGGCCCCACTATAACCTCATTCAAAGATGCATTAAGGGGTAAGGATTCTCCTATGAAGCCTGCAGATTATACCCCATGCATTACATTTGGGGAGGAGGTCATTTCAACTGAAAATTATTATAAGGAACATGCTTTGATTTGTAAATTCGGAGGACTTTGGCCGAGCCTTCCTGATCTACACGCATGGATCTCCATGCACTGGACTCCATTGATCGTTGGGAGGTTAGACTTATACCCGTGTGCTAAAGGTATTTTCATAGTAACTTTTTCTTCAATAGCTGACAAAAACTCCATTACTTCCAAGCTTTTGGTTTGCCAATCTAAGCACATGGTCATTAAATCTTGGTTCCCCTCTTTTAACCTGCTCACTGAGTCTTTTTCATGCAAACCTGTTTGGATCCGATTACCCCATTTACCCCTCTAATTCTGGAGTGGAGAATGTTTGAAATCTATTGGAAACACCTTGGGAACTAAAATTTCTATAGATTCTCAAACATCTGATTACACCCATACTACCTACGCTCAGATCTTGGTGGAACTAGACATGGCTAAAAACCTTCCTGCAACCATTGATCTCAAAGTGCAAAACAGAACTTGGTCATAACCTTTAGATTACGAAGGTCTTCCATTCCGATGTAGAAGATTTTTTTGTTTAGGTCACACCTCTACTAATTGTGGGATGGAAAAGCACCAACATGAGAAACGCAACTGGTGGAAAGATGCTCTCCTGGAACACTTGGTTTTCGATGCAAAAGAGGACCTGGAATCAAATTCAAATGTAGAGGTTGAATCTGATTTAGTCCCTGAAACCCCTTTATTGGAAAATCCTATTGCCAACAGTAAGGTAAATGCAACAAATCTATCTCATTTAGTTGTTGACAGCAAGGAAAAATTATCTCAAGAAAACAATGATGTTGATTCAATTGGAATTATTACAACTATGGAAAATACTCCTTTTTCTAACCCTCCATTCATGGAGGCATCATCAGGTTGGGTAACTGCCCATAAAAATAAAAAGTTTATTTTAAAGAATTCCACTTCTCCTCCTCTATGATTTGTTTCTCTTTTGTTGTTTGGCTGGTCTTTACCGAATTGTGGTTTTTGGCTCTACCATGGTGCTGCAATGATGTTGTAGACTGGTTGTTGTTCTTCAGCTACTTTTTTGCTGGATTGTTGTTGGGAGTTGGTACTTTTCTTAGCAGACTATTTTCTACTGTTGGGCTTCCATGATTCTATCATGGCTTTTGAGGCTTTCTGTACAAGGGTATAGTCCCTTTCAAAAAAATGTTTACCACTAATAAAAAACAATTACCCATAAGATAGAATAAAGTTCTCTCAAGAAAATCAATGTCTTATGAATACATATGAAGAAATACAGCTATGAGAATTTCTTAAACCTTCAAGATCAAATCTGAAAACTCCTTTAAAACCTGCAAGTAACATCGAAATTTTATGAAGATAACATCCAAACTCAAGCACCCAAATTTTCCCTCCTCCAACTCACTCTCAAGGAAATAACACCAACTTTGCACTTTCTCAAATTCTCCTCATGAAAACTCAACCAAAATCTTTCTTAGAATTATATTCTAGGTGTTTTGGGATAGTCCCAAAGGGTTTTGCTTTACATCAAAAGGGGTTCTTTAAAAGAATATAAAAAGTGGTTTCAAAAGTTAGAAATAATAAACCCATATCTTTACTCTTATAGCCTCTCCAAGGCTCAAATTCAAAATCAAAAATTTTCCCTCCTTTGAATCTACCCATGAATCATATAAAAATTCTAGATTAAAATGATAACATCTACAAGTGACCTAAGTAGGTCGACCTAGCTTAAACCATCACTTTATGTGCCAACTTTGGCTCAAAACCCCATGGGCACAAAGATAACAATTCCCTTACTTAAAAACCATCCTTATTCATGACCCATAAATCACCACACATATTTAAATTTCATACATGGTCACAATTAATATCATCCAATCAAATTATTTCGTTTAATGGGCTCAGTGCTCTTTTTATTTCTCAAAACTATTATTTCCTACACCCTTGAAACTTCATAGTATAACCAAGTAAATTATATTGAACCAAAATATGCAATGTGAACATGAAACACAAATGTAAGAACCTGTAGAACACTTATAATCAAGATATAATTCATGAAATATCCTTCACTTCAAGCCACATTAACATTTTCCTTCACCAGATCAACCCACCAAGAAATATATTTCTAAAGGTTTTCTCATAAAATCATTTATAAATACATTCAACACCTATAAATGGATTCATTGGATGATAAATTAATACCTCTTAATATTACATGTGATAATAATTATCACACAATCCATCTTATGCTTCAACAAAAATCAAACTTTGAACAAAACATATGTTGTCTTGAAATGCCAAAAATCTTATTACTCAAAGAATGCCCTAAAAACCTTGTCAAATGACCTCTTAATGAGTAAATCCTTATATCACTAGAAATTTATCTGAATATAATTTCCCACACAACTTTAATCATCTCAAAACTCCACTTGTAACTCAAGTTATGACTATTTTACTGGACCCTTCCATTTGAGACCCCAAAATTGTCATTTGTCCAATCAACCTATTTGGAACTCAAAACACCATAAACCTTCATGACTATGCCCTAAAACCTCCATTTAAATCAAGAAAAACTCCAAAAAATCATGCAACATCAATTTTTCATGTTACTCCTTTGGACCATCTTGTCTTAAAACCTTCTTCTCTAGAAACTAATAATTTTTAAGTGGGACCCACATACCACCATGACCTAAACCATAAATATTTGGAAATCCTGAGGAGTCCTCTACAACATAAAATCATCATGTTTTCATTTTTAATAAAAATGGGTTAGTATACTTCACTTTCTGTGAACTACTCTTAACTAGGTTTTAACTAGGGTTTTAGACCTCTTTACCTTCTTAATATTTGTTCATAAAACTGTGAAAATCAATTGACCTCATTATTTTTTTAATCCTTCTAAACTCACAATAGAATATTCCTTGAAAGGATAAATGTCCCATGGAAAGCACATGCTTCATAATGAGCATTTGAAGTTGCACTTCGAGCGTGAAATGCACTAGATTTGGACCCTTTCTCACAAAAACATTCATATCTTGCAAAATTCACATCATGGGAACCTAATTTGTTTTTGATAGCATTGTGACTCATTTTTCTAACATCTTCAATCAATATAATGATAACACCATATCCCAATATTTCCATTCACTAATACTTACCTATGTTTAGATGCTAGATCTTCATAGTAATAGCTAGGGTCAACTGAAATAATGCAATAAATCAACATGAAACATATGAAAATGAACCAAACATACCTCATATGCCATGATATACCTGGTTTAATGCTTCCATGACCTCAAATGGCTCCAATACACTCTGTCACACCTCCAAGCAAACATACATACTCCCAATGAACACCTGTAATCAGGTGAACCATCTATATATGCACCATACCACTATTGTGAGTACTTAAATACCCTCAAATCATGCTATAAAACATTTCCACATGATTTCCAAACAACCAAGAAGCACATACTACCAAGCTACGCCTCCTAGGCACATGTATATGCTTGCCAGAGACATCATACCTCACTAAATCCCACTATAACAACTTATATACATCTGAACCATTATGTTAGCATTAATAAAATCATCAAGACATCATCATAAAACAATAAAATTTTCATTAATGTGGTTTTGTATCAATGACAACACCTATTAGGACCACATGCCAATAATCTCTCCCTTTTTCATTGATGGAAAACACCCTGAACTTCTCCCCCTTTTTACATTAATGACAAAGGAACACCTATATCTCACATTATTCATCTACCTCAGCTTCATACCATCATGATTTGGTTAGAAACATTAACCAAAGGTCTTAAACTAGCTCAAATTCTTGATTTTACACAAAATCTGATTTTTGTGTTCATTTCAAGCATTCAAACTCCATGCTCCCCCTAGAACAAGAACTTCCAACATCTGAGAAACATCAGTAAGGCATGAAACAATAAAAATCATACCTTATTGGAAGTAAAAATTTCATTCTCAATCTTCTAGGCATGCAAAAACACCAATGTCTCTCCTCAACCATGTTTTGCACCTTTTATAAATATTATAACATATTGAAATTTATGAGTCATATCCATCTCACACATACCAACAATTTCAGTTTCATCATCTCACATGATCATATCACCTTTCTTGAACTTAGAAAATCATTTCTAGGCCTATAACATGCTTGACACAAACAATTCTTGTCATCTTTTAACCACAAGAGTTCATTGTCCTAAATTGTCATCTCAATCTAATTTTACTCAATTTTGACATGCTCTAGAACAACATACATACCTTGATTAGGAAAATCATATCTCCCTCTAGGTTCAAAATAACTACATCAATCTCCCAAGTACAAATTCACACTACTAGCCTTGACCAATTATCTTAGGAGCACTTCAATCACTTAGTCTAGGTCCTATACAGTTTTCTCTATCTTCATAGTCATATTTAACAGAGATTTAGAAAAAAATTATATAATAAGAAAATATTGTAAGAACACACCTCATATTGGTTAAGGAGAACCATTTGACCTTCTTGAATCCCTTTCAAACACTCAATGGAGGCTCCCATTTTCTTAAACACTCTTAATCTTTCTTGAACAATACATGCATACTTGTAAGAGCATCTTGTCAAATTCTTTTAGCACTATAGCAAGCTTAATTCACTATCACATTCATCAACTTCACTTTTATTGTCATGGATTATTTTAGGCCATAAAAACCATGTCACCAACTCCCCCTGGGATTATACCATACTTTTTCCTCAAGAGGACCCAATTAATAAGAATGATATGCCCTTCTTGATTAGTACTGTAGCTAGGCCTTCCTTCTTTTTTGCATCTATATTATGCATAGGTTTCAACTAGCATTTACAAGTTCACCACCTTTAGAGAAAGGAGTCTTATGAATAATCAACTTGATAAATCCAACAACATTATAATCATACCTGTAGCTTGTCATTATCATAGTTTTCATAGCCTTAATAACCTTTTTCATTGTCTTGTTGTGAGGTATTTTGTAGCAAAAACGATTTTCCATCCTTTGACAAGCAACTAGGGCCTCCCTCATATGCCATCACATGAAAACCATGGATAAATGAATGAATATTACCTTTACTAATGGGAATGATCCTTTAGTAACACTTCATAATTTTGTAACAACTTAACTCTACTCTTCTATAAATGTAGACGCCCATTCCCCTTCATGGATTACTAAAAAAACCTCTCAAACACTTTATCAACTGAGATCCTTGATAAATTTACTCCCAAACCATTTCAATCAATTTTAGGGCATCTCAGAACTATGAACAAATCAAGGAATGATAGGACACCATCATACATACCTGATAAATCTTCATCTCTACCTCTAAACTGTAGACTGCAGTTTTTAGTTATAATCATGGTGAAACTCAACCAATTCTTCCTCTCAACCATTCCTAAGTCTAAGAGACACTTTGAATAATTTTTTTAGATTTATTAGATTGTGTTAACATTATGATATGAACTTGATCCCTTGAATAAATTCAATATGCCAGGTTTTGATAGTCAAAGCCTCCTCACTGTGCATATTGAATAAACTTCTCAATATTGTCAAAGATAACTAAGGAGATATTCTTTCCTAAAGCCTTAAACCACTTATACCCTTTGTCCTCATGATTATTGATGAAAATCACAAAATTTCAGACCAAGATTCCATTCGTAGCACCTTTAAATAAAATTTTCCATTCATACCACTCTTGAAGGACTATGCAGACCAGTGAGGCATCAATTTTACTTGGATTTAACCCATTCCATCTTTATACTAGAAATATCTCCTTGTAACAACATCTTGAAGAATAAATAGCACCTTATTCAACATATGGAAATCATGAATCACCATGATACATACCTATAGTATGGAGTTAGATACCTCAAAACAACATTAGTCAGGATGAAACCCTCAATTAGGGCCATCATGTCTTTTACAACCTATAGGTCTTCTATGATAACATAATGATCTTTACAGGAACCTTCAAACATAGATATTCTCTATACACACAACTATGCACTTTACACTTTGACACACAAATGTCATCTACAGTCCTACTTCTCACTATTTCTCATCTTGATACCTAATAGACCAGGTAATTATGATATAACATGTTTATTTGAGCTCATGTAGACATAGAAAAAATTAGGACACTTCCCTTGCATATCAATTTGACTGTGGATATACTTTAGAGATCCTCTAGAAACATAGTCAATAAGAATTGTCCTTAAACAACAAGTTCAAACCCCTTCATACCTAGTCCAAGCTCAAATTCTTCATTCTGGTCCTACAGATACTCATTATAGTCTTTACTCTTCACTTCAATCCTAACTAGGAACATATAAGTTCAAATATCCTTCATCTTTCATGGTGTCCAAGATTATTTGGCTAGCACACCATATTACACTTCATACTTAGTTTGAGACACTTGAAGATACCCAAAAAACCTATAGCTTCCTCATATCAGGCCTCTAGACATAATACCAACTCCTAAGAAAAGAGATGTCATATATCATGACAACCTTCAACCTTGAGAAATACATGGAGTACAATGTCATTGTAGTAACATTATCTTGCACTATGATAACGAATTCCCTTGATTTGAAGTCCTGATAAGTATTTTCATACTTATAGCACTTGGATTTTGCATCCTAGACCACCAAGAACAATGCATAGACTTTATCCTTTATGATGTTGATTGATTAAGCCATTATGCTTAATGATACTAGAGCATTTTTCAACCATCCTTTGAGAAGAGCTTACACCACTTGATACAGACAATACACCAACTTGTAGAGCACAAGATATTACTTCAAGGATAAAACACATCTTCATACCTTATTTTAAGGGGATCATAAGGAATATTATGAAATGAGGCTTCAATTTGCTATACATAGTCCTCTTGAATCAACATGACAAATATGAAAACAAATATTTACACATCATATGCTCTGATTATCATTCTAGACATAAATGATACCCTTTATTGTACTATACTCATTTGGAATACTAAACATACCCTATACTTTGTCATTACAACTTATGAAAGACATTGAGATATCAGTAAGACATAAACCTGATACAATGGTCTGCACATAATACACACACACACACACACTCAATATTGTCAAACAATGATATCAAAACAATGAACCCACTCTTGAGGAGTTCAACACAACTTACACTCCTTGTAACATATCAAGGGAAATCATGAACTTTCACAAACATCTCATATTGATCACACATCATAATGATGTAAACACATACCTTAAGGGCTTTATACTTATACATTCAATGACCATAGAGCTAAGAACATGAATTCTTACACAATAACTACCAAATAGAGACATGAAAACACACTTAGAGACACTGAATGACATACCATATCATCAATAATAAGACACACATAAATAATAAAAAGTCCATGATCACAAAAAAAGCAATTATTTGATAGGGAAGATTGCAAGTTTATTACTATTATAAATTTGTTCAAATTCTGGAAAAAAAATTCCATGTTGTCTCCACTTTAGTGGAGGGATTATAGCTTGGATTTTTAAGTTACTTTTCTTCCTTGTTACTCTAAGTCAAATGTGTGAATTTAATTCCAAAGGTTGAAGTGTTTCAATGTTAAAATGTTGTTGGAAAGACTCATTAGAGGATTGTTACTTGTTTGAAAATGGATCTTGTTGATGTTATAAAATTGGTTTCCACTTTGTCTCAAAGAGTCTAATTTGTTGTTTAAATATTTTTCTTTCCCTTTTGAATTTTTTTCTTAAAAGTGAAAGAAATAAACTATTTGGGTAAAGTAATTTTGAATGGTTTATGGGAAAATCTAAAATCTGAAAATAGTTACACTTAAATCTTCCTTCATGTAATCATGAAATAGTTGAATGCTTATTTTAAAATCTCAAAATAGTTGCTTTTGCTTGGATCAAGTTTAGGAAATGAAACAATTGTATTAAAATTCACATCTTGTTGTTTCATAGTGGAAACAGTTGATGTGTTATATGTAGATCTATAACATCTCTATTTTCCAACTTGGTAGCATAAAAATATGTTTAACCTTTCTCATTTTTAATTGAGCTAAGTATCAGAAAAAAAAATTGTTTGGAACCTTATTTCATTGTTGTCCTATGGAGTTGGATAATGGAACACTTACAGTTTTTCTCTCTCTCTCTCTCTCTCTCTCTATGTATATATATATATATATATATATATATATATATATATATATATATATATATATATATATATATATATATATATAGGTGTTAAATACTAAGTTATCCTTTCTTCTACTCATTCAAAATTGCCATACTAAGAGTTAGAAAATTGAAATTCTCATGTTCTTCACAAAATGAATTGCTATAATATAAAACAACTATTAAGAAGAATTATTCTTTTGAATGAAAAAAAATACATACATACATGTGGTGTGTGTGTGTGTGTGTGTGTGTGTGTGTGTGTGTGTGTTGTGGTGTGTGTGTGTGTGTGTGTGTGTGTGTGGTGTGTGTGTGTGTGTGGTGTGTGTGTGTCTGTGTGTGTGTGTCTGTGTGTGTAACCAAATGTTCTTATCCAAATGATTATTGGAAATTTTGAAAAAAAACTAATAGAAAGACCTTGTTTTATTAAAGTTTTTGTTTAAATATAATATATATATATGGAATGGGGGAGGGTGAGACGGTTGTCCCAACTTGTCCCCCCACCCCTTTTTTGCCATCTATATGGGTTGTGGTGCATGCCATAGCCGTGGTTGTGGCATATGCCACAACTCATCCCTTTTTCCTCTTTCCTTAGGTTGTCCCATGAACATCGTGGCCTAGCCCCCTCTTCCTATTGTTCCATGGCCTTGGGTCACCCCACAGTTCACTACTCAGGCCTTCAGGCCTTATTCCTTTGGCTGCCCATTTTGGGCTCTCTATTGTTCATCCTATATATTAATAAAATACACTATATATAATGTATGTATGTATGTATGCATGTATGTATGTATGTAAAGTTTGAATACACACACACACACACACACACACACACACTTAACTTTATATGGGTTTTTAGTTCTTCATTTAACTAAAATAACCCACTCTAATCTTCTCAAAAGAAGAGCTCTCAAATTAAATAAATCAAGAAAACTTGCAGATTCATACTTGGCCCGGATTTAAAACAATGAGAGCAATGTATTTTAACCCTCTTTGAAATAAAATAACTCTGTGTGGAAACCAAATGGATTTCAAATCTGAAATAAGAATATCAATTGGATTGAAAAACCCTGCAACCATTGATCTTCATTCTTGAGTTCTCCATGAGCTTCATCTCCTTCCTACAAAACAAAAACCACAAAACCAAAACTAGGGCAACCGAATGAAATGTGATGAGGTAGATGAAATATGAGATATTAGGTTTTAAATTTAATCCTCATAAGATTTATTTTTAGAGTAGAAATCTCATAAATCCAAGGGCTCCCATTTAATTAAAAAGTGACTTAAGTTATAAGGTTGCACTTTAACTTTTAGGATTATTAATTAATTAATCTCTTGTATAACTTGGGTATTAAAATATAAAGGCTTGGATCCATTTAGGAGACTAAACCGGACCCATGACTATATTAACCATTTATTGAGTTTCCGTAATTTAAATAATTTTTTAAACGATTAATAGTTGTTGTAATTAAACACTTTTTTCCTTCTTAGTGTCACCTCCAATCTGACTTCCTTCCTCATGCTCATTGGGTACCTTTGTATCATGTTAAGTAAGCTCCAAACCTTATCACATTGATCATGTTACTCGATTGCTCATGCTTATGAAAGAGTTTAAACTTGAGTTTATCACTTAAAAATCCATTAAGGGACAAGTTATTGCTGACCAATTGGAAGAATCCCCTCTTCCTAGTACACATTTGCCTCATCAGCAATTTACAGATGAATCCATTAATCAATTTCATCACGATATAACCCTCTCAAATTTAATCTCTTATTTGATGGCTCAAAATGTCAACAAGGGGGAGGCACTTAAATCATTATTATTCCTCCATGGGAAACTCCTATTCCCCTCAAATTCAAACTCAATTTTGAGTGCACAAATAACATGAAAAATATAAGGCTCTTATCATGGGCCTCAAAACCGTTGTCTTTTTAAGTGTTCAAATTATTGACATCTACGAAGATTTTAAGCTCATAATTTAAAAATTCACAGGTGATTTTTAATGTAAAAATAATACTCTTTAAAAAAATATCAGAGACATTGTTCATATTTTTCTTGAGGTTTTTTAAATCTTACACCATCCAAGATGGTCCCCGATCAAAAAATATTTCTTTGATACAATGACATCCCTCATATCTCTCATCCCATGGAAAACGGAGGAGTCCAAGCTTCATGTTTTTGTTCATAACCGTGACCAGCCTTTTCACAAGTTACCTTAGGTTAATCTTCTTTAATCTAACTCACCAAACCTTTAGTACTTTCAAATATTCGATTATCTATCCAAATTCATTCTCCCTTCTGATCTATCCAAAATGCTAAGAGGTCCTTCCTTCAGCATGCTAACTAATATGTGATCCTTGGCGGCATTATTTATAAACAGGGATTTGACGGTGTCCTTCTCCGATGTCTCAAATCCCATGAAGCCTCTCGAGCCATCTAGGAATTCCATGATGGTATTTATGGTGGGCACTTTAGTGGCTTAGCTATTTATAAGTGTGTTCTTAATCTTGTATTTACTGGCATTCCCTTAATCATGACTGTTGTGAATCTGTTAAGAAATGTGAAAAATGTCAACAACATTCCACTCTCATTCACATTCCTAGTCAAGATTTGCAGCCGGCTCAGAAACTTTATCCCTTTTCACAATGGGGCCTTGATCTTATTGGTCTTATTAATACCCATTCTTCACAGTAGAATCATTCAATCATAACGGCCAAAAAATATTTTACTAAGTGGGTAGAAGCAATCCCACTTACCTCAACCAAATCTACTTCTATCATTAATTTTATTTATCAACACATCAGTTGTCGTTTCAGCGTTCCCCAGAAGCTTGTTACAGACAACATAAACTCCTTTAAAAAAATATCTCAAGAAGATATGTGGTGCATTTGACATCAAAATTAGTTTCTCTTCTCCATACTATCCCCAAGCTAATGGCTAAACAGAAGCCACTAATAAAACCCTTAGAAACATTCTTTCCAAATCTATTTATCAAATAGGTGGTAATTGGCATCTCCAACTCCCTTTTTCCCTTTGGTCCTATCGTACTAGAATTTTAACCTCCATAGGGGTGATGCCTTTTTCTCTTGCTTACGATTCTGAATCCGTCCTCCTTCTTGAAGTTTAAATCCCTTCTTTGTGCATGTCCCTACGTGACTTCATCTCTGATTAATATTATCTCCAGTCTCTTCTAGCTCAACTCGAAATACTATATGAGTGTCACCTTCTTGCTATTGAACACCATAATGTTTACTAGGAGCACATTAAACATGCTTATAATAATCACCTTAAGGAGCACAAATTCAATTTCGGTGACCTTGTCCTTAAAGAAAATTAGAACGTCACTACTCTAGAAAGGAGCCAATGTGGAAATTTTTCCCCCATCTGGATAGGATCATACATTATCACTCATAAATATGAATCGGGATCCTATCATCTAGCCTCCATTGACGGTAAACCATAAGTGTAACTACTTAACACATTGAAATTACAAACATTCTATTGTTAGTACATTTACCAATGTGACCATAGTCATATCCTTGGATCATTCCTCCATCTTATACATTTCCATTTCTCTTTGTGATGATTTGGAATCATGTGGTCTTTTGTCACTTCCTAAATTTGACCTTAAATATGGGAACCACGGCTTTTCCCCTAACATATTCCTTAGGGATACATTCTCCCATTTTGTGAGAGCTCCACAATCATCACATTAAAAATAAATTGCGATAAAACAACCTATCAAATAATTGCTTTGTCTGTTATAGAAGAAAAAATTCCTAAGTAATATTTACAACATTTAAATTTCAGTGTTACTCAAAGGTTAAAGGGGAAAACACATGTACACATATTCAATTCCCCATTAGAACTAAAGAGATGTAGTTACAAAAATGAAAAACAAAATATATCCTATGTGTCACCCTTATGATAGGAACAACATGAAGCATAGATGCGGAAAGCCTGATGTCATTGCCCATAACTTAATTTTTATTGTCACTATATCATATTAATCATATCATACGAAACTTGCATATAAGGTTTGTTTTAATATCCACTCAATTGTATGTGTGAGTGTTAACAATAAAAAAACATCCAATATTGCGAGAAAAGTGTAAAAAGTAGTAATATAATTTGAAGTATGACCTAGAAATATTTTTAAAAAGTAAAATATTTAGTAAAATGAAAAAAATGAATTGTGTCTATATTTTAATAGACTCAATAAAACTCATGTATTTATTTCCCTTTTAATGTTTCCATTCCAATTCTCTATTCTTGGTCTCATTTGTAGTTTAATATTTTGATTGAAATTAATTTGTAATGAGTTCATTACAAACTTGTAAAACATATTGATATACTTAATATAATTGATTGTGAATGAAATGTTTTTTGAGTATTAAACCTGTCTCAATAGATACTAACCCAAAATGTTTTACTTTAAAATAATTTTGTAACTTTTTGGGATTACTATAATTACATTATAGTGTGCTTTGATAATATAAGCATTGAATAACATTAAAAATGTATAAACATAATGAAAATAATTCAATTATTTAGACCTTAAAAACACAATATATTAATAGTAACTTTTGACACATATTCTAAGGTAAGAGCAAATTAGATAAAATTAAATATGGTTTGTAAAATATAGGTAAGATAACATCAGATTGTTAGCACATTAAATCTTGACACAACCAATGAAAATAGTGCTTTGGATCTTGCAGAAGTAAAAAGGCTATAGAAATTCCTTAAAAAGGAAACTCCAATGTTTCTAAGGTTATAAAGAAATAAAATGTTTGTACATAATCAATGCCCCATAAGAATTCAAAAGATATACATTCTTTCCTAGTACATAAAAAAACAAGAATAAAGGATAGTACTAAGTGAAACTCTTATAAGGGGAATAACATAAACGAGAGATATCGTCTCATTAGATAAATGAAAAGTATTGTATAAATTACTTTTATGTACACACATAAGCTAGGAGATACAGTAATAAGGGATGAGACTAGAATCATGCCCCGGGTGAATTTGGTGGAATGGAAACCCCTCAATAAAAAAACTTCTGGATGTGTAGATCAACATCAACAATAATGATGTTTGAACTTCTACATTGATACTATTTTAGAAAGTTGATGATGAAGTAGTTCATGAGATATCCACGTAGCAGTAGATAGAAAACAATTTTGAAACGTTAGGAATATGAGGTCGGTGCTACTGTTTGTAATCCTAATGCTGCATATTCCTGGCACCATTCTATTGGGTGATAGCTGCCAACCAATGATACAAACCTACTTGTGCCTCACTGCTCTGATCATATGTTGGCTTGACTTGGGTACATAAATTTTGGTCTCCATATCTTATCAAGATTTGTTTCACTTTTCTTCTCTAGTTAATGGATTACATCTTTGAAATTTTTGGTGAGCCGTAGTGTTATGAGTTGGAAGGCCATCTATATGTCAATCACTCCTTATTGAGTTCCTATTTTAGGAATACCAAATTCCTATACTTAGTACTCAAAAATGAAATGCACAAAGAAAGTGAAAATTCCAAGTGTACGACTCAATGCAGAAGAAGAAACCACAGCGTAATAAGGGGAACTGCATTCATTCTTCTTCTTGCAATCCTTGACAATAGACTTAAGTAATTTTTTCCATTTTCATTTCCACTTGCCATGATCTTAATCTTTTCTGGCATCTATCAATTACGGATTAAGAAGATTTTGAAATCAGAGTTTGCTGCTTTACAAGGTTTAGTTTGGTACACTCAACTAAAAAAGACCATAAGAGTAGCATTGACCAGGAGTTAAATTTGATGGTCACCCCTATCTCTCAAGATTTTTTTTGTGACGGTTTCTTAAATAATATCACCTTGATGCAACCATTCCAAGAGGGCCAAGGTCCTATCGGACAAGTGAGGACGCAAAGGTATAAACAATGGGGTATGTAGAAGATCAAAAGATGATTGTTCGCGCTCGGTTCCAGAGCACCATCATGCAAAAATATTTATTTGGGGTGGGCGCCTATGGATGAGAACATGGCAACATTTTAAACACAAAAGCAACTTTCATGGTCAATGCATACGCATATGGATGTACCAAATTTTGATGTCTGTGAAGAATCATGTGCGTCTAGAAGGTTGAAGAAGGAACCCGAAGTCTGGCACATGACAATTAAACCAACGGTTATGACGGATGAGTAGGTAAGCAATGCCCTGGTGAAGGTATTTGCTGAGGTAGCTAGAAGAAACATTGACAAATCTACTAAAATTAAAGCGCTGATAGAGGAGTTGAAAGCAAAGGAAGTGGAAATAGTGCGCTTAGTGCAGGAGAAGGATTTGAGTAAAAGGAAATATGAGACTTTTGTCAATATGGTGGAGGAAATTGGAGATGATGTAATAAAGGCATGCCCACATCTGGAAGTACAGGTACCAAAATAATTTCCTTCTGCGATGCACTACATAAGAATGATGATAGATTTAGTGTTGAAGGATGAGAAGGTGCATATAACTAAGTAGCCCAAGGTCCCAGCATAAAAGGCAGAAAAATCAAAGGCTGAAGTAGCAAAGAAGATTGCTACATATGAGGGCCTACTACAAGCAATCCGAGAGGAGCTGAAGAAAGTTGATCATGCATTAATGATACGCACATCTCCAGATGCGCTAATAAAGGTAAAAACACTGGCAGAAGACAATGAGGTACAAAAGGCCATGAAGGATGCAACATTAGGCTGCGTTGAATGACTAACTCTAATAAAGCAGAAGAGCAAGACACTGGCCACAACATAGGTACTGCATAAAGAGAGGATAAATGAGATTGGAAAGCTCATTGCTCATAAGATGGATGTACTAGAAGGGATGCATACAGCTATGTCTAGCATACTGCTTGAAATACAGAATGAGAAAGGAAAACTTAGGATGAGCTGGAGTCTATCAGTTTGGATGTTCCAGAGAAAGCAGGAAAGGCATTAACGGAGTGGGAGAACTTAGAAGAAGATATCAAAGAGGAGTATCCATAATTGATACTTCAGAAAGAAACAGAGGAGCCTGAAGCTTGAACAGTTCTTTTGTGTATAACTTATTCAATTTTCTTTATTCAACCATTCTTTATTCAAGTTTTGGACATCACCATTGTCGGGGGTGACAATGAGATTAGTGTGGGGTAATGTTGATCAAAGAAAACACTTAGTAGAACTCACACACAGAGTCTATGTAGAAAAATAGGATGGGATCGAAGGCGTGAAGGAATAGGAAGGCGTCGTGTGCAGAGGTGCAAAGTCAGACTTTCGGGACTTAGCCGATTGTGTAGATCAAGTCTATTTTTAGAGGTTGGCATGCGGAATACACAAAGCGATGCCAAAATTTGCGTGCCACTCTTCGTCTATATTTTGAAGATCATGTCGAAGTACTCTTGCATGGAAATAATCCAAGAATAGATTCATCACTGTAGTTAACTATCAGTGATCTATAGATAGCATACTTGTATATATGGATATAATTGTAAAAGGTGTGTTGCTATTATTAGCGTGTGACCTATTTTTGGTATAGTTAAGTGGTGAAGGGAAAGTTCCCCACCCTATATATATGTAATGAATCACTTAGTGATAGATGTCATTTTGAAGGACTAGAGATTCATGAGTGCATGAGACTAGATAATTGTAACAGATCCATGCGCACATGACTATTAATGTATCAAGCTTCTATATTGTTGCCATGTTTAATATATGAATAATATTGGTCGAACCAAAGTGTTCTATATGTTTTTTCATTGCATATTATTGATTTCTTGATGATTTATACTTAAGTGCTTGCCTTTAAAGATTTGGTCCTGTATAACTATGTAAAGATGGATCAGCTTCTAAATATGTGCTTGTTGTATTACTTCATCATGCTACCATTCTGCTACAACAAACCTAAAGAGGGACTTGGTACCTTTTTGCACTTCGAGTGAGCGCTCAGCCTATGTTGAGTGATGTACCAGCATGACTAGGTGTTATCTGAGAATTCTAGGATGCATCACCCACCCACCTTATAGACCTCTAAAGAGATTTTACGCACAAAGGGGTCAGAGTATGGGGTCTCCTTCTAGGGGTCCCATTAGGAACCAGGGTGCACCTAGAGCTCAGTCAGCAGCAACTCACTAGCAGAGACCACAGTAGACCACCGTTGGATCATCAGGATCCATAGCACAAACTTCTAGAGCACCGGCTGGACTTGCTACTCATGGGAGAGGATCGGGCAGTTGTTTTGGTTGTGGTGTTTCCAAACATTTTTGGAGAGACTGCCCTCAGAACCCTAATAACAAGGGTAAGACACAGATCTCGGAGCCGATTGTTGGTGACATGGGGTGCAGTCATAGGATTTATGTAGCAGTCAAGAACCATCAGGCTGAGCACCATAGTACAGTTATTGAGACTAAAGGTAGCATTGGTGTTATTCCTACCTCAATTCTATTTGATTCTGGTTCTTCTGATTCTTTTATTGCACCATCTTTAGTAGAGCGATGTAGGTTGGTGGCAGTTAGGTAGGGCCTTAGTTAGAACGTATACTATGACTTCTGGGGATCCAAGATCTTTGTAGACTCCTTAGTTAAGGAGTGTGTAGTGGATTTGGGACCTTTCACCACTACCTCGGATCGTTGTATCCTTCTGTTGAATTCTTATGGAGTCATTTTGTGCATGGATTGGTTTTCTACACATAGAGCTAGGATGGATTGTTACCATAAGACTATATATCTTGTGTAGATGATCTTAGGAGTGGAGTTAGTGATCTCAGGGGTCAGGAGACCCGTAACTCCATTCACACCATCTACTGCTATGCAACTTAAGCAGTGTTATGTGAAAGGGTTGTCAAATGTATGCGGTTCCAGTTCGTCACCGATCAGAGGATGGGTCTAATGGACTATCACTTGATGACCATCCAATTTTGAGAGATTTTTCAGATGTTTTTCCTAGGGGAGCTACCAGGGTTACCACCCCCATGCATGAGATAGATTTTCATATAGATTTGGTTATAGAGAGGAGATCCTATCTCACAAGAACCTTATCGTATGACCACCCCTGGAGCTCTGTGAGCTCAAGTTACAATTAGAGGGCCTTTTGGAGAAAGGGATTATCCATTCTCAGTGTATCCCCTTGGGGAGCACCGGTGATTTTTGTTAAGAAGAAGGATGGGTATTTGTGGTTGTGTATTGATTACTGCCATTTGAACAAGGTAACGATCAAGAATCGTTATCCCCTTCCGCGCATAGATGATTTGTTTGATCAGATGAAGGGAGCCACAATTTTATCTAAGATATATCTTAAGTCAGACTATCATCAGTTGAGGATTACGGAGGTGGATATTCATAAGACTACCTTTTGTACGAGATATGGGTACTATGAGTTCATAGTGGTGCCTTTTTTTTTTACTAATGCTCCCCCGCAGTGTTTATGAGTTTGATGAATGGGGTATTCAGGAATTTCTTAAATCACTTCGTACTCATCTTTCTTGATGACATTTTGATTTAATCACGTACACGTGAGGATTACAAGGGGGCACCTTCGCTCAGGTTCTTCAGTGTCTTTGTGAGCAGATAACTTTATGGAAACTTGGAGAAGTGTGCCTTATTTCTAGACAGAGGTAAAGTATCTGGGCCATATAATTTCTAGGGAAGGTATCACAGTCGATCCTTCCAAGATAAGAGTCTATTATGGATTGGCCAGCACCCACTACTATGACAGAGGTGCGTAGCTTCATGGGATTAGTAGGTTATTATAGGATATTTTTTTCAAGACTTCTCTCAGGTTTTGCATCCCATCAGCTTCCCTTCAACGGAAAGGGAATAATTTTGATTGGTCAGATAGATGCGAGTAGGCCTTCAAGTACACTGAAATAGTGCCTCATGATAGTACCTATCCTTGTAGTGTTGGATCCGTCAGGGTGAGTTTTTTCATATGTGTGGATGCTTCTTTGGTAGGATTTGGGGGTGTGATTGATGCAGGAGGGTAGAGTAGTTTCCTTTGAGTCTTGCAAACTCAAATATTATGAGCTCAATTATCCGACTCATGATCTTGAGCTTTCAGACATTTTTTAATGCCTTGGTTTGATGGAAACACTTTCTTATTGGTCATGGAGATTCACACTCAGGACATATCACTTGAGTCTATTCGCAACCTCTTCATGCAACCCAATCTCAACGCTCGTCAGTGGCGTTGGATGGAGTTGCTTTGTGAGTATGATATGGAGATAGAGCATGTGAAGGGGAAGGAGAATGTGGTTGCAGATGCTCTCAGCAGACAAAGACATGTGGTTATGGCCACTTCAGTGGGCACAGATTTATGGAGCAGGATTCTACAGCAGCTTCCTCTTGACAGCTTCTACATTACAGCTAGAGCAGAGATCGAGTCTAGAGACCCCTTGAGGGGAATTTGATGGTTTTTTATTAGAGGTATATGGCCTTCTCAGGAACAGAGGCCATGGATTTATGTTCCCAGAGATGGAGGATTGAGACAGGATATTCTGATAGAGGCACATCATGCACCCTATTTAGCCCATCCAGGGTGAAGAAGATGCACGCCACTTTGAGATAGTTGTATCATTGGAGAGGACTTAGTAGAGACTGTGGCTCAGTTTGTGTCATGTTGTTTAGAGTGCTAGAAAGTGAAGGCTGAGCATCAGCATCCAGTTGGCCTTCTCTTTCCTCATGCTATACCAGAGTGGAAGTGGGACACCATTTCCATGGACTTCATTGTTGGGCTACCGATGTCAAGATACCACCACGACGCCATCATGGTCATGGTGGATAAATTCACAAAAGTGGCTCATTTTTCTCCGGTGAAGACCACTTATACAGCTAGTGTACAGTGGCACAGGTTTATCTGGATGAGATTTTTAGGTTGCACGAGATTCTGTGGAAGATTATTTGTGACCGTGATCCTTTGTATACTTCCCATTGTTTGGACTACCATGCAGCATGCCCTCGGGTATGAGGATCAAATTTCAGCACAACATATCACCTTGAGACAGATGGACAGACTGAGCAGGTGAATCAGATTCTTAAGGACATGCTTCAGATGTATGTGATGGATCATCAGTCAAGATGGGAGGAGTACTTGTACTTGGTGGATTTTTCCTACAATAATAGCTTTCAGAGTTCTATAGGAATGGCTCCTTTTTAGGACTTGTATGGCAGAGAGTGCAGGACACCTCTTAGCTGAGGACAGGTTAGAGGACAGGGTTTCTCTTGGACCATCTTTATTTACAAGACATATGGAGCAGCAGGTGGTTATGATCAGACAGAGACTATAGGAGGCACAAGATAGGTAGAAGAAGTACACATATCAACATAGGACCTACTGTAGTTTTGATGTGGGCATGAAGGTGTTCCTTCGTGTCAGGCCACATAAGAGCCCTATCCGTTATGGAAAAGGTTCTAAGTTAGCTCCTAGATTCATTGGTCCTTTTGAGATCTTGGAGCGTATCGACCATTTGGCCTACCTGTCTAGTGTTGCCACCTAGCTTGTCTTGCATGTACATGATGTGTTTCATGTTTCAGTTCTTAGGAGATATATTGTAGATCCTTCACATGTGATGGATTAGACCTCTTTATAGGTGCAAGGATAAAGGGTAGGTGATGGTGGAGCCTCATTCACATTATAGAGCGCAGACCCTGGGCCTTTGAGGAAGAGATATTGACCAGGTTCGAGTGCAGTGGGGACAAATATGATGAGACTGCGGCTACATGGGAGGATGTTACATTGCTACGAGTTCAGTTCCCACATATGTTCCAGTGACTTCTAGGAGGAAGTTCGAGTCTAAGGGGAGGGGGATGTAGTGCCCACTTCCCTTTGACACCTTTTGATTATTGATTATGATCATTGTTGACTATATTATGGACATTATTTATACTTTTGATTTAGTATGATGTTAGATGTTAGAGCATGGACTATTGTTGACTTTGATTTATATATGATGCATGATGATTACTAGAGACATTTTATATATTGATGTTGATATACTGTTTGACATGGTTATATTTATGGATGTTGTTTGGACATGTGATATTTTGATATATTGAGTAGACCTAGAAAATTGAATTAATTGATGATCATATAGTTGTTGATGAAATTTTAAATGATATTGGTATTTTCCTAGATGTTGTTGTGATTCATATATATAGATGATTTTGGAAGTTATATTTTATATTTATTTTGGATGAGTTCTGATGTGGCCATGAGGCTGAAAGAGGTATTTGTGTTTTGTAGGTTAAAATATCACAACAAACATTGGGGGATTGGAGACCAACCACATTGGAATTCTAGATGAATTCAACAAGGTCACCATGGCAACATGTATTGTTTTGTGTGCATGTTTGATTTTGTTAGGGGTTTCCATGGGGGGATCACCTTTAAATGTGACCAAGGGGTTATGTGTATTTTTTTATTTGGTTCCTTTGTTTAATGTTAGTATGTGTTTAATAAGTGATGTGTTTTCCCTTTTTTCTATTTAATTAAATTGTGGGTAAATATTGTGAGTAATCATATTAGTTAAAATTAATTAATTGAAATCGGGGTCATAAGAAAGTAATTATTGAGTTTTTGGCTCTTTGATTTAAGTGTTTGTAAGTAATGTGTAAGTGATGTGTAAGATTTTTGTAAGTAAATTTGGAGTATGAAACACTCCACCTTCTTTTGAAATTCGAATTTGTCCTTTGAGGCTGATTTTGGAGGCTTGTGGGACAAGTTAAACTTATCCCACACCTCTTAAATTTATATACCAACCTTACCTATGGTTGGGGAGTTAAAATTAGACCTTCATTATATATTTTTGTAAGACAAGTTGTAATTTTTAATTGCACTTTCTTACATGTTTTTAATTTCAGTCCTTATAGGGTGTGGGCTTGATTGGAGTGTGTAAGTAAACTGTCATTTTATTCACCCACTTATTTATTATGCCTTGGAGATTGAAGTTGACTTATGAGTTGGAGTTGAGGATGTGTGATGTCGGCATCCTACATGGATCCACCTCATCCTCCTTTCTTCCCTCTTCTATATATTCGAATTTCCTTAGCTTGTTTTTGGGTTACTTCACTTTGGATTGCTTCATTTTGGGTGACTTATTTTGGTTCTTAATTTTTGTTTGGAGCTCTTGCAAATTTTGGAGAAGATTTGGAGATTGTTGAATGCTTGTGGATTGTTGATCTCTTGGACTGTTTTTGCATTGGAAAGCTTTTTGTTTTGGAACCTTGGAACAAAATCCATCATGGAGAGGTAGGAGCTTGGCTCTTTAAAATGCTCTCTATTTCATTTTTATGCATATGTGAATGGTTGAATATTTGAATGTGTTAGTATGTATTTGTTGGTTTGGTTGGGTAGATGGCCTAGGTATGGTGTAGGAGAAGACTATGGGGAATTCTTGTGGGGAGGCATAAATGTTTTGGGGAGATGTATAAGTGTGGAGGGAGTTGGGATTTGGGTTCCACCTTGTAAAAATAAATAGCTTGCATTTTCTTTACTCGTTATGGGGTGCCATAAGAGGTTGGGGAGGCATAAGGAAATGTGAGGAATAAGGGGTACTTGGGGGAGGCATAAGGGCATGTTAGGGATTTGAATGGTATATATTGGCGGTTTGTTTTCAGGTGGTGATACCCATTTCCCCTTTGGGAGGCATAAGCAGCTTCCCCCATAGTTCTTGTCTCATTTGGCTTGCATGATGAAGCCTGAGTATTGTTTGTCGTGTTTTCTATGGTTGCAAACTGCAGTACTTTTTTGGACTGTGTGTTGAATGTGAAAGATTACTTTTGTGTTTGGAAGCCTGTTGTTGTTCATGAGTTGAAAAACATTTCTTATTGCAAATTGGTTGGGGATCGGGGGCTAATGCAGAAGGACGGATTCTCCTTTTCATTGGATGTCTTGGTTGGGTGGAGAGCGTTGCCTTTCCCTCTGATTTTGTTGTGATCAAATTGAAAAATGGTGGATCTTCTTGTTGATGTTCTGGAGCTGAGAAAGAAGACATTCATAGTCCTTTGTGATATTTTCCTTTTTGTAAACATTTCCCACTTGAAGTGGATGACAATGTAATATATTTTGTGATGAAGAGTTACTTTGTTTTGGAAATGAAATCCCCATTTGAATGTGAAAGAGACATACTCTGTAATCTTTATGAAAAGAAATGTGAAAGTTGCATCTGAATGTAAAGAGAAAGAGATGTATTCCTTGTAATTTGTATTTGATCAATAAAAAAAGAGAAGTTGTAAAAGAAATCAATTCAAATTCAAGAGAAGTTGTTTACCTTTGCTCAAATGATATTGTTATCATTTGAAATCTATGTGTTTGAAATGCATTATGAAATCTCTGTTTGGAAAATTGGAAATACTTATGAAGAAAATATATTACTCTACTGTGTTTCGAAATGCATGATGTTTGGAAAATAGAAACTGCATTCTTTTCATGCACAATTTGATTGAAGGAAACTTAGAACATTTTATATTAGGATTTGGAAATGATTCAAATATTACAGTATGATAAATGAAAATAGATCTATTCAAAGTTCAAGTATGATTTCTGTTTGATTCATTGTACAAAACCTACAAATATTTATCAGAAAATGTACAGAACAGACCCTGCAAACTATGAAAGACAAATGAAATGAATTATCAATTGAACAATCTAAGTATGATCAAAATGATCCAAGAATAGACTATAACACTATAAGAAATCAATTCATAGTAAACTTTTAAAATCAGGCTAAGACAAATTTCTCTGTCGTTTTGTTATCAATTGGGAGAATTTCAATTGATAACTCAATCAAACAATTTAACCCCTTGAACAATCCATCTTAAATCCTTCCAAGTGCAATCCTCCATGTTTGTTTGGCATGTTGAGGAAAAAGAATGGTGGATTTGAACAAAATTTATAAGTTAAAAAAGTCCAGTTCACATTTTTAATAACAGAAAGACGTTTTTTGTAAAATTGACCCTTCAAAGTTTATCAAAATTAAATTTTTAAGGTTTCTGTGCAAAGAGGAGCTCGAGACCTTTCCAAAAAGTCCTCTGTTTGCCAAAACTCGAGTTCCCAATCAAAATTTATGGCCTTCTAAAGTTTTTACTTCATTTGGCTTCAAAAAAATCTAAATGTCAAATTTAATTAATAAAATATTCGTTGGCGGACCCGTGGGCTAAAAATTTCCTTTTAGCGCCTTTTTTCCCAAAAAATCGCTAAAGTTTTGAAAGTTCCCCATTGCTCCACTGGCCCAAAAAACTCTTCATTTCCTTTTCTGAAAAATTATCTTAGTTCAATAAAAGTAATTTTGGAGAAATTTTCCCCGCGGCCCCGCCCCTTCACGTTTTTGAAGCATTTCCGCCGGCGTGTGGGCGCGGTGGGCCTACCATCCTTAACTTAACATTTTAAAGAATTTCTGGCAAAAATTTCTATGGGTTGTCCGTGAGCCCCGCATCCCTACCCTTCGTCTTGGAAAAGGATTACCGCGGGCGTGTGGGCCTGCATTCTCAAACCTTAGCACTTTTTGAAAATTTGGTGAAAAATCCCAAGTTCCTCCGTGGCCCCGTAGCCCTGCAACCTTCATCTTGGCGAAGTACTTCCTCTGACGAGTGGGCCCGCACCCTCTAAATTAACTTTTAATATTTATGTAAAATTTGCTAAAACTCCCCGCCGGCCCACCGTCCCTTAGGTCATTGTTAGTCTGGCACATGGCTTCCATGAGGTGACGGCAGAGGAGCGGAATGATTTCTCAACCTTAAATATTTTTTTCAACAAAATTGGGCAAAAATTTACTAAAGTCTTCTCGGTGGCCCACCCCAGTGTCTGCAACGAATGAATGTGGGAGTGACACACAGAAGCCTATTTTAGCGTAGGAGGAGGCACGTGAAGTTGTTTTTAAACCCCTAAACATGCTTTCTCTTCCAAAGTCAAAAATTCATCTAAGTTTCACTCTGACCGGTCCATTTTCAACGCTTACATCCAATGGGATTATGACACGTTGGAATTTTTGGGCATTCGGTGGAGGCATGGTTTGTTCTTGATTCCTTGACAGTTCCTCTCCACAAAAAGATAAATATCATAAGTTTCTCCAGTGACCCGCCATTGTGATTGATCTTGGAACATGCTGGACACGTGTCCCTTGTGAACCCTAGGGTTTCATTGTCTTCTTTTGGCGCGAAGCCCCGCCACGGTCTCGAGGGTGCATCGGATTTGAAACCTTTCGTCTTTGTCCCAAGAAAGGAAAAAGCGCTAAGTTTCTTCCCCACTCCCTCAGCCTGCATTTTGGGAAAATTTCTCTATCCCCGGTCCACCAGTTTGCACCCCTTCCCATGGTGAAACTTTTCTTCCCGAGGCCCACATGCTTGTCCGTAGGGAAAATTTTCTTCGCAAGGCCCGCAGGCCCGCCAAATGGGAAAATTTTCACCGCATGGCCCGTCATCCCGGTAACTCGAGAAATATGAGGAGTTAGGAGGAATTATTTATATCACTCAAAATTTGAGGAAATTTCTTATCTAATGGGAATATTTTCAGGAATTTTTAATTACGTTAAATATAAGAAAAATCAAGTTGAATCTTATGAGTCAGTTTGAGAGTGAGTTAGTGAGAAATTAACCTTTCTTTTTTTAGATGTATATTCTCCCCCTTATAATTAGAACTTGTTAATTGTTTAAACCTTGTGGAATTAAATACCTCAGGTATTTAATTTATTTGGATCTTCTAACTCTCTAAAAGTGTTATTAAGGAATATTTAACTCTGGTGGTTAATTCAACTAGTTATTAAATTGATATCGAAGGAGAATTTGAGCTAGGTGTGGATTTATTTTCTTATTACTTGTAGTGTGGCTATAATACTGTTTTAATGGAAGATTTTGTTTGCTAATTTTTATTTCCCTTGAAACTTGTTTGTGACAACTGTAGTTTCGAAGCCTTGTGAACACTTTAAAAAAAGTATTCCATAATTTTTCTAGCTAAACCTAGGTTGTTCTTCGGTCTCAAGTGGGAGTTTTTAGTGGGCATTACAAATGGATTTCGATTCATTAGAGGCATATTATGAAATGTAAACTGGGCATTTACCCTAAATTTAGAGATTTTTTATTTCTTGTTTTTGCTAAAACCTTTGATAAAGATTTAATTTTTGGAACATTTCAGGATTTTAAGTCTCACTTTATGCTTATCAAGTCATGATTCCCTATATTTAATCATGTGAGTGATACTTTCCATGTCAAAGACATTTGGGTTTGGTTGCCTTACTTGCCCCTCCAATTTTGGGGTGAGAATTTTTTACTTTCAATTGGGGATACCTAGGATAAATTCTTGTCTATTGACCCAAAGATGACCTTATATGATTATACCAAATATGCACGCATATTAGTTAATATGAACACTTTTGTTGATTTTTCGGATTCTATTGAGATCAAAGTGGAGGACAGAATCTTGACTCAAAATTTAGACTATGAAGGGTTCCCCTTCATATGCAGGACTTGTTTTTCTCTTTATCACTTAGCTTCATATTGTCAAATAAAGAAGAAACGAGTTAAAAGTAGAACCTCTTGGTGGAAGAATTCATATCCTAGTAAGTTGGTTGTTAAAGGTTACTTGGATAGTGATTCTGAAGATGATTCCAAGAGTGAAGATGATTTAGTTTCTAATAATGAGGAGTTCATTCCTTCCACTTGGATAGTGATTCTGAAGACGATTTCGAGAGTGAAGATGATTTAGTTTCTAATAATGACGAGTTCATTCCTTCCTCTTCTCCTATGGAAAATGTTTCGCTCTTGAGTGTTTATTTGAATGTGGAAACCAATTCTCATCCTCTTGTTTCAATGGAGTTTCAAACTCATGTTGATAAGGATAATATTGAAATCATCATACATGTTCACAATAATGAAAATGAAAATCTGAACATAGGTGTTTTCTAGACTAATGTGTACAAAAAGAAGAAAGGAAAAATTGTTAATGATTCCCTTAAGATACATTTAAGATCCCATGGGAGAGTCTCAGGGATAAAAATGATAAATTGAGAAGAACTAACCTGAGACTTCACGGGTCGATCTCCTACTCTTGGAGGCATGATCACGATCTCATAACGGATGTTTTGACTGTACTCTCATCAAAAATAGTCACCGTGGGTCCTAGAGCTCAAAAACCACCAAATTGACACGCGTAAATGAATAGTAAAATGACCTCGTCTAAAATATATATAGTATTCTAATTTGATTTTGAATGTTTTCTTTGTAGAAATGGAGCGTCGATGGAGGTAAGTTCTAATCCCCGCGCAAATGGTAAGTCCTCATTTCATATTAATTTTATTTTATTTTTTGTTTTATTTTATCTATCTGCACTTGAGTCCTCTTTTCATTTTGCAGGTAGTGGAAATTTGGATGGTGGCATTTCGACACATGGGCATATCAGGTATAACTTCTAACTCCCCATTTTGGGATTGCCATACTCGAACCCACCGTTTTATGCCTCTTCATGGATAAAATGCTTCTCTGAGGGGGCAATATGTACGTACCCAAAAATGTAGGTACTGTACTGCCGAAAAGAGGTTAGGAAACCCCAATGATGATTTAGGTCTCTTCACAAGGTGTTCGAAATCCAGAAAAATCTCGCCAAAGTGTATGTTTTCATCCCAAATGCTTTTTCTAGGCTCTATGTGCTTTGTTTTGTCCTCTGCCCCCTTTTTCTTTACATTTTAGTCTTAAGTGATAGGACCACCACCTTGCCCGGGTGGTGGTCCCATGACTGTCACCCAGAACAGGGCGGCGGTCCTGTAACCGCCACCCTGTGTAGGGCAGCAGTCCTATGTGCGTTTTCCAAAATGTTCTGACGAATGCGTCAAACGTAAAAATTCAACTTTCACCCACATTCTTCAACCACTTTGGCTTGCATTTATGTTTTGGCCGCCCAGTGAATAGCGTTTTCCCTTTGTTTATAGTAAAAGAGATCAATTTGGAGTTACCCTCTGGTAAATGCAAATGTTATAAATAGTCAGCTTGTTTTCCAACAAATGGCCCCTCTCCTTCTCTGTTTAATTATTTAGTTTGTTTGAAGTTCTTGCTCAACTTTCAATAGTTTCATATTTTTCATCAGTTATCATCCTTCCCTTGTTGTTTAGAGATCATTTGATCTTCTTGTTTTAATATTACTTCATTGTTGTCCCATACAATCAGTTTAGAATAAGGTAGTTTCAAAACTATATTAGAATCCATTTAGACTTGCAGCTTTGTTTTGTCGCAAAAGATAGTTTCCAGAATTCTCGACGTATTTGTGTTGTATTCCCACAATAAATCTTGCTAGGAATTACATAGTCAAGCTATGTTCATTTGCACTATCCCTCTCTTACTTGCATTGTATTCGGTCTATATCCAAAGTTGTCATTGTTTGAGTATCTTCTTCTGCTGACGCTATCATATACATACTTTTTTGGATTCACGAGAACACGAAGGAATGAGGAGATCACACTGAGGGGACAAAGTCACACACAAACTAGATTTACCACTATTCTGTAAACTCCAAGTTTGAGCTATCAAAGTTCTAGTTACAATATATCAAATAGAGTAGTAAATTATTTCATTTCAGTTAAAACTCACTTTTGATATTTCCAAGGAAGTTGTGGGGAATGATAGTTTCTAAGAAACTGTGATTCATTCCTCACTTTTGAGGTAGGATTGAGAGTCTTTTCAATTAAAATTAGTTAGTTATTTATATATTTAGGATAAACTCACAACTGCACAGGAAAATAGCTATACTAGGCTACTTTACTTGTTTTGATTCTGTTATTAGATTAATTGTCTATTTTCTGAATATATTAGAATAGCTGCACTTTTAATTTCGTTAAAATACTTCATCGAAAATACAAAAATAAAATAATATATGCATAGTGTAGATATATCTTTCATAATTAGTTTATTCGTTTCAGTTTAAATTGAATCATCTTTGCATGACAACCATGGGACCTAGAAATTCTAGAGAATACATATTTGAACTGATAGTGCCTCAACCAAATCTCCCCACAACACTAGCTGATATAGATCAAGACCTTAGGATTCAGGTTTTTCAAACAATAGTAAACCTACAAGTAGTTAGTGAACAATTGAGAGAGTTGAATATTGAAGACGACAAGGCATACACTTTCTGGTCAAATCGCCCCAACTATAGACTACCTTGATAGAATATCCGCATGAACATACAAGGACTCGAAAGAGAACAAATATTTGGTTGCGATCCTTTAGTTCCACTGCCCAACGTAGGAGACCTCCTCATCGACATAGATACTGGATTAAGTATTCAAGTTGCCAGAACACCCGTAAGGTATTCTAAGAAAATTATGCAACTTCTAGTTCTAAACATAGAGGCTGAAAAAGCTTGACTATTGGATAGTCAGGAGAAGAGATTAACTCCTCATATGACCATAGGAGGTCTACCACAACCACAAATTTACGGTTGTGATCCACATGTCCCACAACCTAATGAGCATGCCGATCAATTAGACATTGATGTTGGTTTACGCATGCTAATATTTAGATGCTCACCACTTCCGCCAAACATCATTACACAATTCTCTATATTAAACATAGTAGCCAATCAGGCTAGGGATTTCTAGACTAGACCAGAGAATCATCCATAAAACTTTGGAGGATCCACTACACCTCTCATCACCATTTTCCATTACCTTGTCTAGAAATATACACGAAGCACCTACAGGTCATTTTCCACGTATCCAACATCCAATAAATAGGATCTCGGTAGAGCTCGACATTGATTGGAGCCTCCGAGTAGCTATTATATCTGAACGATCCATTACACCAATTCAGGATAGGAGAGCCTTCTTTTCCTTAGATTCGCAAATTCCATTATTGTGTGTCGAAGATATAAGATTGCCCAACTAGTTTTTCTGTATCCATATATATTCCATTCTCACCGGCTGTCTCGGTACGAGCTCGGGAGGTCGGGTACAAAGAAGAGTTGCTTGTAGATTCTCATGCTCGCATGTCACTTTTCTATCATACAGTTCTTCTGCAAGTGAAGGAGAACATACACTATCTTCATCAACCCCTTGATCAATCTGATTTCTTCCTTCAATCCTTATATTACTTGATGGTTGTTCCTCTGGACACTCTCATGACCTATGGCCTGCAAACTTGTTGCATTTATAGAACCTACCTATGAGACCACCTACTCCTCTTCCTCTTATTCTATAACCACATTTTAAATAAGGTCTCCTTCCTCTATAACCTCCTCTTGATCTAGATGGTTGATCTTGAGAAGCACTTGACTCTCCTTTTCTTCTTTGTGATTGTCCTCTTCCACCTTGTTGACCTCTTCCCCTAAAAATCATGCCTCTACCATTAGTTTTATGAGTTTGTCTCATATTCAATGTGTCATCTTCCCTTAAGGAAAACTGATAGCATTCCTCAAGTGTCCTAGGACTAGCAAGACCCAACTCATCTTGTAAGTTATACATCAAACCATTAAGGTACCTCTCTACCTTTTCTATATCATCCTCCATGTGCCCTAACCTAATACTCATCTTGTAAAACTCCTCAATATACTCCTTGACTCTCATCTCTTTTTGTCTCAAATTTTGAAGTTTCTTGTACAAGTTTGTCATATAGTCACTAGGAAAGAAATTACCTTTTGATTTGGCAACAATTATGTCCCAAGATTTAATCTTGGACATTTTTTCTTCCTCCTCTCTTCTTGTATGTAATCCCACTATAGGGATGCATGACCTTTTAGCTTAGTCCTAGAAAACTTCACTTGTTGGTCTTTAGATATACCTTCAAAATAAAAATAATTGTCTAGCTCCCATATCCAATAAAGGAGCTCTTCACCATTTAGGTTTCCTACACACACTAGAAGTTATAACTTGGGATTTGATCCTTCCCCTTTCATTTCTTTCAACAACCTCTCAAACCTTAGTTTTTTAGGATCCCTTTCTTCTTCACCTGTTACATATGGCCTTTCAACAAATTCTTCTTCTCGATCACTCAAATATCATGTTACCCCTCCTCTTCTTTGGTTGGCTTCAACTTTTGTGATCCTTACATAAAAATTGACCCTAATATTCCTCAATTTTTGTAGAATGAATTCTCCCATTTTCAAATTTATTGCTCTCTCTCCTGTTACATTCCTTCTTGGTGACAATTTTCTTTCCTTGCCAAACACAATTATAATTCTTGTCTCTTGCAATGGAATTCACTCCTTCAAATTTATCAGATGTCTTATCCTATTCTGATAACACAAATGATGTATATTTTTTATGCAAGAAGGTTTAATTCATAATTCTAGGCCCATATGTCACTTTTGTTTCCCAAGACTTATAGCCCTTCAAGACCTAATTTTCAAGATAAAAATTGAATATATGGAATTTCAAAACAAACTAGGGGTCATTACAGACACCCTTTATCCCTTCAAGACTCTACAACAAGTTTTACTTTCCAAATCTAAGAAAAAATGTATTTTTCAAACTCTTCTAGAGTCCTATTTATGCCTATTTACCCCCTAGATGCACTATGTTGGGGAAATTCATACACCTTGTACATGTACCTTTCTTAAACATCCAAAAATATTTAGAGGGAAAAAAAACACGTGTCTATCAAATTTCAACAAATTCCACTAGTTAGAGTTCTTACAAATCAATTTTTTGTCTTGAAACCCTAGTTTGAGGGTTTAGTCTGACTGTACGGCCCAATAAGGATGAGATTAAGTTTTTGTGTACTTCCATGAGTTATAAAGGCTTTTGATAGTTTCTTAGGGTCTATGCAAGGTCATTACACCTTCTTCAGTCATAAATTCTTCCCTTTTTATCAATTTTGTACTTTGTATTAATGTTTTCTCAGTGGAGTGTGCTCTAAAGGAAACCTATAACAGAGTATTCTAAACAAGAACTAAAAAACCCAGTTGTATACACTCAAAGAGTCATTAGAAACAAGGATGAAATACCTCTTACAAATACAAAGAATCCCTTTTCAACTTGTATTCTTTGTTTATTTATTCATTAGATCTCCAATGCAAATATAATTGTTTCTCAAGCAAAAGTAGGTTTTTCCAACTTCTTGGAATCTGTTCTTTGTCTTTTCATTCCAACTAACTAATCAAAAATAATTTATATCACATTATGTACCTTCCTGAAGTGTCTAACCGAATTTTAAGCCTCCTTTAGACCTTCAAGTCACATGTTTAACATTAAATACAATATTAAGAATCTATATTATGCATAGACACTTAAGACTTATGACCCTAACATGAATTATGGTGCCTAGTCCCTCTAGGGACCTATCTCAAGAATTAAAAAACCTTAATTTCTCCATCAAATCACAGTAAAGCACCTAAACAAGCTAAAAAGCCTTCAAAAATACAAATTTACACTTTTAGCAAGAAAAGCCAAAAAGTGAATTTTGAATGAGCTAGACTCAAACTAACACCTTAAAATGACTCCTAATGGACATATAATGACTCCTATACCCACTAACCTATCTCCTAATCCAAAATTGAATTACAAACCAAATATTATTAATTCATACTTTGAAAAGGGATAAATATTTCAAAGTATGAATTAATTAATTTAATTAATTATTTCTAAAGGGGATGTGAATAAATAAGGATAAACTGGAAATAAGCATGTATTTTTAGGGTATCTACATTTTCCCCTCTTTAAAGTGTTATTATGAAGTAATAACATTTTAAAGATAGTAGACACGTGTAGATTAGCGAGTGGAAGGCAAGGAAGCATGGTGAGTGAAGCATTTGGATGCCCCAATAATTAAAATGGTAAGGGAATTCACCCTCAAGAGGTTGAGTGACATGTGGTGGACATCCACTTGATAGGAAGAAAACAAGGAATTTGAAGGAGGGTGGGAGGGATTGTGCTCATAGCATGAGTGTCATTTGGAGAGTAAAATTTAGAGCAACCTTACTTCATTGTTACACAATATATTTTTCACCATGATTATGAAAGAATCATGATGTGTAATCCATTATGTACGTAAACAAACACACACACACACACACACACAAAAAGATTATAAAAAAAATAATCAATATACATCGTAAAAGTATGCACCATGGCTATAAATAATCCAAGAAGATAAATAAATACGTTTAATTGTTCCAAAAACTAATATCAAAAATAAAACATAACATTCACCATATCAAAAAAATCATAACATCGAAAAGAAGACAATTAATTATTCCCATAATGTGTGCCACAGTTATGATTAAGCGTGTGTGAATGTCCCCAAGCACTAAACTCATGAAATGCATGGGGGTAGGATCAAACTGAAGAGTGGAGTACTCTTGGATACTCCAAAAGTAACTCTTGTTAGACTCGCATTGAAAATTGATCTAAGAGTTGAAAAGGATAATTATCCATGAGCATTAAACTTATGAAATGCAAGGGAGGTGATGAGATCTGAAATTACTCCAAGTGAATTTATATCGCGAAGGAAAAAAATTTGATTTTACTTGCCCCAAACATAGATATTAACATGCAAAGGGAAGAAGATATATCGTGATAATCGTAAGATTGGAACAACTACTGGTGTAGTAGTTAAAAGTTTGATTTTATCAAAATTTTGGTGAATTGTTGAAATATTTTCATGTGTTTGCAATTTTTTAGGATTTTGCAAATATTTAAATTTTTTGAATTTATGATTTTAGTTAAGAGTGAAGAAAGGGAGCGGCGTGATTGTTACACCATATTTATTATGGAAATATGATGATGTGAGATGGAGATTAGCTTCCATATTCATATATTAGATTTTATTCATGATGTATTATTATTATGGATAAATGATGTTGTATGTGAAATGATGTCCACAAAGTACTTGAAATAATCACAAATGCAAAGAAAGTTAAACAAACCAAACTACACAAAAAAAGTAAAACACACCATAACTTATTTAATAAACCAGGATGATGACACAATATGTACAAGTGATTCAAAAATAGAAAACAAACATGTCAAACAAACCAAATATGAACAAGAATTAACTACACCAAATTTATAACTAAAATAAGATGTTAATAATTCATATGCAATTGGTCTACAATAACAAAGTACAAAAAAATAACAAAATAACATACTAATAAAATCATCTTCACAATGTTGAAAAATCACAACACTATAATACAATTTGCAACAATGACATCTAATGACACCCCTAATGTGTTCACATTGAAGAATTAGACATATATGAATGCCCTCAAGTGATAGCTTAGAAACACGAGAGGATTATATTGGGCCGAAGATCGGAGTGATCTTAGATACTCAAAAAACACTCTTCTCGGATCCCATTAAAGTTTGATCTGTATTGGATATAATCCAAATGTTCCCCAAGTAAAGTTATATTACAACAAGGTAATTGATTTTTTTGCATCGAGCATAGATATACACCATAGCAAAGAAAAGTGATAATTGAAAGATGATATGGAATGATCAGTAGTATTACCGTCAAATGGTGATATTGTTGAATTGTGTTATTCAATTTCTGAAATTTTGTCAAACATTTTCTGAATGTTTTATTATTTGTTGGTTTTATATTTTTTTTGGTTTTTTGAACATATTTGAATGTTTTTTATTTTTTAAACATATTTGAATATTTTTAGATTTTTTAATTGAATGTTTTTGAATTTTTGAACATATTTCACCATTTTTAGATTTTTGAACACATTTGAATGTTTTGAGTTTTTGAACATATTTCAATGTTTTTGGATTTTGAAACATATTTCAATGTTTTTTTATTTTTGAACATATTTGAATGTTTTTTTTTTGTTTTTTTGACTCAATAAAAGGGTGCACTATTTGAGCTCATCTTCAAACAATTTTAAGCATTTCATTCCATTAGAAAAATGTAGATGATATAGTGATAGGATATCTCACTCCAATCGTGAATCCACGCAACTAGGAAAATGTGAGGGCTCATTATCAAGATCTAAGAAAGACGTGAGAATTAGGAGAATAGTGATATCAAAATTAAGATGATGGATGCCAAGACACAAGGTGTAACAATGGTCCATTTAAGAAAATGTGACTCATTTCCAGTCAAGATTACCTGACCAATTCCAAGATGATTTAACTTTATAGGTTTGAATAGACTTAGATCCATTGATGGCCCATTGGTTGACAAGATCCAGTTGAAGGAATTGTTTTCTCTTAACATGAGAAACTTCTTAGGATGTGTATTATTAAGTACCTTTGATAAAAAAATTCTAAAGGCTTTATTTTGTTTGATTATTTTTTTTAACGGACCCCCTACATCTTGCCCCATGCCACCAGTTACAGGAAAGGTCTCAACAAAAAAGACAAAACATAGGTGAGTAAGGATATTTATCTCCTTTCCCAGTCTCATACTACTAGTAAGAAGTATGGGCTCATCACTGAATACTGTGAAAGACGAAAGGTGTAATGATTGATTTTTTATTTTAGATTGATTTTTCCTTGTATGTTGATATTTGTGTTTGTTGGGAAGGAACATTTTGTGCCCAAATCTTAGCCATATGTGACTAGTAGGACGCAAGGGTTCAACACGATAGACTAAAATGGACAGTCAAAATATATGGGTAAAGAATTTTAGTGCTTTTTGTTAAAGAGAGAACTTGTTTGAAAGGAGGATTTGTCATCACTAAGTTTCTAGAAAAGCTATAGATAAAAATATCTAGAATGGTAGAAACCATAACAAGGATGTGACACATTATTCCTAGGAACAAGATGAACCTATGTCGTATAGGTGAAGAGTGTCAATTAGATTCTAATGATTTAATATAAAAATTTTCCAATGGATGAAATGAATAATATTGTTTGTATAAGTGGCCTCCCCTAGTGTAGAAAGAACCTGTGAACAAGAAGTTATTACTTTTCCACTTCTAATTTTCAAATAGTGCTTTAAGTAGAGGTTTGATATGGATTTTAATTTTATTTTTACTTTTTTTATTTTTATAATTTTTTGTGGATGAGGGTTTACATTGGACTTATCATTATGGAAGAAGTCCATATTTAGGAAATTTGAATGGTCATGATTTATGAGACTGTTAGGGAAATAGTGTTTCATGGTTTATTGTAAAATTACCATGAGGTAATTACGTCAGTAATTAGTATTTTACTCTATGATTTTACCATGTGGTTATACGGTTATTATTTGGTTGGTCTAATATATTACAAATATAGTTTGTAATATATTTTTTTGTACTATAGGTCTAACACCCACTTGATTCTAGGAGAGAATAGTGGGTTGTTGAATTTGTATCTATAGGCTTATCTTTCCTATATATTTGGATGTGTAGCCAAGTATAATTAAGAATTTTATGTGAAGTTTACTGTGTGATTCCTATGTAAAAATGATCCAAATTTTATATTTGGTATAAGAGCAAAGACATCAGATGAAGCCTTTGATTTGAGTTTAATTAATTTTTTTGGGGCAGATATACTTCTATTTTGCTCCTGCAGATGGTAGCTCCATATTTCATATTTCATATTTTATATTTATGTCAACGGTTGATATACATTGTCTTAACACTGAATTAAAAGTATATGACATTGATAATTTGTATTTTCATTCCTTGCATTTGTTTTGGCTTAGTCAAATGGATTGAAGGATTTTTAGAAGTGAAGCACATCTATTGTCATTAAGATCTACATCCACATATGCTTCCACAATTGATGGCTTGCATGACTTCAACATCATAAAGATGATAATTGATCCATTTTATAATTTAATTTTATTTTCTACACTACCGTATATGCATTGAAGATTAAAAAACCAAAGTCAATACATTGGAGATCTATTGGAATACAATGGAATTAAGAAGTATTGTATATTACTAGTGGTCGCTCCAGGAGGAGCAAGGTTACGCCGGCGTGGATTTGTTTGGGAGTTATCTTCTGGTGTAGGTTGTGTTTTTTAAATGGATCCGCAACGCATTGGGATTAGAGTGGAAGTTGGTGGAATACTTGTTACCAATTTTGACATCAGTGATTTGTTTGGGTCTGCTACATGGAATATGGTGTATTACTCAAACTGGGCCTAGTTTGATTCACAAGTTATGTCACCACAAGTGAACATTTTCATCAAGCCGTAGTATGTTTTATTTCCCACCATTGTGCTGATCTTTATACTTGAGGTGGGCTGGCATGGTCTGGTTTGTTTTAGAGCTTTGACTTGTACAGGTCTTTGTACTTGGGATTGGTTCAATGTGGAATTGAAGTACAATAAAAGGCCAACCATGACACCAATTAAGCTGGACAACATTGTCTATAACAATTCTAGATACTTGAATGAATACTATCAACACAAATGGTTAGGAGGTTGTAATGATGTGAACAACAATATAACAGTTGGTATAGGAGATGCGTCGGATGTGGATGTAAATGATAAATGTTTGACTGCGACCACTTTAAAATCAGTATGTAAATGCAAGACAAAAGAAGCATTGAAAATGCAAATGTCAAAAAAGTCAAAGCATCCAGAAACCTTTTTTAATAAATCAAATGAAAAGATCAATGCATTAAATTTTATTGGGTACCATTTCTCACCATCCTTTGCGTTGAAGAAATCACTTCGATTTGTCCTTGGAGTACAATCAACGTCGCCCGGAGACCTCAACACCTCATCACCATTGTTCTTCAACTAGGCTTCATTTTCACCCAAACCAAGGCATTCATTCTTTCCACAGATGGCAATAGCATTATTTGACCCTGAAATAGGAATCTTCCCCATGTTCAAATCCAATGCCACATTATCATCACCATTGGCCAGAGCAGACCCCCCCATCATTCCCTTTGGAGAAAACTTTCCTAGTTTCTACACCAAGTTCTACACCCTTATTCTCTTTTAGGCCACTTTCCTCTGCCACCTCACCTTCTTCCCTTATCGCAATTCCTTCATCTGCCACATTTTCATTTCTGATACACCACTATCTTCCCTTACAATAAGTAAATGTCTGTTTTCATTACTGATGGGCTCATGTGCAGGTTTGTTCTTCCCACAGTTGAAGCATAACATTGAAGCTTTGGTATGTGAAGAATTTTATCTAAAATTTATTCTAGAGCAGGCTATGTTATTTCTATGCTATTGTTGAGTTGAAACAAATTCTTTTTTTGAGGAAAAACAACTGTAATTAATAAAAGAAAGACCTGATACATCAAGATAGATCAATTTAATTCTCTTATCTGGATTTAACTCAAAAAATTACCAAGTCCTCTGTTTTCTTCACTTATAAGGAAAGTAGAATACGTAGGTGCACAAGAAATCGATGCTCTTCACTTCACCAACTGCATATTTGTTTCATTTCTATGGGATAGTTAGACATTTTTTGTGGGAGAAAAAATTACAAAATAATGAAAACTGAGGATATCAACCTTGCCGAGGATGGGCACCGCAACACTAAGGCATGCCATGCATACTTAAAAGGAGAATGGGGGGCTAGGAAAACCTATATCCGGGAAAAAATGATAACAATGGGAATCTGGAATCATTCAGAGGCTCGACTTCTAATAAGTTTGTGAAGGCATGGACGGTGAGAAGAATTATTAAGCTCTGTTTGAACTGCACACTATTTCCTGATAAATTTAGCACCACTTCTGCTCACAAACTATTGTTGAAATGCAAAGGAAGGGATTTAACGATGGGCCAACATTTCTAAGAGTTGAAGGCCAAATGAAAGACCATAAACTGACTATTTAAGACATAAATAAGTATGTTTTCTATATTTATTCACCCAACAGGAAATCCATATGAGCATTAGCAAACATATACTTAATTATAACATGAGGAGCATGCATCGTGGGATGTGCCTTGAATATCAGATGCATAAGATTTAATTGAATAACATTTTTAAAAACAAAAGGTTAACAAATTAGTAACATCAGGCATGCTGTCATTTAAGTAACCTACTCTGAAGTTAGTGTCCATTTCTCAACCAAAACAAAGAGCATTCAAAGATACCATGTACTTTCACATACATCCTGAAAATAAATGAAAAGGTGCCAATCCGGGTAAAATAATCCAAATGAAAATGGAAGCCATCAAGACGGTAACAAAACAATAACATCAATCATACGTTCGACCTTGACTGTAAATCAAAATATTTTAATGCGTTGGTGTTTGTATTTACCAGGAGCATCTGCCGTAACCTTCTCCCACTGCTTAGTTTTATTGGAAATTAAAACGTTAACACTGAATAATATGTATAGAGGTTTAGAGTGTTTTATACCATATTAAATTTACATATGCAATACATTTTAGGATTGTTTTTATAACCATAAAACCCTAGTGGCAATAAACATCACTCTTTGTATGGATGTGAGTACTTAGATTTTTAAATACCTTTAAATAAGCATTACTCTTTGCACCACTAATTGAAAATAAACATCACTTTGTACATTGATATCATTGGTTTTCATATTTTCAAAAGCTTTTAAATTAAGTATTTATCTTAAAATTACTTCTATGTCCTTCAACCATCATTAACTAGTATGTACAATAGGGGTGTACAAGATTTTTTTGGGGGGTGTTTCTTTTTGTTGTTATGGGGAGGGGGTGGATTTATAGAACTTTATGTAGAATTTTTCCCTAAGAATGTGGATGGTGTCTTCGCTGGCAATGGATGCTTGTTGTAGTGCAATTTGTGCTTGTTGGGTATGCAACATTTCAGATATTGTGGTGCTGTCTATAGTTGTGGCTTCCGTGCATTGTTGTTCGACACATTCAGATATCAACTTTTGTATGCAGGTACAATTTGTTGTAATTCGGGTTGTTACGGTGTCGAATGTTGTTGTCATGTTTAAAGTACATGCAAAAGGGGGAGGGCACACAATATGTTATAAACGTATTTTGAGGGGGATGGGTTGCATTCAGATTTGGATTTGTCTAATTTATATTAGAATACGGGTTTGTTGTATGTTGGTGATTAAAAATGGATAGCAGATGATTTCCTTTTTGTTGATCCAATAATAATTTGTTACATCATCATCTGTAAGTGGGCATTCAATGCATAGAAATCATACAAAATTTAATAATGAGACTTGAATTTAAGTGAAAATAATAATATAAATAGCCCATTCCTTGAACAGATCTTTTAAAGCTAAAATTACCTGTAATAATACAAGGTCAAAATGCCATGCAATAAAAATGTTGTTTACAAGAAAAAATAATGAGAATGAAGTTAATTCATATGATAACTTAAAACTGAGAGCGTAACACATATAGGAAATAGAAACTTTTGATATAAGTATTTGGGATCCTACTCTATAAAAGAATAGTGTTGATTAGACAATATTCAAATCTAAATCCTAAGTTTGAGAAAGTTAATATTGTGTATGTAACTAATTTAAACTTAATAGCCTAAACTTAATACTACCATGTTCTATGTGAAATTTCAACTTTCTTGTATTTCTGTATCTAAATCTTATTTTCTTGAAGCATAGAAGCATTCTTACACTCAAATCATCAAAGGAAGAATGTGTATAAGGTCTATACAGTGGTATCGCAACAAGTTTTAGATTTTAAAAGGATCTAGAAAGAAAGAAAATTAACTTTTCCTCCTACCAGGTTCTTGTTATGGAAGAAAACATCTATAGGCTATGTCCCTTAAGTTGGAAAAATTTTAAGGGTCATTGGGTTTCACACTGAAGAAATTTAAGTCATATAAATTTCATAATTAAGACTATAATTCGACAGGCGTAATTGGTTATCTATAAGTGTGAGATGGGTATTATGATTCTACAAGCTCGAATTAGGTGTAACTGTAAATAATATTGTATCAGGTCATCTCAATGAATGTTTGCATTGAATTTCCATGTTAAGAAATTGTGATTACTTGAGTCAAGAACTATAGATGAAGTTGAATAGATTGGGTATAGTCTCGTTATGAATGCTTTGGAATGTGGAGAACCAATTGAATAACACGTCAGATCAAGAATGTCCATTGATTGGTTAAGATATTGAGTATAAAGCTAGTAATATAGTCTCGTAATAGTCATAACAGTTTTAATACTGTCAATATTTTTAGATTGAAGAGTTTGATATTACATTTGATTCGATTATAAGTCTATGTATACAATCAGGTTTTTAATGTGTGTATTTTATCAAATTTTCTCCATTCCAATGTGATCAAAACGTCCTTTAAAAATCGTTTACCAAAACACAAGGACTAAATTTTAGTAAGTTTTACTTTCCAGACCATTGTTCACCAGTTGCAAGATTTATGGCAGTTATGCTTTGACAAGACACTTGACTACAAAATCAGATATATACAGTTTTGGCGTTGTGCTTCTAGAGATTTTAACTGGTTGTGTGCCTATGGACATGAAGAGACCTCTTGGGAATTGTGTCCTTGTCTCTTGGGTATTTATTCTTCCCCCATCTTGTTCCCATGTGCCACGTATTATATAGGTTGGAAGCACCAAATCTTCTTGTAGTGTGAAATGGCCCTTTGGAAATCATCTTGTGAATTGGTAGAGTAAGAGAAATGATTTCTTCAAATTAGTGCCTATAAAAACAAATGAATTATAAAATTTAAAAGCATTAGGTACCATTCCTTTAACATGCAAATATTAAGGGCAGTCTCTGTAATAACAAAACATTCACAATCCGTATGATAGGTAAAATCCTGTTGAATGGTAATAAACTCCTAAAGAGCATTGGAATCTTCAGATTGCATCCGCAAAAGATTCCATATAAAAGAAATGAAATCCTACCACAAAACATCTGTAATTACTTTATATAATATGCGAGCTGCAACACAAAATCACTTTAAGACATTTTCCTGTCAGAATGAATGCACTCCATGTTTTTCAAAGAAATGCCTCAACCTGATGTCATCTCATGGAATCCCATGTTTAAGGGCTCTATCGGAATCGAAGCTTACTGCAGATAAGATCCACGCTATTGAGCTTGTGGGTTCTGGTTTGCGAGTCCCTTCAATAATGAAAATATTAACAGATCTCTTTGGCAAGGAATCAAGGGATACCATGAATGCTAGCGAGTACGTTTCTCGAGGGTGTGCTCTACAGTGTGCTATTCTTAGTCCAAAATTCAAAGTGTGTGATTTCAAGGTAAGAACTAGTTCCCTTCTACCTTATTTTGGCTTTGTTTCCTGAAAAATGATTCTACCTTTGTGAAATTTATCATTAGTGTCTCAATAGTATTCATATTGATCACTTAAAACTATGTTCTACGGAGCAATATTACGTCGCGAGTGGGACAGTTTGCAGAAAAGAGTTTCACTTTTCATTTTGAAATGACAAATTGGTGAAGGGGATGTTACCTTTTTTCTCTTATGAGCATCAGTTTTTTATAAAGAATGTGTTATCTTGCATGTATTCTAGGATGGTAGATATGTTTGTGTAAACTGATAAGGGCAGTCCATGCTTTGAGGTAGAAATCAGTGTTTTGATTATTTTTCATTTTTTGCTGACTTGTGTCATTTACTTGGTAATTATCCTAGTTATTTCTTACAAGGCAATACATTCATTTGTGATGTTATTTCCTTAAGTTATGCATCATGGAATTATCTAGTTGCTGCTTGCTAGCTAATTTTGATATTGTTTGCATATGCATATTTGATATTGGTAATGAAGTTGTGACTGTAGAGTGGTTATTTCCAACTTGTATCAATTAAAAGAGAATTGCAGTGCATTAAGATATTTTTGAGAACCTTCACAAAATCCTATGAGGTTTAGCCAAATAGGGCTTGTAAGGCATTTTTAGGTTCATATTTTTTTGTTTCTGTGAAGGTAGATATTGTTTAGTATATGGCATTTAGATCTTCTCTAAGACATAGATTAAATAAGCTCTTTTTGACGTGGTTGACATGGAACATAGATCACAATATTGTGAATGGTACCTGAATTATTTTGGGCCCATGGAGGACTATTCGACCAAATGAAACCCAAAAAAATTCCATGTGTCAAATAGGCCAAACAAAATACAAATTGATTCTATGTACCTTTGCCTATTGGCGAGCATTCTCCATCAGCTACCCAAAATCCAACAGACCTACTTTCGGCTCTCTTACCCACAGGAGCTGAAGCTAGCCAATTCCCTATCTCTAATATGAATTTTAAGGGAATTCCCATTAGGTCATCACCAAATCCACTCACAGATGTGTCGTTCTCACAATTGGCTAATCACTTAGATTATGTGGATAGGGCTTTATTATGGGGGTGCCTCTTACTCCCTGTCTCAACATAGATACGTAGATCCCTCACTGACACCTCCACTATCTACCCGAACACATTTCAACCCGTCAAACCAAATACAACCACTGCTATCGCAACCCCTTCCACAATACCTATCAGCACTCACACCACACCCTTACCCATAACCCGACCTATATCTAAACCCAAACCCATACCCACAACATTTTCCTCCACTAAACCTATTACCACTTTAGGGTTCACCCCGACCAACATCCTTACCCATCCACCTATTAAATTGAATTTAGCTACATCCTTCAATGTCAATACCACACCTACTTCGAAACTTAAACCAAAGAAACAAACTCATTGATCGCATACCTCGACCTCACCAATAACACCCGCACTTGTCTCGTCTTCCTTAAGACCTCAGCTACCCAACATGGTCAAGCACCCTTCACCCATCCCTAAACCAATAACACAACAACCCATTCCTTCCTCACAAAACTCTAACCTACCCAAGCACACAACACAACTTATACCCGCACCTGCAGTCTCCTTACCACCAATACCTCCAATACCTTCGGTTATTGCTTCACTACCCACTACACTTCAGTCACTGTCTCTCACACCCCAAGTATGACTCGGGTCATCTACCTTCATAGCAACCTCGTTATCCCCATGGGTAACTCGCCCTCTTCCTCCATCTTCTTTTCCTTCTAGACCTCGTACACCCACATCACCTTTACCCAAGAATATGCAACCAAAAAAGAAAACCCCACTACCCCACAACAAGATAGTCAGAACAAACCCACACCCTCCTACCCATCCATCTACTGTACCCCTACCCAAATGAACCTGATCGATACATCAAACCACACCGGCACCTAAACCCATAGCTCGACTTGTTCCTACTCTTCCAAAAACAATTCCCTGATAATCAACCAAACCTACACCCACACCCACGTTCACTTCCCATTGTGATCCACTAGCAGGGTCCTATGCCAAAATTTTAACCAACCTCCTCGAGACTTATATTATCACATTACAGCAACTCCGACCTTACGACCCCCTCAAACCCAAGCCAAAAGGGTTTGATGATACTAAAATTTGTTCATACCATAGTGTGTCAAGGCATGATGATGAGAACTGCAAGGCCTTGAAAACTGCCCTTATCCAATTGTGTCCACCAGAAACCAACTTTGATGATGATGAACTTCTCGATGAGGATCCTTCTTCACTGACACCCATTCCCACACTTCCCACTTACCACAACTTCCACCCTCACATCTCCTAGAGCCACACCCAAAATTTGAAATTAACATGGTTTACATCAGAGAACTTGTCACACCACCACCCAAATGTCGTTGCACCCAACTAACCTCATAGGGATTTTCTCCTCCTGTAGGTTTTTTCCCTTCATGTCGTTATACCACTTACCCTACACCTTTTCCATTTGCCAACTTCCCTCAAATCAACATGATACATGTCACTACACCTACGTAGAAGGGAAAATAAAAGGCAACTAACCCACCAACCAATCCTATACTCAACATACCATCTGCACCCATACCTAAAATCACTATCCGTGGCCCCACATACCCCATTTCTAATGGCATCACACATTGCACCATGCTCAAAAAATTACATCAATCTCCCCTCAAAATGTCCTTATACGACCTCATCCAAACCTTGGAATCCCATATTCACGCCCTCATGGAGGTTCGTCAATCTATTGAGGTTTTACCCAATGACCCTACACCCGTAGCCTCCATTATCACACCCCATCATGTAGCCTCTCTCACCAAATTACCACCTCCATCCTCACCTCACCTTGTTCACCAAGTGGTATCCCTTAGCTTCTTAGAGGAGGAGATCGTGGCATACCAAAACGATGACCTGGACCCAGCCCTCTTCATCTCTGTCGACATTGATGACATACGGGTACACCATGTGATGATTGACGAAGGCACTAGCATTAACATCATTTCATCCCATGCATTTTCTCAAATGTGCATACCTGACAATAGCATGCATAAACATCTAGTCATGTTGTGTTCATTTACGATGCTATCACCTCCACACTAGCATTTTCATCCTTCACGTTCACGTGGGCCCCCGCACTATTCAGAATTGTTTCATGTTTTGGAGGGGGAATTCCAATATAACTTGTTGCTTGGTAGACCCTGGATCTATGTTGTGGGTTGTGTTCCTTCCACTTTGCATCATTGTGTAAAGTTTTAACATGAAGGACACACTTATACCATTCTAGTTGACCCATCACCTTTCAAAACATGCAACATGCTTTATCGACCCAATGATGTGCTCATACCTGTCATGTTGTCTACCTCCGCAACCACCTACCACTTCACCTACACCTCCACCTACCAATACCACCACTACTTTCACCGCAAAACCACTGTCATAACCTCCACGACTGACCCATTAGCTTCCCAATCCGTTAACTCCACCTACGCATCGACCTCTGACACATTATGCCATACCAGCTACCTACATACCAACCACTGATCCCTTGGAAGGTGTTTTTTTACGCCTCACTCTGGGGGAGTACCATCTATATAGTGTCAACACATTCCTTACTCCACACGAGTATGGAATCCTTCACCAACACCCCCACTATGATCACCGTATAGGAGAACACCTCCTTTATGGTCCTCCTCATCTTCGTACTAGTCTCACCTATGGGGGACTTGATACTACCACTTAACACCTAAACCACCATCACAACCCCACCCATTTTCTACTAACTTCCAATCACTTACCAATCATCATTTCACCCACACCTTCTTGCACCATTGTGCATGGAATGGTTTTAGTTTTGGCTTTTATGAGCAAGGCCGCCATACCGTTATTCCATATACCACCCACAAACATAATGACCGTAGTAGTATTGGCTTCCCCGAACCTCCTACCAAACAAGCTTACATTGAACTCATTGAAGACCTTAGCCGTCCTCCACCTTCATCTTCATCGCCACCTTCACCCGCTCCACCTTCATCACTACCCTCACTGAAAAAGTCAATGGATCCTGAATCTATCCCCCCTAACTTTTTTTTTCATAAAAACCATTTCCTTGGGGCCTTTGACTTATCAACACAAAGGCGAGGCCCCTTCCACTCTTCCATTCCTGTATCCTGAGATGATCGATGACAACACACCTATAATTAACATCGTTCAATGTCAGGATGATGAATCCATACTCACCTAACTTGGTGCAGAGGACTCATATATTCATCGGTCATTTCCATCTGAGACACAAACCATGTTTAATGAATCGACTATCGAGATCAAAATTCATACTCAGGATGACCCACACATCCTAAAGATCAGAAAATCTTTAGATGCTGCTGAACAGGAATCCATCACTTCTGTTCTCCAAGATTATAACCACGCTTTTGCTTGGTCTTACGTAGACATGCTCGGTATTGACCCCACCATATTGGTCCACAATATCGTAACCATTCCAGATGCCAAACCTATCAAACAAAAGCTGAGGAAAATGCACCCTCGCATTGCTCTTCTCGTCAAAGAAGAACTTCAGTGCCTTCTTTCTAGTTCCTTCATCTTACCCATTGATTATCGTCATTGGATTTCTAACATTGTCCCTATTACTAAAGCAACAAGGGGACTCCGCATTTGCATGGACTTCCGTGACCTCAACCTAGCCTGCTCGAAATATGACTTTCCCTTGCCTAGTATTGATCAACTGGTTGACCTCACCACTGGTCATGAGATGAACTCACTCATGGATGGCTTCTCGGGTTATAACCAAATTTTTATTGCCCCAAAAGATCAACACAAGACCGCATTCATTACCCCTTGGGGAACCTTCTGCTATCGAGTCATGCCTTTTGGCCTTAAAAATGTTGGTGCTACATATCAGCGTGCTATGACTTACATCTTCCATGATATCATGCATCACATATTGGAATATTATGTGGATGATCTCTTGTCCAAATCTAAACGTCGCACTGAGCATCTCGCCATCCACAAAACCATCTTTGACCACCTCATTCAATATTACATCCGCCTTCAGCCTAAAAAGTGTGTATTCACAGTTCTCTCAGGAAAGCTCCTGGGATTTATTGTTTCCCTTCATGGTATAGAAGTTGACCCTACTAAGGTCAAGGCCATTCTAGAAATGCCTCTGCCCACTAACCTTAAACAACTCCGTAGCTTGCAAGGTAAATTATAGTCCATTCACCTTTTCATTTCACAATTATCTGATCGGTGTCAACCATTTCATCATCTGCTTAGGAAGGATGTCTCTTTTAACTGGGATGATGACTGTCACAAAGATTTTGAGGCCCTAAAATAATACCTTCTCCAACCACCCGTACTCATTCCACCTAAAGACGATCAACCTTTTTACCTATACATATCAGATACCGATCATTCCTTGGGAGCCATGCTCGCTCATCACGATGAAAAACACAGGGAGCAGGTGGTTTAGTACATAAGCCATACTCTTTTGGAGTATGAAACCCGATAGAACCATCTAGAAAAGATTTTCTTAGCCTTAGTTTTCATTTCAACCAAACTCCGCCATTACCTACTCAACCACAAAACCTATGTCGTGACCACCACCGATCCCTTACACTTCATGTACACCAAACCTTATCAAAATCAGTGCACCATGTGATGGCTTATGCTTTCAGCTTATCTTGACCTCAAATTCATTCACCAAAATTCCATCAAGGGCTGGGCTATTTCCGACCAATTGGCTGACACACCTATTTCCAGGGAACAACCCTCTAATTTTGACTTTCCCGATGAGTCAATTGCTACTCTTTCGCTAGAGGAACCCCCTTACCAAATGACACTATTATTCAATGGTTCCAAGTTTCAGCGTGGGGGCGGGGTTGGTGTTATCCTCATTCCTTTGGATGGAGAACCCATGCCTTTGTATTTCAAACTAGACTTTGAATGCACCAACAATATTGCCGAGTACAAAACGCTTGTACTAGGTCTCCAGGCCACATATGCCCTAGATGTCAAATCAATCCACATCTTTGGTGATTCACAATTGGTCATAAACCAAGTCAATGGTATGTACCAATGTTGTAATGAGATACTTCAAAAGTATAAACATCATGTAGACATACTTTTGACCACCTTTGATCGTTACAACCCTTCAAACCATCTCACGTTCAACCAACAAATTTGTAGATACCATGGCCTGCTTAGCTTCCCAAATACCTGCTTCCCCTGCCGATTCCAAAATATTTGTCACTATACAATGCCTCCATTCCCCTTCTTATTTTCCTCACAATGTCTACTCAATCGGAACTGCCACCCCTGACCCAAGTGACCTTTGGTATAAACAATACTCCGACTACCTTTCCCTCTCCATCTTACCTCTTGATCTCACCCATAACGGGCAACGTGCCTTCCTTAAAAAGGTCTCTTGTTTCGTCATTTTGGGGGGACTCCTCTATAAGTGTGGCTTTGATGATCTTCTCTTACGATGCCTCACAAGTCCTAAAATTCCTTATACCATTAAGGAGGTTCATGATGGCATATGTGGAGGTCACTTTAGTGGCCTTGCTGTTGCTAATAATATTCTTTGCCTAGGCTACTACTAGCCAACCCTTAACCATGATTTTTTTGACTATGTCAAACGTTATGTGAAATTCCAACAACGTTCCAACCTTCATCATACACCTAGTCTTTCCTTACAGGTCGCTCATGACCTTTGGTCCTTCTCTCAATGGGGTTTGGATCTTGTCGAAGAAATCAATCCTCACTCTTCCCAATGCCATCAATGGATCATAACTGCTACGGAATACTACACAAAATGGGTGGAAGCCATACCACTCCTCTCCACAAAAGCCAAGAAAATTTGTGAGTTCATCAACCATCACATCATTTGTCACTTTGGTGTTCCTCATCGCCTCATAACTGATAATAGAAAACAATTCAAAAACAAAACATTGCAAAAACTTTGTGATGCCTTCAGCATTCAGCTTAGTTTCTCATCACCTTAGTACCCACAAACCAATGGCCAAGCTGAATCCACTAACAAAACCCTCAACAAAATTCTCATGAAAGTGGTTGAATATTTTGGGAAGGATTGGCATACGCACATTCCAATCAAAGCAAATGGGTTTGTTTAAAAGGCTCATAGAGTGTCAAGAAAATGAGTTTTTTAGGCATAGAACAATGATCTGTAATATCTTCTAGCAACGCCCCCTACCTGTGTAAAATGCAAGCCATGGATCAGGGTTATGGATGTCCAAAAAAGCATAAAGTAGAGGATTTTCTTTTAGCTGAACCCTACTTGGAGACTTTGAGTTTCCTGGTATTGGGCGAGGTATACTTGGAGTTCCGTAGGCACCAACTAGATTCACCTCACGATCTAGGCATGTTTACACATATGGGTCACCATTTTGGTATAGAGACAAGCTCTGCATTTGTTAATGTTCTCACATATCTCACTATTGTTTTTGGTATCAACTCACTTGGAGTTCGAGCTAGATGTGGGTTTTGTGGGTTACGTTGTTAACAACTCACCATTCTTGTTTTTTTTCTCACAGTGTTGCTATGTTGGATTGGCCTTTTTATGAACTGTTGTTATGGGTTTTGTAGTATGGAACTCTATGAAAATTATGCTCAACACACTGTGGTTGCTCCTATTTCTAGACAGATCTTGTTGTATCAATTATGTAGTTTGTTATTTCCAAACATTGGTAGTGGCTAGAGTAAATCCAATTCAAAATTAAATTCCCAAAAACACCTCAACATATTCTATAATGGGAGATTTTAGTCAGAATATGTACATCTGCCAAAGTGTATTAGAGGATGAGCAACATTCTAGCAAATATTTGTAGCTACAACTATCAGGAGGATATGTATGCAAAATGTAGAACCATACTCTTGACATGAAACCACCTAGAGCACCTCTTGCTTGCAGACACAAATATCTCCCAGGCATGGTTGTTCTATCCTTATCTTTCATAATTCTTATCATTTAGTTTTTCATTTGTAATAAGATAAAATTTTAAACCGTATAAATTATCATATATCTATTTGCATTTTCAAAACAATAAGACGTTATAATGTAACATACATGATCCAAAATTCCTTGGTAAATAATGGACTTAAACCCTCACTTCGCGATGATCTAGTAGCTTCCCAAATAGACTAGTTGCTACATTATCCCTTATACTGACAAGTTGAAGTTGAATTCCCAATAAATATGTTGAATGTTTCTTTGTTTAAATATAGAAATTTTGATTTTCAAAGATGCGTAAAATAACCCTCATAACTCTAGAAAGAGGATGTTAAATTTCGTATGTGTACTTGGTTATGGGAGGCTTCACTTTAATCCTTGAATTGACCTCGAATGATTGTATGCGATATTTTTTTTAACGCCCCTATAGGAGCCTTGTTACACCGTCTTACAGCTATACGAAGCTGTTAAATTTGAAAAGTTGGGTTTCGTTTTGGCTCGTCGTTTGATCCCTGAACAACAAAATGCCTATCTGCCTTCACAAACCTCTAGTTTTTTTACTAGAAAATTCCCTGGAACCTTCAGTTTGAGGAAATATACTTTTCTTGATTGTTTGGCAATGGCATTTTGTAGGCCTCTAGTCGCAGTTTGACTAGGACAAACTATACCAATTATGACCAATGGCTCTAGAAAATAGGTTATCGTTTGATAACCTTTTTCTAATTATCAGTCCTGTCGACTTTGGTGAATTCTCCATATCTAGAGGAACTTGTAGGAATTTTTTTCATTTCACGTTCATAAAAAAAATTAGTTTGTTTTGGACGTGGTTTTCTGAGCCCTCGAGCTAACTTTTATTCATTTACAACTAGGTCAATTACGATCGATGGCCCTGGAAAAATAGCTGCCAATCGTAAACCGTTTGCCAATTCCAAATTATTTTAGTTTCTATGAACTCTTGGTATATAAGTGGACACATAGAAATTTAACCATTGTGTTTTTTCTCATCGGAAGACAACATTTGAAAGTGGTTTCTTAGCCTCCAAGCTTGTTTTGAACTTGTTTGTAGCTAGTAGGAAAATGTAAAAAAAAAGTTGTAGGATCCCTGTCGAGTTGCTAAACCATTGTGGAAAATTTTGACACATGTAAATAACTGTTCAAAAACTCTATAGTGTAACTTTTTTTGTGAAATAGAACTTTTGAATAAATGGTGTTTCTCTCTCTTGCTTTCTCTTTCTCTCTACATGGTTACGAAATGAAATGAATATATGTTTCCAAACCTTTTCTTTCGAATAAAAATTATAATTATTATTACATGTAATCGAGAAACTAAATACATTAATTATGTTAGATTAGGGGGGATTCCATGCCAGCGATTTATCTCCGATTTCATGCTCATATGGTTTTGTAGGGTGCAAGAATGATGGCGAAAAGGCAATGTGTAATTCATTATTTATTATTGTAATTTATATAGGTCATTGTAAAATGAATATATGTATAATGTAGTCTCATGTTACAGAAAATTTATATTTGAAGTTTTCTAATCTGTATGAGATGTTAGTTTTAGGGATATCTTAGGAAATGTGCATTTAATCATAGATTCAATGTGATTCATAGTTATGTATGGTAAAAAGGTTTGATAGATATATGGTAAATGAATTTGAAGTTAATATCTTGTAGTGCATTTTCAGTGTTCAATAAATGATTAATTAATTAGTGTGGTGTATTCTTACCTTGTAAATTGAATTTGACTAACACAAAATATGGTAGGCCAGGTGGTTTTGCCTCATCTTTATAGACCATTCTTTGTGCTTTCCCAAGAAACAATAATATCAACCACAAGGTTTTCCCTTTTGGATTTGTATTTAACATCACCTCCTCAAAAAGTTTAAAATTCATTACATTTGAAGCATTTTAATGTGTATAATCTTATGCCTATTGTTTTGAAATTTTGGCATTATGGGGCTTTGTAGTATGGATGGGTGAAAGAAGTTGAGAGATGACCAAGTTTTAGGGTAAATTCTCATAAATAATGTTAGGAATGTATCAAAAATAAATATAATTGTTGATTCATTAATTATAATTTTCTAATAAATTATATACATATTTTATTTATCTTGCAAGGTTTGCATGTCCACTATGTTGTCATCGAATTTATCGCTACTTGCAATTTTATCATCAAGGTTTGAACACACGACATGACACTCTTATTATTTTCTTGTTTCTCAATCTAATACATGGATTTTTCCACTAATGTCAAGGTTTTTATCTTAAATATTTATCTAAATTGAATGCACTAATCATCAATTTATTAAATGTTATTTTCAAATAGAATATATATTTAATGATAGGGAGGGTAGTTGATTTTAGGAACATGGATGTTATACTCAAAAAATATCATTGTTATAGTCTAAGGAGAATCTATAATATATCCTACAAAAAAACTAACTTGAATATGATTATTATAATATTATGAATTGTATGGATTTTTCATGAGGGTTGTGGCTATTCATGAGATTTGAGAATTTGCATCCTACATTATGTTTCTAATAAAGTCTCAAAAATTCAAAACGAGGTGCACACAATATGAGTGGAGTCAAAAGGAATAGAATAGAAGAAGTTAAGGGTAAGTGCACCAAGTTGGGGGGGGAAGGGGGTCTTAAGTGGACGCATTTTTCTGAAGAAAAAAAAACTTCAACTTGTACAAATTTTTCGAAATAGTTACACTCAAAATTGGAAGATGTTGTAGAAATGTGAATCGTAGCATTGTGAGTCTAGTTTCTAAGGTACTAATTTTTATTGAAAAAGGATAAGTTTAAGTGGGTCAAACAACTAAAATACCAATAAATGCTATTGTTTTTGTTAAAAAAAAAAACATAATATAGTGACTTTCGTGCCCCCCACCATTTTTTTTAGCACCATGTAGTATTTTTGAAAACCCTTTCGTAGAAAGATAGCTAGGAGCATGTAGTTTGGGTTCCATTTTTTTTTATTTTGAAAAATAACGGAGCTTCGACCGTGCCCCCCCCCCCCCTTAACTACCTCAAAAAATATCAAAAAGTAGATATTTTTATTGAATAAGTATAGAATTATGCCTAGTTTGGGCTAGTATAATTTTTTTAAAATTTTGATCACCCAAAAAAAAGATACACCATGAAAGATAGACATATTTACATTTCAAAAAATAACTATAAAAAGGTATAGTTAGAAAATAAATAATATGGAAACCTTATATTAGTCAAAAAATTTGAAAAAATATATTTTTAGAAAGAAGAGACTCTACTCTACGTCATGGTATAATTTTTTTAAAATGGATCGATTGTTTTATTTTGATTTATCATAGAGGAAGTGGCATTTTTACATTTTCTTGTAAAAACACGTTGTTTGTTGTGTTTGTGTAGGTCCATGCCTCAGGCTTGGGGATCCAAACCAGATCCCAAGCCTTAAGGCATGGCTTGGGAAAAGAGAAAATGCAAAATGCGTACGCGTTACATAATGCGTACACATTCTGTGTAGTATAAACATTATGTATGCTTTTGACATGGTTCTATTTACGTAAATAAATGTTTAAGGATAAGAAATAATAAAATATAAATGATAATAATATGTAAATATAAGAAATTAGGGTCACTCTACACCTTATTGAATTAGTCTCACAGCTCCATGACTCATGGTTTAGGAGATAGTTTTTAAAAGTATAATCCGGTCAGTACATAGGTAATTTTTCAAGATTTCAGCATTTGGCCTAAATATTTTAGCTTTTAACTTCTACAATCGAAATTCTAAACCATAGGCCATAAACCTAAACACTAAATTGTAAACCTTGCCCTAAACCCTAAACCTTTAACCATGATCCCTAGACCCTAAACCCTAAACCTAAACCATGAACCATGAGCTCTAAATGCTAAACCCTAAACCCTGAACCATAAAAACTAAATCATAAACCATAAACCCTGACCCCTAAACCCTAAACCTTAAACACTAAATCCTAAACCCTAAACCCTAAGCCTTGAACCCTACACCCTTATCCTCGAGCCCTAAAATATAAACCCTAGACTAGATACCCTAAGCCCTAACCCCTAAAACCTAAACCCTAAACCCTAAACCCTGAGCCCTAAACCATAAACCCTAAACCTTAATCCCTAAACATTAAATCCTAAACCATAAACCCTGAACCCTGAACCATAAACCCTAAAACTTGAACTGTAAACCATAAACCCTTATCCCTAAACACTAAATCCTTAACCTGAAACCCTAAACCCTTAACCTAAAACCCTAAACCCTAAACCTAAAATGCTTAACCATGATCTATAAAACCTAACCATAAACACTAAACCCTAAACCATAAACCTAAAACCATAACCTTGAACCTAAAACTGTAACCCTGAACCTTGAACCCTGAACCCTGAACCCTAAACCTTAATCCCTGAACCGTGAGCCCAAAACCCTAAACCCTAAACCCCAAACCATATTTCATCAATATTTCCTAGTCTCATTCCTAGAACCAACATTTAGTCTACTTATAGAACTACCTTGTTTATGAGAGGTGGGACAAGTAACTAAATGGATATGACATCTACCTTGTGCCTTGTAATGCATATATTACACATCTCTTCCAAACTTGTTTCTCCCCACATATACTTGCACTCTTGAATGTAAATTTATTCACACTCTAAAACAAATTTCAAATTTCTCATATTTCCATGTATGGTATTATGCAAGCTAGGATGACCCATTGGAAGCTATAAAAAATAACCATCACAACAAAAAAATTAATCTTAAAGGAAACAAAAGAAACATAGAGAATATATCAATGCAGAGGTGTAGGATCATAATTGAATTTCCTGTAGTATCCTCTCTTCAATAGAAAGATAAAGTTCAAGTGTTCTACTGGAATGGATAGTAAATTTGACATAACTTCCTAAAGTGTTCAAAATAAGCATAGAAATTGGGGAATGACTAATAACACTAAGGGGTTATCAATCACCTAGTAAATCTTTCTTGTTTAGCTCTAAATGGGAGTTACCTAGCCTACGACTTAATGACATTCCATTCATTGATAATTCCTTATATGATAAACCCATGGATGTTTTCAAAATCCCCTAAACAAAAAGATAGGGGTAGTCATCAATCCTAGTGAAGGGTGTGATGTGATTTCCAAGCAACTTGAAATTCATATAGATTTAGAGGTCATAACATGAATTTACAAATATCTCTATCATTATAAATAGAAGCCAAGTAACAGTGTCTCCATGTACATCCAAGGATTGAGGATTACTTGGGTATTTGGAAGTATTGGACAGTCAGGATTATGAAATTTCCCTCCTTCAAAATATCAACAAATGAAAAACATCAAATTTTGATGACTCTCTTTGAATGTTCTGCCTACAAATTCGATGAAACCTGAACTTTGTGATCTGAACCCTTAACCCTCAACCAAGAGACCTAAACCCTAAACTATAAACCCTAAACACTAAAACCAAAATAATAAATCCTAAACCTTAAACACTAAATACTAAACCCTAAAACCTAAACCCTAAACCCATAACCCTAAACCCTTAACCCTAGACCCTAAACCCTGAGCCCTAAGCCCTAAACCCTAAATACTAAATCCAGAGCCCCGAGCTCTAACCCCCAAACCTTAAACCAATAACTCTTAACCCTGAACCTTAAGCCATAAACCATCAACCACGAACCCTAATCCCTAATCCCTAAACCATAAACCCTAAACCTTAAGCCTTGAACCCTACACCCTAATCCTTGAGCTGTAAACCCTAAACATTAAACCTTGAGCCCTAAACCCTAAATCTAGAGCCCTGATCTCTAACCCCTAAACCTTAAACCTGTAACTAACCCTTAAACCTTAAACCGGTAACTCTGAACCCCGAACCCTGAGTTGTAAACCTTAAACCATGCACCCTAAGCGCTAAACCATAAACCCTTAGCCCTAAACCATAAGCCCTAAACCTTAAGGCCTAAATGTTAAATCCTAAAGGTCCCTAAACCCTAAACCCTGACCCGTAAACCCTAAACCCTAAGCCCTAAACACTAAACCCTAAACCCTGAAATCTATGACCTAAACCCTTAACCCTAAAACCTAAATCCTAAACCCTAAACCTCGAGCCTTAAACCCTAAACCCTAAACCATTTACCCTAAACCATGAACCTTAAACTTTAAACCTTAAAGCCTAACTCCTAAACCCTAAGTCGTAAACCCTAAATCCTCAACCCTAAACCTTAAACCCTGAGCCCTAAACCCTAAACCGTATACCCTAAACCCTAAGCCCTAAACCCTAAACTCTAAGCCCTAAACCCTAAACCCTAAACCCTAAATCATAAACCCTCACCCAAAGGAAATTCCTAAAAATATCATTCAGCGTGTTTCAGTGTGTAGGGAATAGTGTTTAAGGTGATCGGTTGACTCATTTAGTTTTTATGAGAGACTACTTCCTTTGAAGGCATAAAAAGGTATTTTTGGCCATTTTGTAGTTAATTGAACACCCTTCAAAACAAGCTAAAATGAGCTAGTCATATCACCGAGTTATCAAGGACCATTATTTGTGAAGTATTAAGGCATCGTTTGTCTCCATAAGAGACATATGAGCAAAAGCATATATGAGAATCATGAATTTGATTCCATGAAAGGATGCTTTTAGAGCTAGGAAAGGTGAGGGGATGATCTTTATATGGAGCACCATGTTTCTAAGAATGAGGAATCATCTGAGTTCACTTGATGCAATTCACTTGGTACTATTCGTAATAACTCATTCAACACCTAGTAGTGTTATCACACCTTAAGGAGGAGGCACATTACAATCACCTCATTTTGGCCATAGGACAGGAATCCCATTCAGGGAACAATCCTCTATCTACAAAGTGAGGATATCTTTTTAGTAAGAAGTAGAAAAACATCATAGAGTTAATTCATGGTTACTAAAGTGAATTATGAGCCAAATTTAAGAATTAGTACCAATTCAAGCAGTGGCAGGGCCAAAATCCATTTTAGAAGGTCAAAAAACCTAAAAAAAAATGACTATATGCTTTTCTTAAACAAAGACCAACTACAATATATATGCCCTGAAAGTTTTAGGTCATTTGCTGAAATCTTGAAAATGAGTAAGTACTAACCAGATTAGATTTTGAAAAACTATCTGCTAGATTATAACTGTTGGAGCTACGAGACCACTTCCATAAGGTTCAGAGTGACCCTAATTTCTTATATTTACTAAAATAAATTTAAAGTATAAGAAATAATAAAATTCTAATAAATAATAAAAGAAATTTTATACTTTTTACATTTATTTTTGTAAGTATAAACCACCAAAACACATATGCATGGTCCATACTACACAAAACATGTATGCATTATAACACGTACGCGTTTTGACTTCTTTGAAATGCATACGCGTTATAGGTTCGATGATTACCGAGTCAAACAAATTAAAATGCGTACGCGTACACATTATAGGTTCGATGATTACCGAGTTAAACAAATTAAAACGTGTACGCGTTTCGTCTGTTTTTAGGTTTTTGTCCACTTTTTGGTCCCCCCAACTTCGTGCACTTACCCTTAAGGGAGATGATCAACCCATTTGAAATCCTCCCACAACTCAAATCCCTCCACCATCTATCAAGGACCACATATAAACATAACCCTCAAGAGAATGCATAAACGTGTAAACATATAAACAGAAGATTAAGTCACAAGCACATTAAATTAAAAGAAGTGTATTGGTAAAAAATTAATGTATGTTTCAACAAACCAATAGTAAAATATCAAGCAAATTGTATACTAAAAAAATATAATGCAATTTGTATTAAGGATACATCGTCCTAATTTTCATTCCTATAATTTCCATAAGAGGAATGTTTTTTCGACTTCTTGGGCTATGCGATGAAAGGACATACCTTGAGACTCATCTTTGGGATCATGCACTTTTTTAATCCAACAAGGAAAGAAGAGGCAACTTTTGAGAGCATTTGACATTGGGCAGCTACAAATTCATTAGCGCAAGGCTTCAAAATTTTCTCTTTAGGATAAATCTCCAAGGAAGCCTCTCGAGCGCATTATTGAATTTGATAAGAAGAAACATGAAAGGTAAATTATAAACGACATATTTAACTTTTTCTCAACTACTAACAAATATGGGATGGAATCCAACAATTTTTCTATATCTTGCAAGTTTTTTCCAATTGATGCGCTAAAGCCAACATTGTCATCACTATATTCAGGGTTTCTATCTTCTATATTTTTCACAAAAAATACACAACTATCGATTCATTAAATACTATTTTCTAATTTTGTGTGTGTTTATTTAATGATAGAAATGGTAGATGATTTATGAAGGTCATAGTAGACAAATACCATTGTTACATTCTAAGAATATTTTATAAAAGATGTTGCAAAGAAAGCAATTTGAGTATGGTTATTCTAATCTTATCAATTGTATGCATTTTTCACAAGGGTTATAGTTATTCATGAGACTTGTCTTTTAGATATGAGATATGAAACTAAACATAATTGTTTCTAATATGGGACATAAAACTATATGGAGCTGAAATTCTAAAGTAGAACCTCAAATTCTATGGTAGGGTTTTTCAAACTAATATTAACATCATAGAATTTCAATATCAACAATGTTTTTCATCTTCATGGGTTATGTGAGAACACAATAGTGTATTGGATGCATCTTCAACCACACATAAATTTGACAAATCAAAAAAAGAAAGAAGCAGAAATATTTCATGGCATTGGACATTAGACGTCGAATTTGATGGTGCCAGATTTGAGAATTCATGTCTTACATCATATTTTTAAAGAAGCCTCTCACATATGGAACGAGGTGGGCACAGTACGAGTGGAATCCAAAAATATCCAATAGACAAAGTAAGGGAAGATGATTAACCTAATTGAAAGCCCCCAACAACTCAAATCCACCATTTATTGAAAACCATATACACACATAACTCTAAAGAGACTACATTAACATGTGATCATATAAAAAGGATATTAAGTCACAAGCACATCAAATCAAAAAATATATATTGACAAAAATTTAAGGTATGTGTCATCAAACCAATGATAAAATGTCAATCAAACCATACTAACGCTAAAATGTTATCCATACTAACAATACATCATCTTAATTGTTCGACTTTAAATTTCTATAAAAAGAAAAAAAATCAACTTTTAAACTATTTAAAATATGAACTGTAATTTTAAACTCCAAACACCCAGTTATCTAAAGTGTCTATTTGGGGTTGAACATCACAAACCACAACAAACAAAAACAAAGAAACAAAAACTATAGAAAACACTACTTACCGAAAGAGGTTTGGGATTCCTATTTGTTGGTCATAAATTCTTTAAACTAAAACAACCACCATTCCCGCCCCCACAAATTAAAAATAAAATAAAATTGATGTCTATCGTTTGCTCGTAATGTAAAAAAAATGAATGGTTTTTGAAATCATACAAGTTTCAAAGTAACGTCATTCTTAATCACCTTGAAATTGTGCCACGTGGATACCACTATGAATTTTAACTATTTGAAATGTGCCACGTCTTTAAACACATGCATGGAGGACCTCTAAATGAGAATCAATATTAAATAAAAGTAGTTATCCACTCATTTAGGGTGGTTATCAACATGGTTTTAAGTAGGTAACAGTGATCACAATATTTGAGGCCAAAGCATTTTGTTTTTTCTGCAATGTATTTTTGACCATTGAGGCAAGTTGGCGTGATTAATAATTACACGGCGAATGAGTAAAGTAACAAGGCCATGATATGGCAAATCCTGTCGAAGGTGAAGTTTTTTGGTGTTGTTTGTTATTTATTGCAAGGGATTTTTCGTTGCATTGGCGATGGTGTTATGGAATGTATGAGACAAATCCATTTTCTAGTAAAGCCCAGTTTCACCAAAAATAAACAGATGTTGAAGATCTTTAGTTGTGAACATTTTTTAGATAAAATTATTTCATGTACAGAGTTATAGGTTGAGAGGGAAAAATTCATCAAAGAGGTAAATGGGATATGCTTTGTGGTATGTGGGGAGGAATTAAAAGCTAAATGTAGAGGGTATGAGAGTTGTGGGTGTATGAAAATTATATTTTTCCAAATTTGATTTGTAACATGTAGATTTGAAATAAATACAAATATTGAAAAGTGGAAACTATGTATATTAAACCAAATTTAGAATTTCAAATAAATGCAATAATAGTTAAATATTTTGTTAATTAATTTTGTGCAGAAGACTATTATAACAAGTTTAAACTACTATAGCGTAGAAGTGGTAGCATTGTCACATTTAAAAACTTTTGATTAAAATACTAGAACAAAAAAATTGGGGCCTCACTCATGTTAATGGGATGTGCTACCCATTGTTGCTTGAGGGTGTGTATATTTCAGTGGATAAAAATATCTTACTATGAATTTTTTCAGACATATTTTTTAGAGGTAATAAGGTACATGACTTGTTGTTTCTCTAAGATGACCAACAAAAAAAATGTTCGTCTTTTTGTAAATATATAATTATTCAACACAATTTTGTTAAATAAAAAGAGAAGAGATATTAATACTTCAACGAAAAAATAAATCTAGCCAAAGGTAGAGAACATAGAAGCATAATTTTATCCCACCTAATTCAGTCCCCACCATAATGATTGGCATAGACGGTGCCTAATGTCTCAATTCTAGAATCCATTGCCATAGGATAAACAAGAGAAAAGATAACACTATTGGTATTGATAAAAATATGAAGCAACACCTAAAATATGCTTGTTCATATTTAGATTATAAATACAATAGGATCTACTTCTAGAAAAAAATAAAACACAAGCAAAAAACAAGCAATACACGTATATATTTTTGTAGTTGTCACCTTGTTAATCAGGGAGAAAGCCAATAGTCTGACATCTACACCAATGTAAATTAAGGGCCTTAACCAATTCTAATCCTCTTTCCCTACACAAACCTCAATAAAACTACTAACAAAATTAGATGCAAAAAAAAATATCATATTCTCCTTTTTCTTTCAAAACAGCCGTACAGTGCCTCCAGCTAATTTGTCAATATATATCTTTGACTACCAATAGTGAATCATTCATTGTACTAATAATTTTTTAACAAATAAAGAAGGTGAAAATTTTGTGCAATTACATAATGAAGCTATTATTTGCAGAAGCATATAAAAGCTTACAAGTTAGGGCTTCCAAATTTTATGATGCTCTCCACATATAACAACCATCAATTTTCTGAGCCAGAATAGAATACATTAAGAGAACCGAGATTTAAGTCATATGCTTCACAAAAGAATATTGGGTTTTCTCTAATCAGGAAATTCACAAATCTGCAAAGCAACAGAGAAGAACATGGAGAAATAAAAAAATACTTTAGAAGCTCTTGCAAACTACACCAACCGCTCAAATTAAGAGTTATAAGAGAACTTGGTTGCCCAATTCCTGACGGTAACTGCTTTAGCTCATTACAATTAGATAAATTCAACTCCCATAAAGATGAAGGCTCCCCAACTGGGCTTTTGGTAACTCCTCCAACTTATGACAGCCAGAGAGATGTAGCTTCTCTAGATTATTAAATTTAACTAACCATGATATATTTGTAGTATTCGATCCATTTATAATACCAACTTCCTCAGTTTGTAAGGACGCCTAAATACTGGTATTCCAATCATATTTGTAGAAGCACGTCAGATCTTACAATTTTTATCCTCACATTCAAGTCTACTAAAAATAATTACAGGCATCGTAAATGAAAGTAATGGGAGATGCATAAACATAAGTTCAGCAGAACCAATAAAAAATGTGAAGATTTCAAAAATGGCAGTGCAATATAAGTAGTAAAGGAAATAACTAGAATTATAGCCGCTGAGAGAAAGATAATCGTTGTAGCTCATTCATATCGAGAAGGCATCTGTATAGTTGGTGGAAGGGCCTGAAAATAGAGTTGCACATAGTTAAAACAATAAAATCAAACATTTAGAGATTGTACTGAAACCCAAACAGGTTAGTTGGCATGATTAAACATGGCTTGGCGGTGTGTTATAAAATTAGGAGACAAAAGTTATTCTCGAGTAGTGTGACAATCCTCGAGCCCCACCACGAGGGCCACTGCCACTAAATTTAAAGGGTCCAACCAATGGGATTGAAACAAAAAATAAATTTACAATGTGAAACTATAGATAAATCTCATATAAATTCATATGGCAGTTTTTGATTAGTTAATTTAAAAATAAACAAGTTGAATAATTATAGTTGAATTATCAATTCCATTCAATTCGTAGTGACTAGATTTAGCTTTCCAATTTAAACCAATAGACAAAACATGGGTATTCCAAGACAGATTGCCTACTCTTGATGAGTAACCTCACATTTTATACACCTAGAAGATGCCAGACTTTTTATGTTACCTTCAACGATCTAGTAAATAAAGTTTTCTACAACCGCTTGTCAATATGAACTGTGACAGAAAACTAGATAAAAAGATGAGTATTTTAGCAGTTTGGAAAAAGTAAATATTTTACCAGATGCATCTGCACAACATCCCAAAGCTGAATTTTAGAGTTGTTCAGACCAAGCGCAATGTGTATGCCATCATCTTCCCACGCAAGATTGGTCAAGCAATCATCTTCATTACTTGATTGAGATTGCATTAACATTTCAATACAACTAATACTAGCATTCAAGAGGTATGTGGTTGATCCCAAAGCAACAGAAACAACATTTTTGCAGTGCCAATCTAACAATTTAGGTAATAATCATCTAACAGATCCTGTGCATCTAGGACTCTCTCTAGTGACTAAAAAAAGAAGATAAAGCACATAAGCATGGTAAAATTGGAGGACCGCCAACTGAAACAATGATTTGGCCCACAAAATTCATGGCATGATAAAATATAAAACCCACAGATCATGAAGATGATATTTTTTCTCTTAGTTTAATTCATTTAATCAATGCAAAGACCAGATGTGCCCATCAAATAATTGTATTAAATTACTAAAATTGTAAAACAAAATTTATCCATATTTTTATTTTCATGTTTTCAAGATGCAAATTAATAAAGCTCAAATACTTCTTAGAAGCATGATATTTGAGAAATTTTCTTAGTTAAACAACTTATTTGTTTTTCAAGCAAATAGGGAATCAAATTATGGTCGATGCTGTGTTGGAATGCTTGTAAACAGATTCTAATGCTAGATAATATAACTGGGAGAGAGAAGCTCAAGCCATTCATAGATGTAGGTATGAAAAAGGATCATGTTACCTTGATTTTTTTAATTTGTGTTTGCTGAGTGTGGTTGAGAGAAGAAGCTTTTTTTGTGGATAATCTTTGTCATAAAACAATCTCATAACGTGTGTATTTTTTTTACTTGGTCTACTACAAATAAAATAAAATAAATGCATTATTAAAATTTCACATTAATGTGTTGTATAGAATTAATACTGCGAACATTTGATGCTAATGCAGTATGAGCTGTGAAAAGGGAAGGCTAAGATGGGAGAGAAGGAACGGTACTTTTTCAGCCTGAGGGACAGAAAGTATCCAACATGTCTTCGCACCAACAGAGCCATGACTGCCGGATACTAGAAAACAATAGGAAAGGATGAATATTTGTTCAAAATAGTGGTAATTAGAGACTTTGTGGTAGGGAAATAGAATCCATTGTTGAGGTATTCTTGGAATGAATTTAATCCCAACTCGATTCTTCTTCTTCTTTTGCAGTAGTATCAATTCCATTGCTAACGCTCAGGATTTTGATTTCTTTTACTTGGTTCAGCAAGTACATGAAAGACCCAATATCACATTAACTTGATTTAATTCCATACATGTTGTTGTTGTATTTAGATATAGAAATGGTGTAGATTCTGTAAAAGTGGCCAAGATCATACTCTGATACTTCGAATGGGTTATACTATCCTTCCACAAGGAAGCGTGCATCAGATTTTTCAATTCATAGGTTGTGGCCAAATTATGAGGATGGAAGATTCCCTTCCAATTATGACTCCAATAATCCCTTCGATCCTTCACAGATACAGAGCTTTTTCTCTATATGGGTAACAAGATTATTTCAAAAATTCTTTGTAGGGTAGGCTTACAAATGGATTTTAATTATATGTTCAGATAAGTGACCTGAGAGAGGATATGGGTGTGAAATGGGGGTCACTGGCTTGTTCAAGTAGCAATGAAGAGTAGCTTTGGGAACACGAATGGGAAAAACACAACACCTATTCAGAGTCTGTTTTAAGACAACACAGATATTTTTTGGCTGCTTTGAGTCTGAAAGATAGTGTTGATATTCTGGGTGCTTTGGAGAATTCGGGGATCCCAGATGGGGGGCAGTACAGTATGAGAAGCATGGAGGATGCATTGTAGGTGGGCACAGGTTATAGTGCAGGAATTGAATGTAATATAGATGAATATGGAAATAAAAAGTTATATCAAATGAATCTGCATGATATTATCGATTCCAAACTATAACATTAAAAGACAATACAAACGGAATAATAAATAGAAAACCCATTTAAATGAGATTCAAACCTAAAATATGAACTTCAAAGACCAGAGAAATGAATTTATGCCAGAATAGGAAGTACCAGATTTGAGTGTTGAGCGAGCCAAGTTACATCCAAATAGGGACGAGCCTTCTAATGCCTGCATCGAAATAGTGTAAGCCAAATAAATTCAAGTCGATGAGATCCAAATCGAGCTGAGCCAAAGCAAACCCAAGACGTTGTGGTCAGAGGTGAAAAACCTTTGCCTAGCCATTCCCGATGGACCCGAAGTGCAAGCGGATCAGGTAAGCCAAACACAGAGTGGGGACAACCAAAAAGCGAGGAATCACATGGCCTAGCCAAACCGAGTATAGAGCTGGTCGAATGAAACATAACCAAAAAACTACAGTGCATACAAATTGAGAGCTGGGCGAAATTTTTCTTGGCTTTGGTTTTCATGAAAATGACACGGGAACATGATACTTTAAAAGCATGAAATATTTCCATCCTCAAGCCACACAAAACCATCCCTGCATAATACATAGTAAATGCATTAAATGGTTCACAGTAAATGCATTCAATGCTCAACATGCATCCACTTTTCCCCTCTACAGTGCTAAATAAAGGAAATAGCCAATAAAAATTTGCCACAATTACAAAATCAAAACTTCAAACTTTAGTCTAGCACCATTTAAATACAAACATGAAAAGCTGATTGGAAGCAATGCAAATATGTAATTGCTCTTGTGAAAACAATATCCTAGCCTTCGGCAGGGTAATAACTTCAATGTGGTTACCTTTGGGCTTTGTTTGATTGACACGTTTTGGAGTCCATAAAACAATGTGGGGTAAATGTAATATAAATTTTGTCCTTTGCGTCACAAATTCAACCATAAAAGTTAGATAAGAAATAATGTTCGATGCCAACTCTATATTTTATGCGGAATTCAAATGAGAATCTTTTGAGAGCTTTCAAAACATATTTATTTAAATAATACAGGTGGTAAATAAGTTGAAGTTGGTCAGGCGCATGGATTTATTTAAAAAATATATCACATTCGCAGAAAACAAATGGGCAATTAATTATTAAACCATACAAAATTAGTGTTTTTAAATTATTTTTTAGGGACAAAATGACAGCCTTGTAACTTTTTTTCTCTTACAGGTTTCTATCCACTACAAACACAAAGGACAAATATGTCCTAACAAACTCATCATAAAGATATATATAAAAAAATACTTATCAATGTCAACATCATAGAACCTGCAAAATGCAATTATCCTTATAATTTATTGTCAATATTTTTTTATTTTATTTTTTTGCCAAGTTGTTTCCATAAATGTCACGTCTGAAAATTCGACAAACACCACCCCAAATACAGTAAAAAAACAATATTTTTTTTTGGGATGAAATAGTGGCAAAACAGTAAATTTTGGATTTAGGAGGCTTGAGAAAGAGTCAAGTTAGTTGAAGCTTACTCACCAATCTAAACACAGCATTTTATATAATATTAATACTAGCAATCGCATGTTTACAATGCCATCGGTAGATGCTATTTGATTTAGAGGGATAGTTATTACTTGTGTAATTAATGTTGATAATGGGGTGTGATTGAATTTGTTAAGTGTAGGAATATGGATGAACCACTTCATTTAAAGGTTTCTGTACGTACCCAAAATTGTAAGGTACTGTACTGTCAGAACAGTGTAACAAGTGCCCCAATGATGATACAGGTCTCCTCGCAAGGTGTTCGGGATCCGGAAAAGCCCTCGGAGTATGCGTTAACATCCCGCATGCCCCGCTTAGCCCCCGCGCCCTTTGTTTTCCCCTTTTTACCTCTTTCCTTGGCCTCTTGATCTTCAGTGACGAAACCACCGCCCTGCAGGGCAGCGGTCCTGTGACCGCCGCCCTGCTCAGAGCAGCGGTCCTACGCGCATTTTCCAAAAAGTTCTTTTGACGCAACTCGCATGAAATATCACGATTCACCAGCTTTTCCTTACCGACTTGAGCATGCATTTATGTTTTTGGTCCCCTGGAATAGTGTTTTTCCTTTGTTTATTGTTTAGGAGTTCAGTTTGGTTTTGATTTTTGGGTGATTGAATTCCTATAAATGAATGGCTTGTGCTCAAACAAATAGGCCTGGATTTTAAAGATTGATCTTTGCTCTCATTTCCTCATTTTAGTATTTTAGCTTGTGATCTTGTTTAGAAGCCATAGTTTCAATTCACTTGCATCTTTAGTTAGATTACTCAGCTGTTGGTAAGCCACATACCCATCTTGTGTAGGCAGTGCTGTCATTTCATCCAATCCGGTCTGAAGCTTGCCTCTGAATTTCTCTTTGCTATAGATTTAATTTTCATTGTTGCTTAGAGTTCTTAGTTCAGTTCATTATATGCCTGGTTAGCTTTATTCAGCTGTTGGTAAGCCACATATCCAGCTTGTGCAAACAGGTGTCATTATTTTATCCAATCCATTGGAACATAATACCTTAGGAAGCCATTAAAGTTGCAGGTTTTACTCTTCGAATAAGATAGTTACAAGTTCTGGTCGGTTCATGTTGCATGACTCACAGTAAAATCCCGCTAGGAATTGCATAAGCCAAGCTCTGTACTCTTGCGTTGTCCCTCTCCTACTCGTATTTTCGGTCTGCATTCTGAGCTGTCCTTATCCTAAAATCTACTCCTATCGGTGCTAGCATTACACGCTTTTCTGGATCCACATGAACACGAAAGAACGAGGAGATCATACTGAGGGGACAAGATCACACACACCATCGGATTCGCCACTGTTCTGCAGAATCCAGGTTTTAACTTTCAAATTTCTAGTTAGAATCATATCAAATAGAGTAGATAAATTGCTTCATTTCAGTAAATTCTATTCTTGATATTGCTAGGGAAGCTGTGAGGATTGATAGTTTCTGAGAAACTATGATTCACTCCTCACTTCTGAGGTAGGATCGAGAATCTTGCAGATAAATTAGATGAACTATTTTATTTATTTAGAATAATTCTACAAATCGCACAGGAAAATAACTACACTCGGTTATCTTGTCTGTTTTAAATTATTGTTTAGTTATTATTCCTAGATACGCTTAAAATAGTTTGCTTTTCTTAAAATTGTTAAAATATTTCTTAGAAGAATAAAATTTATATATATGTTAGATTTAGTCCACATAGTTAAAATTTGCTTCATTATAGTTAGATTTACATTTCGTTTCGTATGACAATCACAGGACCTCAGGATCCCAAGGAATATATATTTGAGCCAATCGTGTCTCAACCAAACCTCATCACAGCAATAGTTGACATAGACCAAAATCTCAGAATATAAGTATTCCGAACAACCACAGATTTACAACTAATCAGTTCTCAATTAAGAGGGTTAAACATAGAAGACGACCAAGCACACACATTTTGGTCAAACCAACCAAACTATAGATTGCCCTAGGTAAAGCACTCACATGACTGTAGAAGGGTTCAAAAGAGAACAAACCTTTGGTTGTGATCCTTTGGTCCCACAGCCGGGTGCAGGAGACACTCTCATAGACATAGACACCGGTTTAAGGATCTAAGTTGTACGAATGCCTGTGAGATATTCTGAGAAAATCACACAGTTATTGGTCCTAAACATAGAAGCTGAGAAAGCATACGATTACTGGATACTAGGGATTAGAACTTGATTTCGCGTATGACCATAATAGGACTGCAACAACCAAGAGTCTATGGTTGTGATCCACAGATCCCACATCCCAACAAGTCCATAGGTCAATCAGATATAGACACTAGCCTACGCACCTTGGTAATTAGATCCACTCCACTTCCACCCATCATTATCGAACAATTTTCCTTACTAGATATAGCAGCTAATGAAGCTAGAGAATTCTGGACTAGGCCAGAGAATCGTCCGTAGAGTCAATTATATTCACCATCCATTATATGACCTTATCAGGAGACATACACGAAACTATCCTAGGTCATTTTCCACGTATTCCACAACCCATAGATCGAATCATGCCAGAGCTCGATATTGATTGGAGCCTTCGAGTAGTCATCCTTGCCGATCGATCTATCACACCTGTCCAAGTTAGAAGGGCCTTCTTTGCCTTAGATTCACAAATTCCACTAGTGCGTGTCGAAGACATTAGACTGCCTAACTAGTTTTTCTGCATCCCACGCATATTCTACCCCCACCGGCTATCTCGGCACGACCTCGAGAGGTCAAGTACGCGGAAGAGTTACTTGTAGATTCTCACGCTCGCCTGTCACTTTTCCGGCATACAAAATTGGTGAACCCTACGTGAAACAAACAAAATTAGTGAAGCTGACGTAAAACTTCCTACTTTCTCGTTTGGAGTCATAATATCACGTTTCCTTTCACTAATCACCTTCGCTCCTTCCCATTATTCTGCGGGTATTCATATACCCCCCGAATATGTCAGGATTCGATGCATATGGCAGACCCCTCTTGGGTCTTGAGGCATACTACGCCCAACAAAATAGGCAATCATCACCCTCGCTCTCAGTATGGGGTGACAACTATTTAACTAATCAGTTGTCAACACAAACCCCAAGAATCAGATATAGTTCGTCTTTTCAAACTGAGGAGTTAGATCAACCCCCTCGAACCCAACAAACAGAGCCTTCAGGTTCAAACAATATGACGTTTACCAGAGAATCTGGTTCGTCTCCTCAAATGCTACTCAGACCACAAATTAGTAGGCAATCAGATCCATACCTGGTCTTAGATGATGGACAGTCAATACGTTATCCTAGGAGTGAACAACATTCTCGGGGTATGTACCCACCTATAGGAGGTTTACAAATACAACCCGAGATTCTCTTTTCAAGAAAATACCTCTATGCCACTGCATATAGGAAATACTCTCAGAGAAACTTGGCAAGATAGCTGATCAGTTTATGATAGGATATCACATACCTATACAACACCAGGGTATACAACAAACGCCGCTCAGGAAAAACACCGTGACTTCACCAAATGAAGTCATTTCAACGTTAGTAGAAAAAGTGAGAGGGTTAGAACTGGCTCAAGCAAGTCAAAATTCTCCGTTCATACAAACAGGAAGTTCCAATCCTCCATACCACCCTGGCCAAGTAGATCTCCTCACATGGAGTAGGCACACGTTAGGCATGCCACCTCACTATCCACAACAAACGCCAACAAGGCCCATCATCTCTAACACTATTCCTCCCGGTCTAGTATCAAACAATCCATTCCTTGACAATACCCCGTCATACTTAAACATGTACTCCAAATCACCACAAGGAGATATTTTCTCCTCTCCTGGCATGTTTTCTCAAACGCAGGGACCTCCTTATGCCCCTACCAACGCATACGCTGCACCGTATCAACAACCTATCCCACCACCACTCCCTCAGCAACCACCATCAATGGTCGAAAGCTATGCGATAGGGACTTATTCAGAATATCTAAAGGAACCCTTAGAATTCACCATACGAAGCGTCATGCTTCCAAGACCTCTTCCTGATTTACCCAAGTTCAAGGGTGAGGGAGATCCAAATGCACATATCAAAGCTTACGCTACAGCCATACGAGAATTACTCCCTTGGGATGGGGTTGTTGCTAAAATATTTCCCAAAACCTTGGAAGGCATTTCTCTCGACTGGTATTACAGGATACCTGAAGCCTCCATCCATTCATTTAAACAACTCGTGTCAGATTTCATCAAAGCCTTCGACATGAACAAACTGTTGAGAACAGGAATCAGGGAATTCTTGCACATCAAACAAGAACACAACGAATCTGTCGCCCATTTCATCCAGAGGTGGCGTACAGTTCTTTATTCTTCAACAAGTGCTCCAAACATGGATCAGATGGAACTATGTGATTTATTCCTTCATTCTCTCAGCAAGGAGGTGAAGGAAGAAGTCCAGAAGTTCCCACTAAGAACTTACGATGAAGTACTTGAGAGCGCTCTTCGAATAGACCAAGCAGCGATAGATAGTGGTCGTAAGACATATGGAACAAATGGGAGGTTAATCACCTCCACTCAAAACACTACAACTATCACAAATGTCAATCAAGGACCCAAAATCCTTAACAAAAATCATGGGGGTAACAACGGATGGGGTAACCGACCAGCCCAAGAGGGTAAATGTTTGTTAATACTCTGTCACAAACAAACAACCAACGAAACAACAACTTTACCCCGACGATCAATACAGTGGATTTTAACCATCCACAACAACAACAACAACGGTGAAATCCCATACAAGGGCCAAGCCAAAACTCATTTGGTTATCAAAACCAAAGTCAAAACCAGAAACAACAATTCCAAAACTTTAATCCTAATAGGCAACAGTTTGATCAGAATTTTAGGCCACAATACACACCTAACCAACAAAATAGGAATTACAATCCCAATTCTTATTGTGGTTTCCACAAAATTCGGGGTCACGATACTAGAACGTGTCGTGACTACAATAAATTTATGCAACGCTTGCCAGAAGAACAAAGACAGTTCTTCACAGATTTGTTTTTTGGCAGATCCCGTCTCATCATCACCAAATACGCTCGCAGGGGCAGTTTCTCCTTAGAATGCTCCCCTCAAGATCTTTAACGATCCGCTCCCAAATCATGATAGCAATAGGCTGAATCCAACTGGAACAAACAAAGGTGGCAATGACGGGAAACAATGATCATGAAGCCTCGACTTCATTAAATCCATCAGTTGCGCCACAGTTAGGAGCTCAACCGAGACCCAAGATAGTCAGTTTGGTAGAATTAGACGCTGAACTACCTATCGAAGCTATAACAAGAACACGAGAGTATTTCTCTCAACCGAGCCCAAGTCATCTACTAGAAACAGATAAGAGTCAGCAAATAGTAGAAAAACCCGGTAGGTGCCTATGATTTAATTAGCGACCTAACAAAGACCTTCTCACACATTTCATTTTTGGACTTACTAAATAACTCTCCCCCTCACAGAGCTGCTCTTTTAGAAGCATTAGGTTCTAGGCCATCTAATTAACATCACTCCACCTCTGAAACACAAGTAAATCACGTAGATTTTGATATCCACCCTCCGGGGCAGCCGGACAAGGATGTCGAATTCATATTCGAAATAAGTAAAATGCCCACAGATGCTGAGATCGCACGCCGAGGTGATCCAGCCTTACACTTACAAGTATGGGTTTATAATAACTATGTAAAACAGGCAATGGTTGACGATGGGGCCGCAGTTAACATAGTCCCTTTCTCTTTCCTCCAAAAACTTGGATATGGGGAAACAAACTGTTCCACTACTCGAAATACATTGAGAGGCTATGATAGCCTTAAAGCCACTTCGATAGGAACTATAATACTGCCAGTCACCTTAGGGCCCAAAACAATCCTGACTGAGTTTTATATTATAGATTGGGAAACTAATTATAATATGATACTCGGCCGACCATGGATACACCGAATGAAGGCAAATCCCTTCTACTTTATTTCAAGAAGTAAGATTCTTGCATCTAGGAAAGGTATTTGTAGCCAAAGGTGATCCAAAACCTTTCGATTTGCACCTAGCTGATTTAAAGAAAAGACCAGGGGTGCACTCAGAATTTGAACTTCCAACAAACCAACTTAATAAACCCACTAACCCAAAACCAGAGGAAAAGTTGGTACCTACAATGGATCTTGAAACTACCAGCATAGCCAAAACAATTCCAACCCCCTAAAGATAAAACTAAAGAAACAGTTATCATTAGGGACTACTGCGAAAATCGTTGAGTTGATAGAACAAGATTCACCAATGTTCTTACCATTTGATTCAGTAGGCATAGGATTTTCCCTAGGTGTTGGTTCCTTTCCAGCAGAGGACCTCTGTATGGTAGAAGTAGAGTGCGCAAACGCAGCAGATGCCCCAACATCTATACTCCCGGCTAAGTATTGGACTCTCCATTTTGATGGAGCTAAATGCCGTTATGGAGCGGGGGGCAGGTATAATTCTTACTTCACCCGAGGAGAAAGTCCTCCCATTCTGCTTTTAAGTTAAAACTTTGAATGCACAAACAATGGCGCTGAGTACGAAGCCCTCCTCCTTGGCCTTACCTTAGCCAAAATAATTGGTATTGATAACATCAGAGTCTTGGGAGACTCGCAATTAGTGACAAATCAAGTTTCTGAAGTATATGAAACTAAAGCCGAACATTTGCAACTCTACAAAAAACGTTTGTATTAGATTTAAGCAAGGTGTTCAACTTCATATCCATTGAAGCAATCCCACGAGAGAAAAATCTTCTCGCCAATTCAATAGCAACCTCAGCATCACGTTTTACTCCAAGCAATGAGTTAGAAGATACCCAGTTCACGGTGTCCATTCGTGATGAACCATTGATAAAAATAAATGACAAAATCCTCTTTTAAGCGGAAGTGAATCTACCGTCCTAGACCGTGTTTGATAGTGATCTAGCTACTTTGGATTATTTAAATGCCTATGCAGCCCTACATCTCTCCTATCACATGCTAGATTTATCCTTGATTCCACATTTGTCTTGCCTACTTCGGAAATCCCCGTAACGGATCTTCCCTCACAAATAGAAACCTAGCATGTACGCAATAGAAAGATGGGGATGATTTAGATTTACCTTCTAGCACCACCTGAGTTTGAAGAGGGTAACGCCTCTTTGATCGAAGAAATAATCGATGTCAACATCGGGACAGAAGATGAACCAAGAATATTGAAAACTAGGTTCTTTGTTAACCCCAGAAGAAGTGGAAATCACATACTCAGATTCTCAAAGAAAATCAAAAGGTGTTTGCGTTTAATTATAAGGAGATGACAAGAGTTGCACCCCACATTGTGGTGCACAAATCTCGTCACTTAGATCATATGCAAAGCCAATTAAACAAAAATCAAGACCCATGAAGCCGAAAGTAGCTCTCATGGTAAAAGAGGAGGTAATAAATACTCCTTCAGGTAGGATTCATCAAGCAAGTCGACTACTCCCAATGGGTATCGAACATCGTGTTCCCGTTCTCAAGAAGAATGGAAAGATAGCACATCTACGTAGATTTTTGAGATATCAACAAAGCGTGTCCTAAGGACGACTTCCCATTACCATCCATAGACGTTATTGTTGATGCAACAGCTAGTTTTGAACTTTTGTCTCTTATGGATGGATTCTCAAGATATAATCAAATCAGAATATCTGAGCAAGATCAACGCTAAAACCACGTTTATAACTCCTTGGGGAACCTATTACTATGTTGTTATGCCATTCGGTCTCAAGAACGCCGGTGCTACGTACCAGCGGGCCATGACATACATATTTCATGATCTAATTCATAAAATCGTGGAATATTACGTAGATGACTTATTGGCTAAAGCCAAGAAGCGTTGTTGTGACCATCCTCGAAGTACTCCACATCATTCTTTCACGTCTAATAGAATACAGAGTCGCGCTAAATCCAGAGAAATGTGTCTTTGGTGTAACAAGAGGAAAGCTCCTAGATTACATCATATCGTCACGAGGAATTGATGTTGATCCAACCAAAATTCGGGCTATCCTCGAAATGGTCCCACCTTCAAGTGAATTTGGAATCAGATCATTTCTCGGAAAGCTGGGTGCAATCCAAAGATTTATCCCGGACTTCATCTTCGCTGTTCATCCAATCAACAATTTACTCAAGAAAGACTATAGCCTTGATTGGACCAAAGATTGCAATGAAGCTTTTGATGTAGTTAGGCGTTTCCTTTTATCGCAACCTACGCTAATGCCACCTAAGCTAGATCACTCGTTAATTCTATATTCACGAGCTACCAATGTCTCACTGGCCTGTATGTTGGCCCAAGAAGACGATAACAAGAGAGAATGTGCGGTTTATTTAATTAGCCGAACGTTGCTCGACTATGAAACATGCTATACACAGGAAAAAGGAGAATTCCTTGCCATAAGTCTTTGCTACTAAACACCTAAGACATTATATGCTGAATCAAGAAATGAAGGTCATGGTAAAAACAGACCATTTACGAACTTTTCTCACGCAAGGGTCATTATCTAAAAAGGTTGGACATTTTTATAACCTTAATGGGAGAGTTCAAATTAACATTTGTAAATTAGAAGTCAATTAAAGGACAAATCATCATGGATTTGTTAGCTGACAACCCATTAGACGGAGGCGATTTGGTAGATTTAGACTTTCCAGATGAATGCGTATACTACATTGAAACTCGACCCGCTATCTCTGAGTTTCCTAGGTACACTTATATCATTAAATATATCATAGACCATACGTACCCAGAGGCAGGTTACACCACAACAAAGAATGTGGTTATGCATAATCGTAGCTAAATATGTCATTATAGAGCAGGTGCTGTATCGAAAAAGCATTCAATGGAATGCTCCTAAGGTGTGTCGACATAGAAGAGTCCAAGAGGATTCTCCATGAATCCCACAGCGGTATATGTGGAGGGCCACTTCGGTGGCCATGCCACCGCTCAAAAAATACATCGAATGGTCTATTTCTGGCCCACTCTAGAACATGACGTGATAGAGTTTTGCACACAGGTGTCATAAGTGCTAATAATTCTCCCACGAAATCCACATGCCAACACAAGCTCTACAACCAATCGCAACTCCATATCCCTTTTCTACATGGGGTCTAGACTTAATAGGAAAGTTCTCTCCCTCATCCACAAACAGCCATAATTTTTATAATCATGGCCACTGAATATTTTACCAAATGGGTGGAGGCCATGCCTCTTACTACTGTACCTGGTTCTGTGATTGCCAAGTTCATTTTGAACCAAATCATTTGCATGTACGGTATCCCACAAATCATTATCTCTGATAATGGAACTTCTTTTAAAAATGAAGAAGTTCACGAACTATGTAGTAAATTTAAGATAAGCCATCATACGGCTTCCTTGTATTATCCCCAAGCCAACGGACAGGCTGAAGCAACAAAAAAAACACTAAAAGCCATTCTCCTTAAAACGGTGAAAGAAAACAAGCAAGATTGGCATTTGAAGTTATATCCGGCCTTGTGGGCCCACCGAACCTCAATAAGAACACCAACAGGAGCAACTCCTTTCTTGCTAGTATTTGGGGGCAGAAGTAGTTCTCCCGCTTGAGGTCGAAATACCCAGTCTCCGCATTTCACTACAAGGGATTCTGGATGAAGACGCTTACAGAGAAGCACGTCTTTCCCAACTAGAAAGCCTAGATGAAACTAGGTTAGATGCTGAACAGCGGCATAGAGCTTATGCTGACCGAATGTGCCGGTAGTATAACAAGAAGGTCTATGAACGCGATATATACGAAGGTGATCTAGTTCTAAGACTAGACAGCCGGATCGACAAGAAGACCGGCGAAGGAAGGAAATTCCGGCCCAAATGGTTGGGCCCATACCGAGTCATGAAGGACTACGCAAATGGTGCTTACCTCTTATGTACGCTAGAAGGTGAGAAATTTGGCGAAACAGTCAATTCCCTGCACCTCAAGTGATTCTACGCATAAGCAACTAGCACTACTTGTATAATTATCTACATTACATCTTCATATAGATTAAGATCATTTTGTCCACTTGTTTTTTACATAAATTGTGATCAAGGAACCTATTCTCAAAGCAATTCATTACAAACTCATGATGTTTTTGGCATAAATTTCTTTAATCATACCTCTCCATCTTCATGTATCATCGAATCATCTCGGAATCTTTTATCAAATAAAATTAGACATGACAAAGTCCTAATGGTAACCATACCAAGATCTGCAAGTTTGTTCTTGCTTTGATTTCTTCTTAGGATAGGTGTCTTGCCTATGGTCTGTTCTAAAAGCTTCATGGTGTCACATCTATCCCATATATACATCTCTTTGGAAATAAGCATATACTGACATTTTACTCAAATAAGCAAGTCAAAAAGTGATTAAACAAAAAAATTTATTTTTACACATTTCCTTGCCCCACCAACCTTCGGTGATGAGCTTGCGTCTCTTACTAGTGACGTAGGGTTGGGAAAGGATGGAAATGCCCTTACTCGCCTATGCCTTGCCCACGGTGATAAACCCACGCTTCTTACTAGTAGCATGGGGCAAAGTGTAGGGGGTCCTCTTGACAAAGCAAACGTTAAAAGGTCATAAACAAACAATTCAAACTTTGAGTCAAAAATGAATGAATCAGATGTTCAAAATCCCAAGAGAGTTAAAATCCTAAAAACCCAGATTTTGTCTACTATGTGGCCATCTACGGGTCTAAGTCTAGATAAACCGCAAAGCAAGTTGCATCCAAAACTATGAAGTCATTCGGGTAGAGTAAGCTTGTAGTTTTCAATTTGGTTCCACCAAAGCTTCGTCTGTCTTTCATCACTATCATTTCACCATATTTCATAACTTGCGCCCTTCTTGGCTCTTGGTGATGAGCCCTCACATCTTACTAGTTGCGTGGAGTTAGGAGTGGGGCAAGTTAATCTGTTCATCATACTGGTTATTTTCATCACTTTGCCAAAACAAACATGAGGTATCCAAATTGCTCACAGAAGCTAAAATTCAAGATCACAATATATCTACAATATCATGTATCAGCATCATGAAACACAAAAAGAAAGCAAACATTTGCATCATCTGTTTTCCATTGCATACATTCTAGAAAGCATGCAAACATACATCATAGTATACACAAGGAAACTAGAAATAGAAAGGAAAACATGAGTGACAAGCTTTTGATCCAAAAATGAATGCATATATATAAATAATCAATGTTTATATACAATGCCATCATGCTCTAAGCATGGTCAAAATGCTCAAAGAGCCCGTGATATACAAAGAATATATAATACAAAGTACACGAAGGCCAAGAGGCCTCTCAATCCCTACGCGACCCCTCCGAAGGTGCACGCCCACGCCTAGGACTCTGGCTACGCCGACGCTCTGAATGTACAGAAGGCTCGGGGTCTCGAGGGGCAGCCGCGGTCTCACCACGAGAATGGCTCCTCATGAGGCGCTCAGCCGTCCTGTAGCCCGCTAACTCTGTGCGGAGGGTCGATACCATCCTGGCCACATGCCAAACAGGAGCGAAGACATCGGTATGCCTACCGGCTGCTGAGGGCTCCCCGGCATCTAAGGATAGCTCCGCGCGGGGTCCTATCCATGGGGATCATCAGGGAATCGGTACATACCCTGTGGATCAAATCCCACCACTCGTCAACAGTCTCTGTAAACAAAGGAGAAAAATGAATTAGAAACCAAGCAAGAGGCTGAAAGATACAAGATAAAAACACAAGGAGAGATGGCAATTAAGACAAATCCTAAATTAAATAAACATTAAAAGGGAGAAGGGTAACTCACTCGGATCCCCAGGCATCCAAGATGGGTCGCTGGGGCCGGCACCTGCCGCGGATGATGCTGCCGACTGAGGGGCTGCTCCTGTGGTAGGGGCAACATGTCACCCTACAACTGACTCATCCTCTCCGCCATGGCCCTGAGAGAGTGGCTCCTCTGAAGCTAGAGTGTCCTTCTCTGCACTCTGCTCAGCCCTCTCTGCCTACATAATATCCTGAGTGTCATGCCACTCAGGATCGTCTGTCCTCGGTCTCCTCCTCTGTCCCTCCCTCCATGAGCTCCTCAGAGTCGGAATCAATATCTATAGGGTCATCGCTACTATGAGTAGGACCCGCAGCAATCTGAAGTAAAGGTGCCCGAGGCACACCAGCTCTCCCTCTAGCATGAACTATCCTCCTGGCTGCAATGGGAATGCCAGGAGTGATCACTGTCCAACCACGGCCTCTAGGCCCCCCTCTAGCCTCGCGAACTGATCTGTAAACTGGCGCCACTGGGGGAAGCATGCCCATATATGGTAGGCCAAACTGCTGAGGAACCCTGCCAAAAGGATGTACCTCTACTCGCCCCACTCGATCAATGAGCTGCCCTGTGGTGGAGCAGAAGATCAGGGTAAGATTCTCCTCGCCCCATATGCTGGCCATAAGCCGGTACGGTGTCACCTCCATGTCTGTAGTAGTAAGGGAGGCAACTGGCTGATGAGGTGCTCTGAGCACCAACATATCTGTCCATCTGGCTTCCCTCACAGCCCCAGGATCTGCTACCTCCACGCCTCTACCATAAGGGATAAAGCACTCATACACCCAACTCATAACTAAAGTCAGGTGGCTCAATGACTGTCCCTGTAAACGGACCACCCTGTATAAATCATGGTAGGTGGTCCCCAGAATATCTGCACCCCAGGCGTATATCCATCTGTACCCCTCTATTTGCGCAATGATGGGGGCCCAACAGTATAACAATGTATCCCCTCCCTTGTCCCCGATCAGTCTCGAGGCAAGGATCCCCATGACGGCCTGTCGAAGTATGGGGATAGGCAAAGAAGGAATGGATCGAACTCTCACTCCCTTCTTCGACCCCGTGGAGATAACTGCATCTCCCATATATGCTGCCCACTATGCAATCTGTGCCTATGAGCCTGCTGTCTCTAATGTAAGTCTCCGCCCAATGATTGGGACTCCTAGAATGCAGTAGACATCCTCGAGTGTAATGGTCCACTCACCACGGACCCTTGGCAGTCGGAAGGTGTTCCGATCTACATCCCAATAAGAAAATAAGTAACAAAGGATGTGACTCGATGGTGCAACATGGGGCACGCGCAATATACGCAGTATGTCGGCCCTCTGTAGTGTGTCCTCCTCATCTTGCGAGAGGGCATCCAGTACTCCTGAGAGCCAATCACACTCTCTCTCCCTGCTCCATCTAATGTACTCCGCTCTCACCTGCATACACCTAAAAACACACAAAACAGAGCAAGTTAATATCTGAACAATACCAAGATGGTCGTAAAAACGTATAGAAGTGCAAGAAAATACAAGTGCAATCTCAAAATTTAAGTTCTTTTGCATTCTGTTCAGAACCGCCGCCCCCTGAGTAGGGAGGCGGTTTTGTAACCGCTGCCTTAAGGGCGGCAGTCATGTAACTGCCACCCTGAACAGGGTGGCGGTCGTGTAACTGCCGCCCTGGCTAGGGCGGCGGTCGTGGTCCGAAAACCCACGCGGGTTTTTAATCCTAAAAAGCCTAAAACTAGCAAAAAGTGACCATTTGACCTAAAAATGGAGCCTACCCAGTAGGCGCCCCCCCTAGATGGACCTTTTGAACCTAACATTTTCAAAAATAACCCCCCATTACGACAAATTTAACATTTCAAATTTAAAGGGGGAAAAATGCAAAATTAAAGAAAACCAACCTGTGATCTAGCAGGGCGGTGTTCCGCACGTGGAGGCATGATCACAATCTCGCTGTGGATGTTTTGACTCTATTCACGAAAGAAACCGTCACCGTGGGTCCTAGAGCTCAAAATCAATCAAATCAACTCGCACAAATGAATAGGAAAATGGGCCCACTTTCATATATATAACACCCTGATCCATTTTAAAAGACTTTTTCACAGGTTTGGAGCACTGATGGAGGTAAGTTCCTATCCCTGCACGAATGGTACGTTCTCATTCCCTATTATTTTAGCGTTTATTTTCCAAGTTATTGTATCTATTTGCACTTGAGTTCTCTTTTCATTTTGCAGGTAGCGGGAATTTCGGATGGCGTCGTTTCAACACACGGATGAGTAAGGTATAACTTCTAACTCCCCATTTCGGGACTGCCATACTCGGACCCACCGTTTTATGCCTCTTCATGGCTAAAATGCTTCTCCGAGGGGGCAATATGTACGTACCCAAAATTGTAAGGTACTGTACTGCCGGAACAGTGTAACAAGTGCCCCAATGATGATACAGGTCTCCTCGCAAGGTGTTCGGGATCCGGAAAAGCCCTCGGAGTATGCGTTAACATCCCGCATGCCCTGCTTAGCCCCCGCACCCTTTGTTTTCCCATTTTTCCCTCTTTCCTTGGCCTCTTGATCTTCAGTGACGAAACCACCGCCCTGCAGGGCGGCGGTCTCGTGACCGCCACCCTGATCAGGGCGGCGGTCCTGTAACCGCCGCCCTACTTAGAGCGACGGTCCTGCGCGCGTTTTCCAGAACGTTCTTTTGATGCAACACGCATGAAATATCATGATTCACCAGCTTTTCCTTGCCGACTTCAGCATGCATTTATGTTTTTGGTCCCCTGGAATAGTGTTTTTCCTTTTTTTATTGTTTAGGAGTTCAGTTTGGTTTTGATTTTTGGGTGATTGAATTCCTATAAATGCATGGCTTGTGCTCAAACAAATAGGCCTGGATTTTAAAGATTGATCTTTGCTCTCATTTCCTCATTTTAGTATTTTAGCTTGTGATCTTGTTTAGAAGCCATAGTTTCAATTCACTTGCATCTTTAGTTAGATTACTCAGTTGTTGGTAAGCCACATACCCATCTTGTGTAGGTAGTGCTGTCATTTCATCCAATCCGGTCTGAAGCTTGCCTCTGAATTTCTCTTTGCTATAGATTTAATTTTCATTGTTGCTTAGAGTTCTTAGTTCAGTTCATTATATGCCTGGTTAGCTTTATTCAGCTGTTGGTAAGCCACATATCCAGCTTGTGCAAACAGTGTCGTTATTTTATCCAATCCATTGGAACATAATACCTTAGGAAGCCATTAAAGTTGCAGGTTTTGCTCTTCGAATAAGATAGTTACAAGTTCTGGTCGCTTCATGTTGCATGAATCACAGTAAAATCCCGTTAGGAATCGAATAAGCCAAGCTCTGTACTCTTGCGCTGTCCCTCTCCTACTCGCATTTTCAGTTTGCATTCCGAGCTGTCCTTGTCCTAAAATCTACTCCTATCGATGCTAGCATTACACGCTTTTCTGGATCCACGTGAACAGGAAAGAACGAGGAGATCATACTGAGGGGACGATATCACACACACCATCAGATTTGCCACTGTTCTGCGGAATTGAGGTTTTAAATTTCAAAGTTCTAGTTAGAATCATATCAAATAGAGTAGATAAATTGCTTCATTTCAGTAAATTCTATTCTCGATATTGCCAGGGAAGCTGTGAGGATTGATAGTTTCTGAGAAACTATGATTCACTCCTCACTTCTGAGGTGGGATCGAGAATCTTGCAGATAAATTAGATGAACTATTTTATTTATTTAGAATAATTCTAAAAATCGCACAGGCAAATAACTACACTTGGTTATCTTATCTGTTTTAAATTATTGTTTAGTTATTATTCCTATATACGCTTAAAATAGTTTTCTTTCCTTAAAATTGTTAAAAGATTTCTTAGAAGAATAAAATTTATATATATGTTAGATTTAGTCCACGTAGTTAAAATTTGCTTCATTACAGTTAGATTTACATTTCATTTCGTATGACAATCACGGGACCTCAGGAGCCTAGGGAATATATATTTGAGCCAATCGTGTCTCAACCAAACCTCGTCACAGCAATAGTTGACATAGACCAAAATCTCAGAATACAAGTATTCCGAACAACCACAGATTTACAACTGATCAGTTTTCAATTAAGAGGGTTAAACATAGAAGACGACCAAGCACACACGTTTTGGTCAAACCAACCAAACTACAGATTGCCCTAGGTAAAGCACTCACATGACTGTAGAAGGGTTCGAAAGAGAACAAACGTTTGGTTGTGATCCTTTGGTCCCACATCCGGGTGCAGGAGACACTCTCACAGACATAGACACCAGTTTAAGGATCCAAGTTACGCGAACGCCTGTGAGATATTCTAAGAAAATCACACAGTTATTGGTCCTAAATATAGAATCTGAGAAAGCATACGATTACTAGATACTAGGGATTAGAACTTGATTTCACGTATGACCATAACAGGACCACAACAACCAAGAGTCTATGGTTGTGATCCACATATCCCATAGCCCAACGAGTCCACAGGTCAATCAGATATAGACACTAGCCTACGCACCTTGGTATTTAGATCCACTCCACTTCCACTCATCATCATCGAACAATTGTCCTTACTAGATATAGCGGCTAATGAAGCTAGAGAATTCTGGACTAGCCCAGAGAATCGTCCGTAGAGTCAATTATATTCACCATCCATTATATGACCTTATCAGGAGACATACACGAAACTATCCTAGGTCATTTTCCACGTATTCCACAACCCATAGATCGAATCACGCCAGATCTCGATATTGATTGGAGCCTTCGAGCAGTCATCCTTGCCGATCGATCTTTCACACCAGTCCAAGCTAGAAGGGCCTTCTTTTCCTTAGATTCACAAATTACACTAGTGCGTGTCGAAGACATTAGACTGCCTAACTATTTTGTCTGCATCCCACGCATATTCTACCCCCACCGGCTGTCTCAGCATGACCTCGAGAGGTCGGGTACGCGGAAGAGTTACTTGTAGATTCTCAAGCTCGCCTGTCGCTTTTCCGACGTACAGTTTCATCTCTACATTTCAAACTTGTTAAAAATTCGTACATATACATTTTCAAATCTCATATCATGAGCTTTGATGTCAATTTTATTTGTACTAAACATGTTACATGAAGACTTTCATACATGAGCAGATTTTATATCATGAGTGGTAGCCTTTTGTGGCCATTTTTTTCGCACGAAACATGAATACATTTGATATTTTTTTTTATAGTTAATTATTTTATAGTTGATGTGGTTTGTAATTATTTTAGGGAAATTATGCTAGTGTTGCATCATTTGTTTGGTTGGTCTGTTGTTGAAAAAACCTTTTTTGTATAGTCGATAATGGGTGGGATTGATAGTGGTAGTGTGGGAATATAGATGAAACATTACATTGATTTGTTCTATGTGTACATTTAAATTTGTTACAAATTCATACATGTACAGTTGCAAATCTTATATCACGACATTTGAACTAAACATGTATACATGAAGACCTTTGTACATTTGCAGATTTTATATCATGAATGGTATCCTTTTTGTGGGCAATTTTTTTTTTCACTAACCATGAATACATTTTATACCCCTTGAACGACACTGCCACTTTGGATACAAGAAGTGTTTAGTAAAGTAGTAGTGGAGGTGCTATAAAAGTAGAGGGTAGTATTTACGACGGGTTGAGTGATTGTAGTCTTGACCCTTCCTTTCTTCTTGATCCAAGTGTTGTTACGCACGTCATTTTTGAGTACCTTTCGAATAAAAAAGGAGGTGAAATCCAAAAATTTGTAAGCAAGGGAACTCTGTAGAAAGGTGTGAATGTCAAACCTTGGCTTTTCAGTGGTTCCAATGTCAACAGTTGCTTTATGCAAAGTAAGTCCCTGGGACTTGTGGATAGTTAATCCCCAGGCCATTTTAATCAGAAATTGTCTTCGATTCCCTCTCGAAATAGGGGGTATGGGAATATGTAATGGGTTGGAGGGATTCCAACATGGGTCGTTGTATCAATCAAATTTGAAAACAAAAAATAAAGGTAATGTTGGTGGTGGCATTGATGCGTCGTAGACATTGTCGGTGATTTTTCCTATAGAACCATTTACAAGGCCTATGTTAACCCAAAAATTTATAATGCAAAGGCCTGCCTAGATTGTGGATGCGGAGATGTTGAATGTCGAAACACCGGTAGGGGTGAACAAAAGGAGAGGTGAGGGAGATGCAGTTGATGCTATTGTGAATGAATTTCATGTTTTATTTATCAGAAATTATTTTCCTGTGCTAGTTGTTCCTTGAATTATCAATCTTAGTGGAGGTAGAAGGGATTTGTTTGCTAAATGGTGTAGTAAGGTATCAAGAGTTAGTTGTTGTTCTGAAGACAACGGTAGTGTGGAAGATGTCGGTGTGGCCTATATGCTGGTGTTAATTACGTTTGACTTTTCTCTCTCAATGAATGATGAACCAATTATCTACAAATTAGGTGGAAGATCAGGTATGTTCCAATTATTGTGTATGTCAAAATATCATTTCCCCAACATTTCAAGACTGTCAAGACACATGTTGTTTCCTGAAAGAAATTGTGCGAAGACCTGTCATTCATGCAATGGTTCATGTTGAATACTGCATTTGACCTCAGAGTCAGAACTAACATCTGTAGCATGCCATGTGTTTGCGGTAATGCGTAAAAAATGCCACGGTCTGTAGTTTTGCTTGAACAAGTCCCAAGTGCCATTGTTGTCATGTGGGGTTGAGCCAAATTTAGAGGCAATATTTTTGAAAGGCTTGTATAGAAGGAGTTATGACCAATAGAAAAGGTCATATGACGTTGAATCTTGAGCTGGGACATCCACAAATCTTGGGTGAACCCGAACAATTACTTGACTTGATCGCAGTTTCCATTTATCACCTTTACAGTTCTTGTTGTAGCTCCAATCTCAAGAAACCTGAATAAGAGGTAGGTGTTCTATGGTTGCAAGGTGAACTATATATGCATCCAAGAAAGCAGTTGTTTCTTGTACATCGGTGTCACTTTCAACAACACATCTCAAGATTTTTTTTTCCAACATTTAATGATACAAATGAACGGCTCACATAACAAGTGGTAATTTTTGTAGCATGTGGCATGTTTTTTGTGCGCTTATGTCATGTTCAACAAAAAAAATTTTGTGAGCATTTTATAGATTGTAATATGTGATCGAGAATCCGTGTCAGCATCTCTTGAAAATATGGATAGCATTTGGTGATAGGTTTTTGAACATTGCTCTACTTTTGAAGCATATTTTGCAATATACTTAAGAACTGCATGGCGGGAAAGTATCGATTGGCAATCGACATTTGCTCTCCATATGGGTATCATAGCTTGATTGTGGATGTTCAATCTATCATTGTTTCTCGAAGGGAGGTACTTAATTTTCCCATCACTTTCAATGAGCAAGGATGAAGTAGTTTGCGTGGGCCAGGAGACATTGTACCTGCATTATAACTGTGATTTCTTTTTACGCAAGCATGTTTGCTTTGGACATTTAGTGTGGCGCTGAACACAAGTAAGTAGTTCTTCAAGGTACACATGTGGGGAGGATGATAGAATTTTTGTTGTATCTAGCAAACAAGGGTCATCTAGGAGTGACCTACGAACAAAATCCAAGTGGTTGCAAGTCGGGAGGGGGTTCCAAGTAGACACAAACTTTTTTTTTTTTTTTTTCCTCAATAATTGTTGTATCCTCCCAGTCCATTGCATCATCTTTAGGGGTGTTCTCAAGCCATAATAAACTATGGACATGTGTGGAGCCTCTATGTTGTCATTCATACATGCAAGATGAGGGAGCATAAATATTAGCTATATAGTTTGGAACAAATAAAAAAGTATATTTTATTACATGTACCAAAATTCTATTGCTCCAAGTTCCTTCTGCAATATAAACATGTTTGATATTATTTTTTTCCTATGGGGTGTATTTCCAATGTTTTTATTACTTTTGGTAGGTCCTTCTGGCCTCTTCTTAAACAGTTCAAATTCTTTGACCTTTTATTTGACATTTGATATGATGGCTGATTGAAGTTATTTATTTTTATTATTCAAGTACCATCACATGCAAATTTCATTGCTTACCTCCCTCCTTCTTTTAATGTAGATACATCTATCTACAAAAGAAATTTACCGAACCGATGCTTTTATATTGAACCCTTGTTTCCTTGCACTTATGCATGGAAACTATTGAGTACTACATGACTAATGCAATTGCAATAATGATTTTATTTGGTAAATAAAATGATCCTTTTTTGTTGCTTTTTAAGATGTAGCTTTGCGAGTAAGATGAGCCCCTGTCTTGGGATTGATACATCCCAAATTAAAGCAACAAGCAAAACTCAATATTGGATGGAGTACATGTTGCTTGGGAATTTACTTGCTTGTTTTGGGCTCAGAATACCTTATTTTAACAATAATTTTAAATGGAAATATGTTATGTTGACATGGGATTTGACAGTTTAATATATAGTTGTGAACTTAAGCACACCAAGATACAATTTTATTGATAATCCTAATCAGAAAGTGTGAGAGAGGCATGCACCAGAATATTGGGCAGCTTCCAATATGATGGCTAATTGGAGCACAACTATAAATGGGATTTCTTAAGTCTATGAATAGCTTAGGTTATTACGTTCCTGTTTTTTTTTTATAAATATGTAACAGAAAAATTACAAAATATTAACGTAGTTTTCCCTCAAACTAACTTTAAAGATGCTTGAAAACACTATATAAACAAATTGGTTGCATTAAGAATGGGGCACCTTTAAGGTTTTGATAGATTCAACATGATGGGTCGTTAACAGAAAATACTACAACTAATCCAAGGTAAGCGGTGAGAATAAAACCTCAAGGTAACAAAAGATCTATTCAAAAAATCATGTGACTGGTTTTCCTATGAGTACACCAATTGACGCTATATCCAAACTTTCCTGACTGCAGGGATCCCGATTTGTATCACTAAAAATAGGAAATAAAAACAAAATGTGCATCAAAACCATCAAAACGGGCGTCAAATTAAATTGCACTGAAAAAACGTCCAAACAACTATCAAATTTGACACAATCATGTGAACGACCGCAAGGCCCTTTCCCATAGGGGGACACCTTTGATATAATTACTCATGGAAGCCATCAATTTAACATAAAATACATTGCTTGGGTTGTAGTTGGGTTAATTCCACATTGGTAATAATTGAGGATTCATTACTTATGGAAGCCAATGATTTAACATAAAATACATGATTAGGTTGTAATTGGGTTGATTCCATAATGATAATAATTATGAGGGATAATTTATTAGGCAATATATACTTCAAATACTTGAGCAAATAGAAAAAAAAGTAAAAGATGAAACCTTGAATTTGTAAGCACATAGAGCAAGTTTACTAGTATAAGATCTAATACGAGTAAGAACTCCATTAGGTGTGTAGCATACACAATTGTCTTCGACTTCAAAATTCTGTGCAAACACTCTTGTGATATTAGATGGTCAATTGATAAGACACATTTAGTTTTTAAGTTCAAGGAATAACATTAATCACAATCTGTTGTAAAAAACATTCAATTCTAATTAGAGCCAGTGAAAATCTTAGATTAAAGAGTTAAGCTCCTGTATGTGCATTCACGACACTAAAAGGGTCATCAAGAAGATATATATCTGCATCTCGGTAAATAGAACAAGCAAGCTATATTATTTTCTTTTGTCTACCACTTAAATTGATTCCCCTTTCTCCAATCTTTGTTTGATCCCCATGAGAAAACAATGACAAGTCCTTATTCAAAGCACAGGCTTTAAGAACATTTTCATACTTGCTTCTATCCATCATTTTTTCTGAAAAGGATGTTATCTTCAATATTTTCAATTTAAATCCATAGAGTGTGTGGAACATAGGATTTAGTACCTCTGTTCTTTACAATCCCTGCTAGCTTGGGTATTTCACCCAAAATACCGGAAAAAAGGCTGAATTTTCTTGAACTAACCGACCCACAGATTGCAACTTTCATTCCTTGTGTTAGATGAAAAATTATCCCTCTTAATGTTGATATTTTTTAAAGATGATCCCATGAAAACTCTGCATCTTTAATATCAATTTCAATGTCAATTGAATAACCCTCTGGTATATTTTCTATTGCATTGGATTGAATCATCTTCATGTAAAAATGTGGAAATTCTTTCTAGCGACACATTTGTTTAAGCAAGCATAAAAACTAATTCTAGTAGATTATAGATAGGGTCTGAAGTATCTTTAAAGTTTCCAGAGCAGAAAGAACTCTACCTGCCATTAGAGTGATCTCCATTAGCACACAAGAACCAATGGTAGAAAAATACTCAATCGTTGGTGTTTCCCAACAGATAAAAGTCGCTACGACAAACTCTTAACCCAAGATCTTGGGCTTCATAGGTACATTTTACCTTGTCATTATTATCAAAAATATTTTTTTCAAAAATATGAATACATTTTTGAATAGTCATTATTATAATAAACACACAATAATAAATAATGTAACGTATAGTGTTTTATAAACAAATATCCCATATAAGAGTATTTAAAATGTCCAACGAAAAAAAATACCAAATGGGATAGAGGAGTGATTCAGTGAATGCTAATAACAAAGTAGTTTAATCAAAGAAAATGTGGGACATCACATGACTAAAGTGAACATCAACTCACTAAACTTGAGCGCTTCTTTTATATCCACGCCCAAAACCTGCAAAATTAACTATTTTCTTTCAAGATCTTCAATTTCAGTAGCTTACCTTCAGAACATCTTTAGGATCTGAGATTTGTACCTAGAAATAGTCTTGGGAGGAAATAATTCATTAAACTTCACCGTCCTGCACCAATTTCTCGATCTCCTCTTTATTCAGTCGCCCCTTATCGTTGGTGATGGTAATCTTGTTCTTCACGCCGTGGTGACCCATAGATTCCAAAGATTCTAAGTTGTATGCATTTGGGATTTTTATTTTAATTACGCCGGAAGCCTAATAGACGCATATGTCACCATGGATGAGTTTGATGAGAGACATAAGTAGATATCAAGCCCTCTTCTTGGACCTTGATTGTCTTCTCTTTATCTTATTTCTAATTTGTTGTAGCAGATCCCTCCTTTAGCTCAGTCACATCTGTGGAGTCTTTTTTAACACTTTGATTAGTCTCATCCTTCCTTTTGTATGTTTGAGCTTGTGCTTAGGTTTTTGTGACTCTTTCTTCAATTAACTTACATTACAAAACCTTGCAATGTGCCATATCTTATGGCACCTAAAACATTCAATCTTCCTTCCTTTGCACTCATAAGCCCTATGACCATATACATTCCAAGCATAACAATACCCCTTGAATGTGGTTACATACATCTTTTTTCTTTGATGGCTCATTTTTTGAAATATTTTTACAAGATGTCCCCTTTTATTGGCAATAATAGCAATTTAACTCTATATCTTTGACCTACCTTTTGCTCCTTATTTTTCTTTACATTCTTCTTTCTTTCTTATCTCCACAATGTTTCCTTTCCTTTTTCATCATCCTTATTTTCACCATAAGCACCACATTTTGTAACAATTACCATGAAAGACACCATACCTATATGCACTTGGATGCCTGATAGGTGATCTTCTAGGAGGTGGAAAATCTTGATCTCTCTTCCTCGCTTGGCTGCTTGATTTCACTTGATTCTTCTTCATTCTTCTTGGATGAATCCTCATTGAGGCCTAAGCCTATCCTATCACCATAGATATTTTTATTTCCTACCATCTTACTCATATTTTGTGAGATCTCTTGGAAGGATAATAACTTGCTTATTATGGCAGATAACTCCTTCTTCAGGTATTCATTTTTAGTATCATATTTCAGATAATATTCTATTTATATCTTCAACTCAGCTTAGGCATCCTCAAGTTTATTTTTAAGAAATTGAATATTTCATCATGAGATCTATAAATTTTGTAAATATGTTCACCATGCTCACCTACCCATTTCCTTATCATGAAGGTATTGATTTGAATTGTCTCCAAATCTGCAGGTGGCATCTTGTCACCAAAGATCTCCCTCTAGCTTGTTAGGATACATCCAAGGGTCTTCTCTGATACCATTTTTTGGAGGTAAAAAGGACCAAGGGGGGGTGTAAATCAATCCCCAATAACACATTTTCCACACTCATGCTTCAAACCCTAACCACACATGCTCATATACAACACATCAAAGCATACAACATTTTCAATGAATTATAATCAATGAAAATAACATAATATGATCTATAAGACATGTATATTGACAATAAGATCATATCCACACACTCATATAGATTCTCAAATCATATCACTAAGCATAGTGTCTTCAACAATGATCCACAAGATACAATAAAGTGCTCTCAAGACAATCAATGTCTTATAAATACATATGAAGAAATAAAAACTATGAGAATGTCTTAAAACTTCAATATCAGATATGAAAACTGCTTAGAAACCTGAAAGTAACATTGAAATTATATGAAGATAACATCCAAACTCAAGCACCCAATTTTTCCCTCCTTCTCCAACTCGCTCTTAAGGAAACAACACCAACTTTGCACTTGCTCAAATTCTCATCATGAAAACTCAACCACAAGCTGTCCTAGAATTATATTCCAAGTGTTTTGGGATAGTACCAGACATTTTTTATTTGCATCAAAAGGGTTCTTCAAAATAATATAAAAAGGGGTTTCAAAAGCTAGAAATAATAAACCCATATCTTTACTTTTATAGCCTCTCCAAGGCTCAAATTCAAACTCAAACATTTTCCCTCATTTGTCTCGACCCATGAATCATAGAAACTTTATAAATTAAAATAATAACAGTTACAAGTGACCCAAGTAGGCTGACCTAGATTAAACCATCATTTTATGTGCCAATTTTGGCTCAATACCCTATGGGCACAAAGATAAATATGCCCTTACTTCAAAACCAGCCTTATTCATAACCCATAAATCACCACACATGTTTAAATTAACATTTAAAATTCATACATGGTTACAATTAATATCAACTAGATAAATTATTTCATTTAATGGGCCCAATGCTCTTTGTATTTCTCAATTTTTTTGTTTCTTGCACCCTTCAGCATCCTATAAACTTCATAGTGCCACCAATTAACTTATATTTGAAAAAAACATGACATGTGACCACTAAAAATAAATTACATATCCATTATAACACTTATAAGTAAGTTATAAGTCATGAAAAAATCTTTACTTCAATCCACAACAACATTTTCATGTACCATTTCAACCCACCAAAACAGATTGTTTCCAAAGGTTAGATCATAAAATCATTTATACATACACTCAAGACCTCTAAATAGATTCATTGGATGCCCAATTAATCCCTCTTCATATTACAAGTGATACAAAGAATCAACCAATCCATCTTATTCTTTAACAAATTTCAGGCTTCCACCAAAATAGATGTTGTCTTAAACTGCTAAAACTATTCTTACTCAAACAATGCCCTATAAGCCCTTGTCAAATGACCTCATCATGAGGAAATTCTTATATAAATGAATATATATATGAATCTAATTTTCTGAACAACTTTAATAATCTCAAAACTCCACCTGTAGCTCAGAGTTATGACCATTTTACTAGACCCCTACCATTTGAGACCCCAAAATTGTCATTTGGCCAGTCAACCTGTTTGGACCTCAAAACACCATGAACCTCAATGAAAATTCCCTAAAACCTCCATGGAAATAAATCAAAACTCCTAAACATCACACAACATCAATTTTTCATGTTACTCTTTTGGAACATCTTGTCCCTAAAACCTTCTTCTCTAGAAAATGCTATTTTTAGGTGGGGCCCACATACCACCATGATTTTAACCATACATTTTTGGAAATTATGAGGATTCCCCTACAAAATCCAATAATCAAATTATCACTCTCAATCAAAAATGGGTTTGTATACTTCACTTTTTGTCAACTGCTCCTAGATAAGGTTTAACTAGGGTTTTAGACTTCTTAACATTCGTTCAGAAAACTGTGACGATCAACTAAACTCATTATTTTTTTGAATCCTTCTAAAATAACCATATAATAATACCTAAAAGGCATAATTTCCCATTTAAATCACACACTTCACAACGAGCATTTAAAGTTGCACTTTGAGCTAGAAATGCACAAGATTTTGACCGTGTCTCAAAAAAAAAGTCATATCTTACAAAATTCACATCATGGTGACCTTAAAGTTTTCTGAGATAACTATGCCTCATCCTTATAATATCTCCAATCATCAGAATGATAACACAATATCCCAATCTCTCCAGTCACTAAGACTTACGTATGCTTACATGTTAGATCCTCATAGTAGTAACTAGGGTCACTGAAATAATGCAATAAATCAACATGAAACCTTTGAAAATGACCCAAGCATACCTCATATGTCATTATATACCTATTTTCATGCTTTCATGAGCTCAAATGGCTCCAATACACTCTGTCACACCTCCAAGAAAACATACCTACTCCCAATGAGCACCTGTAATTAGGTGAACCAACTTTATATGCACCATACCACTGTTGTGAGTTCTTAAGCACCCTCAAATAATTATATAAAACATGTACACATGCTTCCCAAGCAACCAAGAAGCACAAACTACCAAGCTACACCTCCTAGGTACCTATATAGGCTTGCTAGAGCCAACACACCTCAATGAATCCCATTGTAACAACTGATATACATCTGAACCAGTATGTGTACATTAATAACATCATCAAGACATCATCATATAAAAATCACTTTTTCATTAATGTGGTCTTTCATCAATGAAAACACCTATGAAGATTACATGCCAACATATTTTTCTAAGGACATCCCAACATGTAAAGAATCTATCAAACTACATACCTTTCAATCTTTGAAAAAAAATGACAATCCAATACCTTAATTCTCATGCATCAACCATTAATATATTATCAATGAAACTTAGAAATACATTTTCAAAAACAAGATACACACATAAAATAAAGACATATATGTATTCCACTATAAATCTTCATACAATAATGTTTTTTTTCTACTTCACTCCATGTTTTCTTTCATCCTCCACATAAGGAATTAAATTTCCAAAAAAACTTTGCACTCTCCTATATTCTAATTCACCTACTTCTAGAATTGTAACTGATTTTCTAAGACTCGTTATGGTTGTTAATTTATGACATTTGATCTTCCCATAACCATGAAAACTTATAACTTCCCTTTTACATTATTTTAAGCATCCTAATGATTCACTAGCACACAAATACTCATCACACATATCCTAAAACCTAACAAGATACTTTTAATCCCAAGGAAACCTATAAAACATGACTTACATAATTAATTCCCTCATTAAAATTTGTATTTACATTTATGAGGGAGAACATCCAATTTTAAATTTTGAATCACTCACCCACTCAATACTCCATCTTACGACTCCACACATTCCAAACTCTCAACTTAACCTCATAGCCTTGAAATTTTTTCATTTTAAATGTCTTCTTGATGACGCTCTTGCATCATTTCCCCTATTTTACATACAAGATATCAATTCTATCCATCAAAATGATAACCGTGATGTGCCTTTGGAGCCCCTTAAAGCACAACCTTGAAACATAAGGAAATCCATATCGCACTCCTTTTGACAATGAAAATAATGATGTGGATCCTATTCAAGTTAATATTTTTCTCAAAATTTTCCTATATATTTGTGATAATCCTTATTACCTTGATCATATTATCAAGGCCCTCCTCACCTCTTGGATTTCTTGTTATCAACAATATAATTATAGGTAACTTTATTAGGGTGTTATACCCTACATCTTCCACTATTATAACATCTATTATCATTAATTCTATGGTTATTGTATTCTTTGACGAAACCAATCCCCCCTTGAATCGTTACCATGTATGTTCCTATGTCTATTATTACCCCTATGGGTTTCCCACTCTTATTCAGATACATAGGATCTTAAGACCCTTTATCATAATTCATAATCTTGAATCTTATAATTATAACAAGGTTACTCTATCTCTTCTAATTTCATGGAATCTACTCAATTAATTCACAATCAAATTTCACTTTAAGTGGATTCCTATCCTTTTTCTATTATTGTTTCCACTCCTCACCTTCATATCTACGGTAGAAAAAGTGATCCTAAACATCACCTTCATTTTTTACATGTTAATTTTGTATATTATGCTTACAATGATATATCACTTACTAAGAAATTTCCTCTAATCCTCAAGGAATTTACATATGAATGGTTTCATGACCTTTTTGTTCCTTTAATATGAATATTCAACAATTTGAGCATTTAATTCACTTCTTAATTTTCTCAAGGAATATTTATCCTATGCTTAAATTTCTAAGGTACAATAAGGCTCCAATGAGCCCAATAGTGACTATTTTCTACATTATAAGACTATGCTTACTAAAATGAATAATATCCTAGCTAATATTGAGATTCAAGATATATTTATTTAAATCCTTCTTGCACCTTGATGAGTTCATAAATTTACCCATTAAATAATTAATAAATAATACTTTTTCTCATGAAAACATCAATCAATGAATTAGTGGTTGGATTGATTGAGTCTAAAATAGGGGAATAATGCATCTTATCCTTGTTTAATTATGTCGATTAATGATTAAGGTATTGTTACAACTATCTTCTTTGAAAATATGCATGGTGATGTGTGTAGGCTAATAAATTCATGAACAACCACCAATACAAGGTTTCATAATAAAAAATTGCATGTGGTCTACTCCATCACAAAGATTAGTTTAAGGGAAGTTAATGATATCTAAAATAAGGGACTCAATACCTAATTGTTTTATGAGCTATAACTGATTCCCAAACTGTTATCATATTTAGTTTCCTAGATTTCTAGGTATGTGTTGGGAAACACTCACTATAAAGAAACTTTCTTGATTGAGTTTAAGATATGTATGCATGTACGTACATATAAATGATTATAATTTAATAGGATAGAGAAGCACAAGTAACAGTTACCTGTTACTTATAATTTATGTTATAAGAAACTCCTTTTTTATCAAGAAAAAGCATTGTATTATGAGGTAAATTATGTCATCAAACCAATATGAGGGACAAAAAGGGCCCATTCAACTGAGGAATTATCTAATTTTTTATTTACGCTTATGTTTTTCTCACATTCTTGGATTTTGTAGTGTGTTTAAAGCAATCATTTTCAGCACTTGTGAGATTTTAATCAAAGTAAAAAAAATCAATATTTATTTCATTTCAAAGCATTTTCATTCAGTAAAGTATTACCTTTTTGTTTGTCTTCAATTTCAACATGTTTCATTTCACATAATTTCCATTCTCTAAATTATTACCTTTCTATATGTCTTTCATTTTAGAATGTTTTATTTTAGAGCAATTTCCATTCTCTAAAGTATTTCCTTTTAGTAACTTGGTTTTAGTAGAATGAAATGTTATTTGTTGTTTAAAATGTTTTCCATTGTGTCTTAGTGTTGTCATTTATGTCAATTCCATTAATGGAAAAGGATGTAATGGTGTAATGTGAGTATCCATGATGTGTTGTGATGATGTATTACATTGGTGAAATGTTGTTTAGGTGAAGTTGCATGGTGTCCAGGTGTGTTTAATGCATGGTCCAAATAGGTATGGTATAGTATATGAATTCTAAAGATGGTAAAATTTTGTTATGAGGTCAAACATGGTCATAGTTGTGTCTAAGAGGTGTTAATGATTCTATAAGAAGTCACTAAGGTCAGCTCATGTGATGCCATGGGTTATAGCAGTCATTCTAAGCCTATTCCTAGTCCTGGAGCATGTGGTATGGTATGGTAAATGTTGTCTATAAATCACTGCACCCCCCGAATGGATTGGGAATTAATCATAACATTCGGTGTGATTGGGACACATGGGATCACCTCTCAAGCTGTGGGACTTGGCCTCGAGGTGAACCTTCGGAGAAGAACGACTTCCTCTTCCTAAACTAAACACAACACTACCTCTAATGCAAGAAAACTAGCAAACTCAGCCTATACTAACATTTCATGGGATTAGGGAGAGATATTTGCAAGGAATAAAACTTAAACTAGAAACGATGATGCACCAATTTGGGAAATGTTCAACATCTGGAAGGGTTAATGTGGGAATAAGGTTTGCATCATTGACCAACTTCACCTTTAACAACTAGAAAGGGTACAAAACTACCACAAACCAATGTCATGCATTCCTCTGTTAAACTTTAAACATACACAAATAAAAAATACGAGCTTTGATTTGATACACAGATAATTTTATCAAGAGGATAATCACAAGCACATGTCAAGCATCCACTTAAGTGATAATAATAATGCAACTTTTAATCAACAGAAGGAAAATGGTTTCTCACAGCTGATGAAAGGTAATCACACTATTCTTTTCACCATATGAAACATATAATCTGGAATAAAGGTAAATTAATCAATAATGCCAAGGAAATTCATTCACAAAGCATACAATGACTAATCATTCAAAAAAATAAAACAGATCTTCAATGGCAAGAAAATTCTAAATATAATTAAAAGGTTTCAACAAAACTCTAAAAGCACTCTTCCAAGCTTGAAGAGAAACTTCACCAGAAATCTCTAAAAATATATGTCTATATCAAATAATGGAAGCATTCCACTATTTATAAGTTCCTAGGTTGATCCCCTATAGCTAGGGATTTAACTAAAAATAGTAATGTCATTAATAAAAGGGAATAGGCTCCCATAAAAATCACAAATTTGTTGCAAAAAGTTGACCAAGTCAACACCTGCAACTTTGACTGATTCTAGAGCTTGAACCTGTCCTTTCATGGCCGCTCAGCTTGATCTGGGTTCAAATCCAGGTTGTTACTATCTTCAAAAAATGACTCATCTAATTTATAAATGGTGGTTCTTACACCATGTAACTCATTGTATATCGTAACAACCTACTTCATCTTCTCTTTTCTCCTTGATGTGGAAGTAGACATTAAGCTCTATGTTTCGGAAGCTGAAGTTGGAGAAATTATGAAAATAAAGTCTTCAAAAACCTGAAAGAAAAATCTCCAAAATTCTGCAGAGGAAAGTTCCAAAATAAATCTCCGAAGTCAAAAGTTCCAAAATTTTGAACTGGAAAGTTCCGAAAAAGAAAATTTGAAAATTTTCTGAAAATTTTTCCCGAAAATTTCTTTGAAAATTTTTCCCGAAAATTTCTCTGAAAATTTTTCCCCAAAATTTCTTCGAAAATTTCTCCAAAATTTTTTTCCATAAATTTCTTTGAAATTTTTTCCAAAATTTTTTTCCTAAAATTTCTCTAAAATTTCTCCGAATATTTTTCAGAAAATTTCTTCAAAAATTTGTCCCAATTTTTTTTTGAATTTTGGAGTTTTGGGGTGTCGGGATTCGGAATTTCAAACTCACTTGACATTTTTAATCCCAAAAATCTCTGAAATTTTGAAACATAATTATCTGAAAAAAATCCCTAAAATTAAACTCCAAAAACTTGATTCAACTCAGCCTACCTCGTTCCCGAGCTTTGTCTCCAACTTCAAGCACTCGATCCGTATTAAAAGTAATTTATCATTTTTATTATTTAACTAAGAGGTAAGACCATTAGGGCTGATTTCCCATTCCAATACCAACTCAAACCTTCAAGATATGAAAAGAAGGAACAATCCCATAAGATCCCGAAACAACATGAAAGGCTCTCAAGGCTTGTAACCTCATTGTCCACTTTTGCTTAAGGGGGAAAAAATTGACAACATTTTTGGCGACCTCTTGGGGATGCTTGTCTACTAAGCATGATTCCAGTAGCCTTGTATATCCATTGGGCATGGAGTCTATATTGGAATCCTGAAGCGATTTGATCCTCAATGATACATCCTGAAATCCCCTGAAGCATTGCTGATCTTGGACCTCCCTAGAATGCTAAGCATGAGGTATATCGATTTTTTGAACACTTGGCATCTGGAACTTTGAATGAAGTAGATCATGAAACTCTTATGGAAACTTTGAACCTTTCTTTTCTTGACACAATACAATGATGCATAGTATGCAGAACAACACAAGAGCAACAATAAAAAAAACACACTAAAACAATTGAAAACCATACGCGCCCCAAGTGGAACATGTAGTGTGTGCATTGCACTTATTCTACTGATAGCAAACCTATACTACCCTACACTAACCAGAAGAACAGGTGAGCTAAACAAAACCTGCAACTGGTTGTGCAAAATAGCTTCCTTTCCTCACAATGGATTGTCATGCAAGTGATGTGACAATGTACCTTGTTGAGAATGAGAGTGAAAAACTGAAATAGGCCCATTCCTCCACTTGGTTCACTGATAAATCAACTGGAAAGAAAAAGAATTCATCTTTTAGTTGCTCTACATTTTTCCTGTAGAAGCATTGCAATTGATCCTCATAATTTTGAAACTCATCCTCACACTCTGAAGTGAATATGACTAGTTCTAGCTTCTCTTCTGGCTTCATTGAAGCCAAGTACCTGATAGTCCCTGCTTTTCTAAACTTCAATTTTAATAAGAAAGTCTTGCTAAACACATTCTCGAAAAATATGGTTATCCCGCATGCCCATTTCTTTCTTCATTCAATGAATATTGCATATGATCCAAGTCTTCCCGTTCAAGGAGATAACTTGAAACTACTAGTGTTCTACAAGTGGGTATTTCTATAGGCGCTTCTTCATCCAAATACTCCTTTGAATCTGACATAAAATTTGCTTCTTTGCTCTCTAACTGTGTAAAGGGTTCAACCTCCCTTATGATGTTTCCGGAATTAGCAGTTGATTCTTCATGACCTTCCTCATCTTCAAACATAAAATTTGCAAGATCAAATCCATCTAGGAAAACATAGTTTTGAAAAGATGAAGAAAGGGAAGAATCTGAAACTTCATGCATGGTATAATCTATACTTGAAACTTATGAGTCCATCATGGAAAGAATCCTGCTATTATCAGTTGTTGTATTCAAAAGTGATGCAATTTCTTGACATGCTTGATAGGTAGGATCATTACACTCATAAGAATCATCCTGTACACTCGAGAGTCTTTCTTCTTCAGCTTTCACATTCTCTTCTCCAACAGACTCTTCTACCTTTGGTGATTCAAACTCCTCTGACGAAATTGAGCCAATATGAATACTACATTCTGAATAAGTAGACTGCTGATCCTCCTCGTTCAACTCTGGATCTGTTTCTAGCACAAAACTAGTTTGTTCCACTTGTTTTTGAGCCTCAACCTCTGTAGAAAGTTTAGTGAAGAATGAAGTTTTCTCGATGTTAAGTTTTGCAGCCCATTTCTTCAGATTATCTACATGCTCCCTTTTTCTATTCTCTTCAACCATATACTCCTCCCTTTTTCTCATTTATTGACAATGCTCCTCCCAAAATGGATTTGGGACCACAAGAGGAGGATTGGTTTGGGATTTAACTAATTCCCTCACTGTTTGAGGAAGAGATTCATTATCTTGTCTTGATGGCCCTTGTAGAAAAGAGGGAAATTTAGAAGTACAAGGCATGGAATATTCATGATTGAATGGAGGAATAGAAAACAAAGGAGTGAATTCCACCGAAGGGGTAGAAACTAGAAGGTTAGGACTATGGGGTTCAAGTTGAAACTGCATGGATGGAAACATGGGAAAAGGGTTGTAAGGTGGTAACGCAGGGGCCTCCCATTGACAGGATTGACTAACATTACATTCATGAATGTCCCATTTCTTGATCCATTCTCCAACTTGAGTCATTGTCTTGATTATGCATTGAAGCTTTTGCTGAGGGCTAACCTAACATGGTAAATGACTAGTCCATAGGTATGGAATTATGAAGCCAATATGGGCTGCCTTTGTCATTTCTTTTATCCTTATTTGCTTCATGTTATACTCCAACTCTTGAACCTTCTTCTGCAAGTGATCTTCTTCAAGTGTATAATAGATCCCGGAATCTGCATGCCATTATTCTTCGATAGCCCCCCAGCCTGGTGGATGACCAAAATGATTTACATCTTGCTCCTATGGACATGCATGCTCAAACTAAAACTCATCATGAAATTCATTTGGAGGTGGATTAAAATAGCTTGAAGATGGAAAGTGATGTTGCTGGAAGTTAAAGTCCCACTATGAAAATAAAGCCATGATTGCACAACTTTATGGATGAGACAAAATGGAAAGATATGGAACAAAACTAGATGGGAAATGGGTAAAAATGAAAGTCTGCAACATATAGAGTAGGGTACTTAAACCAATGGAGTCACTAGTTGTGCTTGGGTATACCTCCTAAGGCTGAAATTTCACTAAGAGCACAACAACTTAATGAAATGAAGTGAACAAAATACACACACCTATGAAAGACATGCCTCTGGTCCCACTGGGAGTGCCAAAAACTATTGTCTCCAAATAACTGCACACCTCGAATGGACTGGGAATTAATCACGACATTTAGTGTGATTGGGACACATGGGATCACCTCTCAAGTTGTGGGACTTGGACTCAAGGTGAACCTCCGGAGGACAATTTTCTCTTCCTAAACTAAACACAACACTACCTCTAATGCAAGAAAAATGGCTAACTAAAACTATACTAACATTTCATGGGATTACAGAGAGATATTTACAAGGAATAAAACTTAAACTAGAAGTGATGATGCAACATTGACCACCTTCACCTTTAGCAACTAGAAAGGGTACAAAAATACCACAAACCAATGGCATACGTTTTTCTGTTAAACTTTAAACATACACAAATAGAAAAGACGAGATTTGATTTGATACACAAATAATTTTATCAAGAGGATAATCAAAAACACATGTCAAACATCCACTTAAGTGATAATAATAATGTACCTTTTAATCAACAGAAGGAAAATGGTTTCTCACAGCTGATGAAAGGTAATCACACTATTCTTTTCACAATATGAAACAGATAATCTGGAATAAAGGTAAATTAATCAATAATGCCAAGGAAATTCATTCATAAAGCATACAATGACTAATCATTCAACACAATAAAAAAGATCTTCAATGGCAAGGAAATTCTGAACATAATTAAAAGATTTCAACAAAAATTTGAAAGCACTCTTCCAAGCTTGAAGAGAAACTTCACTAGAAATCTCTAAAAATATATGTCTATATCAAATAATGGAAGCATTCCAATATTTATAAGTTCCCAGGCTAAGCCCCTATAGCTATGGATTTAACTAACATTTAACTAAAAATAGTAATGTCATTAATAAAAGGTAATAGGCTCCCATAAAAATAGTAAATTTGTTGTATAAAGTTGACCAAGTCAACCCCTGTAACTTTGACTGATTCTAGAGCTTGAACCTGTCCTTTCATGACCGCTCAACTTGATTTGGGTTCAAATCCAAGTTGTTACTATCTTAAAAAAATGACTCATCTAATTTAGAAATGGTGGTTCTTGCACCATGTAACTCATTGTATATCTCAACAACCTACTTCATCTTCTCTTTTCTCCTTGATGTGGAAGTAGACATTAAGCTCTGTGTTTCGGAAGCCGAAGTTGAAGAAATTCTAAAAATAAAGTCTTAGAAAACCTGAAAGAAAAATCTCCAAAATTCTGCAGAGGAAAGTTCTGAAAGAAATCTCCGAAGTCAAAAGTTCCGAAAAAAAAATAATTAAAATTTTCTGAAAAATTTTTCCTGAAAATTTCTTCAAAAATTATTTCCGAAAATTTCTCCAAAATTTTTTTCTGAAAATTTTTCCAGGAAATTTCTCCAAAAATTTCTCTAAATTTTTTTTCCTAAATATTTCTCTGTATATTTTTCCAATTTTTTTTCAAATTTCAGAGTTCCGGGGTGTCGGGCTTCGGAATTTTCAACTCGCTCGACATTTTTAATCCCAAAAATCTCTAAAATTCTGAAACAGAATTATCCAAAAAAAATCCCTGAAATTAAACTCTGAAAACTTGATTCAACTCAGCCTGCCTCATTCCCGCGCTCTGTCTCCCACTTCGAGGACTCGATCCCTATAAAAAATAAATTATCATTTTTATTATTTAACAAAGAGGTGAGCCCATTAGGGTTGATTTCCCATTCCAAGACCAACTCGAACCTTTAAGATACAAAAAGAAGGAACAATCCCAGAAGATCCCAAAACAACATGAAAGGCTCTCAAGGCTTGTAACCTCATTTTCCACTTTTGCTTAAGGGGGAAAAAATTGACAACATTTTTGGCGACCTCTCGGGGATGCTTGCCTACTAAGCATGATTCCAGTAGCCTTGTATATCCATTGGGCATGGAGTCTATATTGGAATCCTGAAGTGATTTGATCCTCAATGATACATCCTGAAATCCCCTGAAGCATTGCTGATCTCGGACTTCCCTAGGATGCTAAGCATGAGGTATATCGATTTTTTGAACACTTGGCATCTGGAAATTTGAATGAAGCAGATCATGAAACTCTTATGGAAACTTTGAACCTTTCTTTTCCTGACACAATACAATGATGCATAGTATGCAGAACAACACAAGAGCAACAATAAAAAAAACACACTAAAACAACTGAAAACCATATGCGCCCCAAGTGGAACATGCAGGTGTGCATTGCACTTATTCCACTGAAAGAAAACCTATACTACCCTACACTAACCAGAAGAACAGGTGAGCTAAACAAAAACTGCAACTGGTTGTGCAAAATAGCTTCCTTTCCTCACAATGGATTGTCATGCAAATGATGTGACAATGTACCTTGTTGAGAATGAGAGTGAAAAACTGAAATAGGCCCATTCCTCCACTTGGTTCACTGATAAATCAACTGGAAAGACAAAGAATTCATCTTTTAGTTGCTCTGCATTTTTCCTGCAGAAGCATTGCAATTGATCCTTATAATTTTGAAACTTATCCTCACACTCTAAAGTGAATGTGACTGGTTCTAGCTTCTCTTTTGGCTTCATTGAAGCCAGGTACCTAATAGGACATGGTATAAACTGTTGAATATCCCTGTTTTTATGAACTTCAATTTTAATAATAAAGTCTTGCTAAACACATTCTTGAAAAATATGGTTATCCACGACCTGATTTTCCTCTTGTTATCCATTTACAAATAACGGATCTTCCTCATGTGTGAATGATATGAGAGGGATTTCTTCTTCATTCCTTTCTCCTTCTTTGACAAGAAGGAGTTCCTCCATGACATGCAACTTCTTTGGACCACTTACCACCTCAAATGAGGTTATTGGAAATTCACTGCAAGAGTTCGAAGCATACTGATTATATAGGAGTTCCACTTTCATCTACAGGAAAAGTTGTTTAGCAAGTCTAACTTCTTCATCCCACATGAAACCTGCAAGCTCACATCCTTTCACCTTTTTTTTTTAGGACAATTAAGGGTAGTGAAAATTCCTTGGTTTTCTTCCACTATCACTTGTTCGTCAAACAAATCTGACCCCATAATTGAGAGTAAGAAACTATCAATAATATCATCTTCGACCAAAACCACCAAATTTGGCTTATTTCCTCCCGCATGCCCCTTTCTTTCTTCATTCAATGAATATTGCATATGATCCAAGTCTTCCCGTTCAAGGAGATAACTTGAAACTACTAGTGTTCTATAAGTGGGTATTTCTATATGCTCTTCTTCATCCAAATACTCCTTTGAATCTAATAGAAAATTTGCTTCTTTGCTCTCTAACTATGTAAAGGGTTCAACCTCCCTTATGATGTTTCCGGGATTAGCAGTTGATTCTTCATGACCTTCCTCATCTTCAAATATAAAATTTGCAAGATCAAATCCATTTAGGAAAACATAGTTTTGAAAAGATGAAGAAGGGGAAGAATCTGAAACTTCATGCATGGTATAATCTATACTTGAAACTTATGAGTCCATCATGGAAAGAATCCTGCTATTATCAGTTGTTGTATTCGAAAGTGATGTAATTTCTTGACATGCTTGACAGGTAGGATCATTACACTCATAAGAATCAGCCTGTACACTCGAGAGTATTTCTTCTTCAGCTTGCACATTCTCTTCTCCAATAGACTCTTCTATCTTTGGTGATTCAAACTCCTTTGATGGAATTGAGCCAATATGAATACTACATTCTGAATAAGTAGACTGCTGATCCTCCTCGTTCAACTCTGGATCTATTTCTAACACAAAAATAGTTTGTTCCACTTGTTTTTGAGCCTCAACCTCTGTAGAAAGTTTAGTGAAGAACTAATTTTTCTCGATGTTAAGTTTTGCAGCCCATTTATTCAAATTATCTACATGCTCCCTTTTTCTATTCTCTTCAACCATATACTTCTCCCTTTTTCTCATTTATTGACAATGCTCCTCCCAAAATGGATTTGGGACCACAAGAGGAGGATTGGGTTGGGATTTAACTGATTTTGTCACTGTTTGAGGAAGAGATTCATTATATTGTCTTGATGGCCCTTGTAGAAAAGAGGGAACTTTAGAAGTACAAGGCAAGGAAGATTCATGATTTAATGGAGGAATAGAAAACAAAGGAGTGAATTCCACCGAAGAGGTAGAAACTGGAAGGTTAGGACTATGGGGTTCAGGTTGAAACTACATGGATGGAAACATGGGAAAAGGGTTGTAAGGTGGTAACGCAGGGGCCTCCCATTGACAGGATTGACTAACATTACATTCATGAATGTCCATTTTCTTGATAAATTCTCCAACTTGAGTCATTGTCTTGATTATGCATTGAAGCTTTTTTGAGGGCTAAGCTAACATGGTAAATGTCTAGTCCATGGGTATGGAATTATGAAGCCAATATGGACTGCCTTTGTCATTTCATTGATCCTTATTTGCTTCATGTTATACTCCAGTTCTCAAACCTTCTTATGTAAGTGATCTTCTTCAGGTCTATAATAGATCCTGGAATCTACATTCCATTGTTCTTCGGTAGCCCCCCCAGTCTTGTGGATGACCAAAATGATCTGCATCTTGCTCCTGTGGACATGCATGCTCAAACTGAAACTCATCATGAAATTCATTTGGAGGTGGATTAAAATAGCTTGAATATGGAAAGTGTTGCTGCAAGAAGTGAAAGTCCCACTGTGGAAATGAAGCCATGATTGCACAGCTTCATGGATGAGAAAAAATGGAAAGATTGGAAGAAAAATAGATGGGAAATGGGTAAAAATGAAAGTTTGCAACACAGAGAGTAGGGTACTTTAACTAATGGAGTCGCCAGTTGTTCTTGGGTATACCTCCTAAGGCTGAAATTTCACTTAGAGCACATCAAATTAATGAAATGAAGTGAACAAAATATGCACATCTATGAAAGATGTGCCTCTGGTCCCATTGGGCATGCCAAAAATTGTTGTTTCCAAATCATTGCACCCCTCAAATGGCATGGAAATTAATCACGACATTCAGTGTGATTGGGACACATGGGATCACCTCTCAATTGTGGGACTTGGGCTCAAGGTGAACCTCTGGAGAAGGCTGGTTTCCTCTTCATAAACTAAACACAACACTACCTCTAATGCAATAAAAATGGCTAACTAAAACTATACTAACATTTCATGGGATTACGGAGAGATATTTGCAAGGAATAAAACTTAAACTAGAAGTGATGATGCATCATTGACCACCTTCACCTTTAGCAACTAGAAAGGGTACAAAAATACCACAAACCAATGGCATACATTTCTTTGTTAAACTTTAAACATACAAAAATAGAAAAGATGAGCTTTGATTTGATACACAGATAATTTTATCAAGAGGATAATCAAAAACACATGTCAAACATCCACTTAAGTGATAATAATAATGCAACTTTTAATCAACATAAAGAAAATGGTTTCTCACAGTTGATGAAAGGTAATCACATTATTCTTTTCACAATATGAAACCGATAATCTGGAATAAAGGAAAATTATTCAATAATGCCAAGGAAATTCATTCATAAAGCATACAATGACTAATCATTCAACAAAATAAAACAAATCTTCAATGGCAAGGAAATTTTGAATATAATTAAAAGGTTTCAACAATACTCTGAAAGCACTCTTCCAATCTTGAAGAGAAACTTCACCAGAAATCTCTAAAAATATATGTCTATATCAAATAATGGAAGCATTCCACTATTTATAAGTTCCTAGGCTGAGACCCTATAGCAGGGCCTTTAACTAACATTTAACTAAAAATAGTAATGTCATTAATAAAAGGGAACAAGCTCCCATAAAAATAGCAAATTTGTTGCAAAATGTTGACCAAGTCAACCCTACAACTTTGACCGATTCTAGAGCTTGAACCTGTCCTTTCATGGCTGCTCAACTTCATCTGCGTTTGAATCCAAGTTGTTACTATCTTCAAAAAATGACTCATCCACTTTAGAAATGGTGGTTCTTGCATCCTGTAACTCATTGTATATCTCAATAGCCTACTTCATCTTCTCTTTTCTCCTTGATGTGGAAGTAGACATTAAGCTTTGTGTTTTGGAAGCTGAAGTTGAAGAAATTCCTAAAATAAAGTCTTTGAAAACCTGAAAGAAAAATCTTTGAAATTCTACAAAGGAAAGTTCCAAAAGAAATCTCCAAAGTCAAAAGTTCCAAAATTTTGAATTGGGAAGTTTTTTAAAAAAAATCGAAAATTTTCCAAAAATTTTTCCAAAAAAATTTTCCGAAAATTTCTCCAAAAATTTTTTCCAAAAATTTCTCAGAAAAAATTTTCCTAAATTTTTTTTCCCGAAAATTTCTTTGAAAATTTTTCCAAAAATTTCTTCGAAAATTTTTCCTAAATTTTTTTCAAATTTTATAGTTTCGGGGTTTCGGCGTTTAGAATTTTCAACTTGCTCGACATTTTTAATCCCAAAAATCTCTGAAATTCTGAAATGGAATTGTCTGAAAAGAATCTCCAAAATTAAACTTTGAAAACTTGATTCAACTTCACCTGCCTTGTTCTCGAGCTTTGTCTCCCACTTCGAGCACTCGATCCCTGTTAAAAATAATTTATCATTTTTATTATTTAACCAAGAGGTGAGCCCATTAGGTCTAATTTCCCATTCCAAGACCAACTCAAACCTTCAAGATACGGAAAGAAGGAACAATCCCTGAAGATCTCGAAACAACATAAAAGGCTCTCAAGGCTTGTAACCTCATTGTCCATTTTTACTTAAGTGGGGAAAAATTGACAACAATAACTTGAGAATTAGAGATGATAAGTCCTAAACAAATATGGTATCAGCTTGGTGATGAGGTATGTGACATGTATGATGAGTTTTATATAAGTTTGCAGAGGTTTGATAGTGTTTCATGGTCCTTGGGAAGAAAACAAGTGAAGATAAGATAAGTAGATGCAAGTAAGTTACTATGGTTAGAGATTTCAGAAATATTTTAGATAGATGGTAAATATGGAAGTTTAGATAATGTTTTCATGATGCTTCATGACAATTTTTTAGGTTAAAGTGAAGAATATTTTTCAACATACATCAGTTGTGGAAAAACCAGGTTTTCTAGAGTGATTTTTTGTGTTAAAAGTGGACCTTCTAATGTGTGTTGTGAATTGTGTGCTTTGGATGGTGACCTGAGCTATTTAGAATATATTTTTAGGATAGTTATGAATATGTTGCAAAAATAATGAGGTGGTTTTATTTTCATGTTTGTTATAAATGATTGTTGATAAGATAAGTTGCTTTAAAAACCTAGTTAAACCCTAGCTCAAAGTGACTTATAGAAAGTTGAGTATATTAAACCATTTTTTGTTTCTATTATGATTATTAGAGGTTGTAAATTACTCATCCATGTTTCCATAAAGTTAATATAGAGAATGTGATGATCTGCATGTTAGGTTGTGGAGCCTATTTTCATGTGTGAAAGTGTTGAAGACTATACAATACGAGTATTGTACACTTTTCATGTATCCTCGCCGGGGTTCTGGGGCGCAACCCCCGAAAAAAAAAATTTAGGCATAAATTTTTTTGGCCTCGAAAAATGCACCCGACATATCGGGAAACGTGCTCTTCTCATATGGGCAATTTTTTTGACCCATAGGTTTATGGGACGGGTTTTGCCCATGGTTTTGATACCCACAGTTTTGGTAAAACTGCTTAAGCAGTTGTCTATTTATATGGTCTTATGCATATGATAGATGCACAAGTAAATGTATTGTAGATGTGCTTTGAATTTGGCTATGAATTCTATAGAGTTTGTTGAGAATAGCTCCAAATGGATCTAGGTATTGTATTAAAAAAAGCGGTGGCTTGTAATAAAATCTGAGCAAGTGATTCTTGGTGGACGTAGCCCAAAATTGGGTGAACCACGTTAAATACTGTCTCTTTGTTGTTGTGTTATTTTATTCTGTAATTTTATTTGAGATCTGTAATAATTTCTACATATTAGTTTCTACTATTGCGATTCTGTGAGGGATTATTCCGCATATTTTATCCCTTATTTCCTAACACTGCAGACCTCACTCAAACAAGAAAAATTATGAAGATGTTTAGTTTGTGGAAAAGTTTCTTATTGAAGGTAAGAAATAAATTAACATATTTTTTTATCCTAGGAGTTGAAATATAAGTCCATGATATTTGCAGATCATGGTGGAGGTACTAAATGGGAAAGTGTGTCATATTTATGAATAATGGTTTTTGGGGTAGTTTGGAGTATTTTGTGGTAAAGTGGATTCGCATGAGCTACATGTGGAGTTAATACTTTTTGAAATTTTTATTGTGATTATAATTTAGATAGATTTACAATGACATACCAAACTTGAGTTCTTGATAATATATGAGATAGAGTTATGATATGTTTTTTGAAGGTCAAATCAAAAGATGCTTAGTTAAACATTGTCTTGAGTAGCTTCATGAGGTTATTGATTGTTTTGAGTTTCTTCATATTTTTTGGAGGTTGATGAGTTTATTAGAAAACATGCATAAGGGTGTTCCATGATATTTTAAATATTTGAAGTGTTTTGGGAGGTGATGGAGAAATTTGGTCTCAAGATTGATTCTTGAGCCCTAGAATCCGAAATGAGCAGTTAAAGAGATTGACCTAGTTGAAGGCCTTCCAAATTATATTTTGGGATTAAATGTAAGATGTTATGGAAATAGTATTAAGATATATTTCCAATGGTGTATGGTTTGTTTCATGAGGAGGATATTTGATAGGTCATCTAGCTTAGTTTGTGAAGAAGAAGGTTGTTTTTTCTTGTGACATAATTGTTATGGCTAGAAGATGGAGGTAGAAGTATCATGTTGTGGATTTTTTTGATGAATTTTATAAATTGGAGAGTGAAGAGGGATTAATTTTTTCCCTAGTGAAGGTATTTATAGATCATAGAAAGTTGCAAGAAAGGGTGAAAACTAGTTGAGTTTCCAAAACATCTTTTTGGGAAGCTCAATTTGGTGAAGAGGAAAGTGAGTTTGGTTTACATGGATGGATGTTTCGGGATATATAAAAAAACATGGATGTGATTTATAGGTCAAATGGATTTACAATTAGTGGTTACATGTCATATATTAGGTTATTTGGTATGATATTAAGGCCTATAGGCGACGACTGGTTCATGGCAATGACTATTTGATGAAGGATATGAGCCTTCTTGTTAGTGGTATGAATAATTTGATTGGTTCAAGTTAATTTATGACCATGAATGATATTGTAATGTAAAATTTAGACATGTTTTAGTCATTTAAAAACTTTAACAAGTATGTTGAGTGAGTTTGGAGATCTTTGATGAGTTAGGTGATGGGATTTTGAGCTAGTTTTGGCTTGTTTTGATGTCTTGGTACATAACCGACCTATATGGGTCCATTTTATAAATGCATATGAGTATGTTGTAATTAATTTGATTTTTTATGTTCATTATATTTTTTTATAACTGACCTATGGTGTGTTTATGAATTGAGGAGCATATAAAGTGTTTGTTTTGCTTCATTTTTGAACTAGTTGTACATGGAGGGAAAATGTGACCCATAAAGGAGTGAAGGAAAGTGTTTAGCGGTTAAGATAAGAGATGAGAATATGTGTGAATACTTGCATAAATTTTATGGATCAGTGATGAAGGGAAAATTGATACAATCATCCCATGAAGAATAAGAATAGAGTGAGTTGAAGGAATGGGGGTTTGAAGAGATTTTGAAGGTGTGTGAGATTAATTTTTGATCTCCATTAATTGTGGAAGCAACAATACATCATATATCTTCTTCTAAATTTGTTTGAGTTGGTGCTTGATCACCTTAGGGGGTTATAGCCTTCTTGTGGAGTTGGTGCTTCACTAATTTTGAAGGTGTGTGAGAATTAATATTTTGATCTCCATTAATTGTGGAAGCAACAATACATCATATATCTTCTTCTTGGAGGTTGGTGCTCCTTGCAGGGTTTGGTGCTTGACTAAACTAGGGTTTGGTTCTCCTTATAGGGTAAAGAAACCAGAAGAGTAGGGGGTTATCAGCCTTCTTGTCAGGAGTTGGTGCTTCACTAATTTGGAGGGTTGGTGCTCTATATGCAGGGTTTAGTGCTCTCACAAAAATTTCAAACATAGCTAAATAAATTTTTATTTCAGTGGGTCTTGTCTCCTTATAGGGTTGGTGCCTCACTAAATCAGGTTTTGGTGATCTTTTCTTCCCCTTGAGGGTTGGTACATCTATATGGTGTTCTTGTATTAGTACCTCACAAAATTTCAAACATAGCTAAATAAATTTTTATTTCAGTGGGTTTTCTTCCCCTTGAGGGTTCCCACATATATATGGTGTTCTTGTATTGTGTATCTTGTAACATACTCTCATGATTGAATGTTGCACATGTTAATAATATTACATGGTTATATATGATGAATGCATAGCTTAATGATGAATGCATTTTTTGGTAAGTGAAGTAAAAATTTTGTATGAATGATTCACCCCCATTCATTTTGCTTCCAACAATTAGTATCAGAGTTGGTCCTTGTTGTAGAAACAAAATCACACACTTTAGGCATTATTTAGTCCCAATCTCATACCACTATACATATGGTTTTTGAGTGAAGAAAGTACTAATTTACCCATTTAATATTTCCATTTTACTTTACTTTATGTTTTCGCTACCGACATTTAGCACATACTTCGCCCAATCAGTTATACCATTTGGCATCATTTTATCTTTGACTCGGGCGCCCCCAGGCTCCCTTATCCAATTTAGGTTGACCTGAGCCTTTTTACACTTTCCCACCACATTTTGGGAACTTTCTATCTGTTTGAGCATTCTATATTTTTATTGGTCATCCTTTTTTGGGTTGATTATGAAATTAGAAACAAAGAGAACCATATAAATATAAATTTATGAGACCATAATGAGGGACAAAAAACGGAGCACTACTATCATCACCTAATATTTTATCCATCTAGCTCCATCATAATGCATAAGGCTGGTTCATCTGCATCACACTGCATAGGATGGAAGTTTATTATATTCCATCCATCAATTTATTACATTTCTACACATATTTATTGCTCTCGCTACTTTCACAAAGTGCGACTAGCACAAGAGCACCTAGTGCATGATTACACACATACATATAGAACTACATTGGGTCTGAGATGTAGTGCAATGATCAACTAGTAAGTCCACCATTATGGCCACTAAGGATAATATGACCCCTTCATATGCATCTTTCTTTTTTTATGGGTTTGATACTTGTCTTAGGGTTTTGTAGGTCTCTCCTTCATCACTAATTTCTAGCGACATACTGGGCACCCCATCAAAGCTAGTGTGATAGGAAGAAAATGCAGTAAAATATCCAGTGACACCTCAGAGGAAATTTGTAGACCTTTTTCACAAACCAGGGTTCCCATATCTTAGAATAGGGTATCCACAGGTACCCCTGTATTTCTCTAGGTGCTACAGTCTATCCTAATGTTCTAAATATATGTTTTATGGTGCTTATGTGTATTCATTCCTACATTTTATTCTATGACATAGTCCCGAGGCATCGTTGAATCAACTAAGCTCTTTCTAACTCTTCATGCACTTTAGATTTTTTATATTTTCATATCTTAGATTTCTTGGGTTATTTCCTTTAGGCTTATATCTATTATTTATTATTGTTCTTAATATTAGATTAACTATAGAACTATAATAATTCCACATTTTAGTTAATCATTTTGGTGAACCTGATATTGGAATACACTTTCTCCTTGGGCCTTTTATTCATATGACCATCACTCGTAGTGGTAATTTTTGGTATTTACAATATTGCGATATTACTTCATTCACTCATAGAGCCTCCAAACCAATGGAAGATATCCCTACTTCCATAGCTACTGCTAATAATCCTTTGGATGATTTTCATAATGTTCCTCTCCATGAAATAAAAGTGTTTGATAGTGAAAAGTTCTACGAGGAAGACACTAATATAGACCAAGATCAAAATAACAGTATTATTTATTTTTGATAGGATTTGCATGATCATCCTACCCATCATTTAAATGTCCTACATGCTTTGATTACTTCTAAGAAATCCTTTGATGCTTCCATATCTATAGTTGCTCCCCGTCTTCGGCTCTTGTGGCCTCTACCCCCACCCATTTATGTCTTAGCTTCCATTCCTACTACTATGGCTCCTGTTATTCACCCTAGCACACCCTAACATGAAGCTTGTCTCTTCTTCGAATACTCTTAATCTAACTTCTTTATATAACAATTTGCAAACTTAAATTCAACAACTCTAGATTGTTACTTCTCGTGTATCACTATCTTTAAAACTCTACATCATTATTGCATACTCCCTTCACACCCTTTTATATGTACCTATCCATTACAACCAATTTTTTTATTTCCAAAATCACCCATTTTTAAGGGGCCATGGTGATTGACAAGAACATCTCTGTTCTTTTCATGAAACATGCCTAGCCTATGTGGATGACTCTATAGTACTAGCTAAGATTTTTTCCTCATAGCTTACAATAATATACGATGCGTTGATTTTATGACTGACCTGTCCATTCTGCAAACTCTTTCATGTATATTTCCAATGCTTTTCTCACTCACTTTTCATTGACATCAACTCTAAGATATCTTATGATTAACTTGCAAAACTCAAACAAGTATCTAATGAATACTTAGCAGATTATGTCTTTCATTATAAAAAAATTTTAGCCAAGATGTCTAACATGCTTGCAGATGTTGAGCTTCAGGATTTATTCATTCAGATTCTTTTACCACCACTCTAGGAGAGTGTTCTCTTTGAGAATTCTTCCTTCAATCAACTTTTTCATACTCTTAAACTATGTGAAACCAAGCTCTTGACTATACACAAGATTAAGTATCATGAACAAACATCACCCTCTATGTGTTTTCCAATTAGCTCAACATTTAATGCATCTACGACCAAACCATTAGATATAAAATTCATTGTTAACATAGTTTCTACTACTAAGGAGCTTTAATCACAACCACATTGACATACATTCACTAAGTTTCGTATTCCCCTGAATATTTTACTACCACAACTTGTTGAAAGTAACCTCATCCAACTACTCTCTCCACTAAAAATTGATGAATATCGACCAACAGGGAATAATTTCGATGAAAATTCCCATTATGACTATCACCAGTGTGTAGGGAACTCCACTAATAATTGTTACTGACTACGATATCTCATTCAAGAATTGATTGACAATATCTAGATTGAGATTTTGAAACATGCAACATCTCAATCTGTCAATGAAAATCATAAGCTCAAAATATTTAACAATCCTCTACCCCCAACATGATGCAAAAACAAACTAACTAATCAGCTAATTATGTCAACCCAAGAATTGTATCCCTCCTACTTCAGGGACCTATTATCTCAATTTTTGCCCTCTAGAAAAATTGGATCATCCACGACCCTGTGCAGGAAGAAATTCAAGAAATGGTTTTGTCAAACAAGCCCATGCTTCAACTCCAACAGACAAGTTACGGGAAGGCTCTACAATGGAATAGCAGGGTCAAGGAAGGAAGAAAATAATGTCAAAGAAACCAGAGGCTCAAAGGAAAAGAAACGGTGAAGGCTCGAAGTCTTCAGGCTCTGTGAATGACTTAGAATGAGCCCTAAAATTGGCTAAGTATAGAGAGTCAGTGAAATCTACCAAGTTTCCAAATGACACTACTTCAAAGATAAATCCAAAGATCAGAGAATCAAATAAGTGCACCATAACTCCACATTTCTAGAGCCAAAAAATTCTCACCGATTGTTGAAAATTCTTCGACTCAGAGGAATGTGCCAAGTGTCATCTCGGCACAATTTCAAGATGGGAGCCCAAGGTGGAGACTCAAACTTGCGCCAGCCCTCCACATGGCCAATGGTCAACAGAGGTCAAATTCAAAAGTGACAGAGGGCCCAAATCCACCAAGTATAGAGAAACATCAGAAGCCTTCACGTGTCTCAACGGTGTAATTTTCAAAAGGAAAGTCTGGAGGCAGTCTCTAAACGAGTGCGGGCTTGCCACGTGTCTCAGGTCCAAACAAGGGGATAGAGTCAGAGGGTTGAATAGTCAAGGAAGAGGCAGGCAAGTGGAAGGAGCCAAGTATCAACATGACACTATTTAAAAATTAAAATTTGGGGCAAGTTTCCAAACAAGCGCCAAGCCTCCATGTGTCCAGGGTCAGACTTTTGGCCCCGCCAAGAAAAGAGACTCAGGAAAAATACAAAGAAGCCCAAGGAGCTCATGGAAGCCACCACATGTCAGTCCAATGTGATTTCAAGGGCATAAGGAAGGGGCTGAATCTTCAAGGTGCGTGAAGCCGCCATGTGGACCCTGTATGGAAAGACTCTTTCAAATATTATGTGCCCGAGACCCTGAGGATCTTCAAACAACCATATATTTTGACTGAAAACTCATATTTGGGATGGGAGAAGACTTTTTGGAAACATCTCGACGCCCTCTACGCCACGAAAACATAAAATATCATTCTTAACCAGGATTTAGTGGGTGAAAATGGGAAAACATTTCCTAGGCCATTAATACAGAATCTGATTTCTTCAACCACCAGACTAGATTTAATTTGATCCACTGGGGAACCAGAATCGACAGATTGTAGGTAAATTTGAGAGGGGCATTGATTGATAGTGGTTGATATTTCAAAGTAGGATTCAACACATATCTCAAGGTGGTTGAAGTAGGATTCAATTTGTTTTCCTCCTCTCTCTCATTCTTCCCTCCTCTCTCTCTTATTCTTCCTATATATTGTAATTAAGGGGCATATTCAAAAGGTTGGTCATTTTTTCTCCTCTATGCCCCCCTCTCTCTTTCTTCCTTAGGGTAGAATGCAGGAGTCTAAGCCTTCTCCCATGGCTCTGTAATGGTGTTTTATCTTGCCTCTTTCCAATTGATGATGTACCATATAACATTTTGGAGCAATAATAATTTTTGTTGTCATGATGCATCTTTCCATCCTTAGCTTATTTTTTTGTCTCTTATTAACCTCTCATCATTGTAGGGTATAATATGCATGCTCTATTGTTTGTTGCAAGGTTTTGGGAGCTGTGCTTAATGGTTTTTGAAGTGGTTTTCTCCATGTGAAATCTATCTCTGGTCCATGGAGCTATTATGTCCACTGTCTCCTCTGGTCACCTCTCTCCACTTCAAGTATTCAGATCTGTGATTCAACCACGTCCTTTTCTTGTGTATCACCACTTAGTGTAGGCTCTTTCACCCTCTCTCTCTCTCCCTTTGTCCCCTTGGAATGGTTAGATTAGGATAGAATAGGTTCTTCCTACACTGGAGTAGCTTGTGGCAGGTAGATTAGGGAGTAAGAACTCAGCTTTCTCCGGAGGTCTATCTTAAGTTTTACAAGTCCCATAGCTTGAGAGATGGTCCCATGTTGTGAAATCACACTCGAATGCCCCACTCACACAAGAGTCCATTAGGGGGTGTTGTGATTCTACACTAACAGTTTTGGCATGCCCTCTGGGACACTGAGGTTAGATCTTCCATCTTTCTGAGGTGTCTCATTATCAACAACAAATCATAAGTCATCGTACGACCACCCTAATAGTTTTGGCACACATAGTGGGATATGTCTAAAGCACCTTACCACTTCATCTTAGTATGTTTGGTGTGTTCCTATTAAGGTTCAGCATTTTGAGGCATATGCAAGCACATCTAGTGACTCCATCTTGTCAACAACCCCATTCTCTGAAGTTGTAAACACTTTTCTATCCATTTCCACCCATCTTCAATTCACTTTTATTCTTCCATATCTTCCATTTTTCTTCCATTTCATGATGTTGTACGATCATGACTTCATTCCCTTCATGGAATCTCACACCTACAACATCAGTGTAATTCACCTCCAATGCCATTTCCTAACTCCTCCAGATCAGCAGTATGATCAGATCCAAAACCATTATGCTTACCCATATGAGTAGGGTCAAATTTACTATGGACATGGAGCTTATCAAGAACAAGGGGACACATATGATGGTGAAAGCTACATGGAGATATTTTGATCTTCCTAGGGAATATTCAAGGCATGGAGGCTCAGCATGGTGCAGTCTAGGCTGATAGATATAGATGAAGGCATTTAAGATTGGTTACAGGGAACCTTATCCATGGGAAGGCCCTTTTCAAAGACATTATAGCCCTTAGGAGAATCTTGACTTCATAGTTGAAGTGCAACCTCAACTTACACAGTGTATTGAAGACATTGAGTCTTATGAGAAAAGTGTCAAGATAACCTTGTCAACGGGAAATTCAATCACCAGCTCCTTGTCCTTCATTTTCTCTTTCTCAAACTTTATCATTTCAGCATGATCAAGAGTCAAGCCCCTCAGTTTCTACCCCAAGTGTTGATTTCTCTTCTCCATCTCCTGATCTTCCACCCCATTTCAATTCTTCTCCCCCTTTTCTTTCCCAAGCAGTTATTCCCTCCAAAGAAACAAGAATTTCCACCTCCCTCCCCACAACAAAAAATTACAAAGCTGGTTGAACCCCAACATGTCACTCCTCTTTCTTTCCCAAGTCCATGTTGGGAAGAGACTCAAGAATCTAGTCAAGGAAAAAAACAAGAAGGGGAGCCCAAAAGAGAAGAAATGATAGACAATCTGAAGAGTTGGGCTGCCAAATTTGGGTTTACAAAGATCCCCTTGATGGTCAAGCCAAAAGAGGAGGTCAGGGTTAAGGAGACAGTGGTGGCTGAAGCTGAGTTTGCAGTAGAAGAAGAAGAAGAAGAAGAAGAAGAAGATCAGCAATCTATTTACTCTTAATGCAGTGTCCCTAATTTCACTTTGTCTAAAGAGGATGCTGATCTGATCCAAGCTACACAACCAATTGAGGATGAAGAACAATCAGCTCTAAGTCCCATTGAAGAGGAGAATATGGGAGATATAAAATCAAAGTTGAATCCACTCAATGAAGAAATCATCATTGAATATTTTTTGCTTTCATTCCAAGGGCCTGATTTGATTGATGAACCCATGATGGAGGAGGACCATAAAGTTTCAGAGGATCCAAGTGTGGAGAAGGCCATAAAAGAACCTTTAGTTCTTCCTCCCACTTCATCCCCTTCAAGCTCTAATGTTGAAGAAGAGTGTGAACTTTCAAACTTCATGTTTGAGGAAGAGGGAAACCATGGTGAGCAAGTTTCAGATCAGGAGAACACCATGGAGGAGGTAGAGCACCTGCAGCAGGATAACAAAGAGGTATACTATCTGTCTAACTTGGAGGATTACTTTGACGGAGAAGAGTGCATGGAAATCACATCATTTACTCCTCCATCTTCCACATTCCAAGCATATGATCCTGCTACCATGAAGGAGAGTGTTCAAGGACAACAACCTACTCTTCATTACATCCCTCTGGAACCAAGGTTGGAAGATATGAATCTTCAATGTTCTTCACAAGAGAAGGAAGGGAAAGAGCAAGAGGATGTCATCATCTCTCTCACACCATCCACCCAGGAAGGTTAGTAGGAAGACTCCATTTTTGGAGTTGAATTTCAGAGTAATGGGCACATCCAAAGGATCAGATTGTGCCCAATCATGTACTTGGCTTCATTGGAGCCATATTCAAAGTTAATGCACCAAACTAAACACAAAAACCCTAAAAAACTCAAATGAAATCGATACCTAATAGATTAGATAAGATCCAAAGATGTAAATGGAAAGAATGCTGATGGAGACAAGATGGGTGCACACGAGAAATCTTGTAAAGTAGATCCAAGAAACCTGTAATGCACAAATCCATGGCAGAAAAATATGACATTAGATGATATATGGGTGAACTTCTCGGAAAGCGGGTCTAGGAAGCAATGAGCTTCCTCGACGGATGTCAGTTCAGGTTTTCAATCAAGAGTAAAGACATACATGATGAAATATGTAAATAAATAATTAGGTTTTCTCATTAAAAACAACAAAAAAAATGTAAAAACCACAGCAGAAACCAAAATAAAGCAGGAAACTATAAGGAAAAAACTGAAATTGTGTTACCTAAATTCTATACTTTTCTACAGACTGGTCAGTGTCTATCAGATAGTGATCGGCATCTATTATTTGAGTCGGTGTTGATTGGACACATAGGCAGACATAAGGCTAGAAAGTAAAAGAAGAAAGAAAAATAAGCTAAAATGGATTAAATGTACGCCCAGATTAGTGAAGATTGATCAGAAAGTAGAGATTGACTATAGGAAAAGGGGATCTGAGGTAGAAATTGATGGATTCTAACCTAGAAACCGAAGAAAAGATTTATCAGTGTCGATTTGGGTAAACCAGCATTGATTGAAGACTAATCGGATTCAACCCAACTGGATCAGTGTTGACCGAAAGGAAATTACAAAAACTAACAAAGGGGAATACCTGAAAAATTCTTGATTAATGACTGATGATGACTAGGGTAGTTGTGGAGACCCGCAAGAGCTGTAGACACGTAGACAGAGTAACAGTACACCTCTCAGGGATTAAACTACATAAAACTCACTTTCTTTCTCTGATAATCTCTTTAATCACTTAGATAAAGTAAAACTTAGGCAACCAGCTCTTCTGAATTTAACCAGAGAGGATCTTAGGTCATCCATTTATAGTCAGCGCTGACCAATATAAAATCGGTGCCGCTCCAAAAAATTAGTGTCGATCAAGAAATGATCAGCACCGATCAAGGAACATACTCCCAAAGTGGAAAAAATAAATGAATTGGAAGGATAAGAATATTATCCCTCTAACTCAAATACGGGAAAAATCCCACTGCACAGTTTTAGGAGGGGAGAAAAAGGTGGGATGAATGGATAATAATGGTACGGGAGGTTGGGAAATGATATAGGGTAAATAAGTGGTTGGAAGAAATGTAAAAGGTATAATTAAATGGTTAATATTTAAATATACATGAGTAAGATATAATGGAGTGAAATAAACTTAGGATATGTGTTTTAATTAGATACTTAATTAATACCCTAAGGGAGCAGTGGTGATATAAAGGTGTCCCAGGTTACCTGAGAATATGAGCGAACCCAGGGGACACCAAATTGAGTAACCAATTTCAGGTGTCTACATTTGCCCCTTTTTGTCGAGTAACTTGCGATAAGCAAAGCTGCGAGACAAAAACAAAGAGTTATAAGAATGGAAGAACACAGACTATGTGACCCCCCCTCAAACTAGGGATGGCATGGCCCCAAAAAAGTGAACGGATCCCGAGTTTGAAAAAGGTAGATAAAATAGAATAGAAGAGAGGATGCCCCAGCTAGATGTCTGGAGAAGATTTGATCATTGATGATGTACGTAAAAAAAAAAAGGTAGCGACCTAAGGAACTCACATTGGTAGGGCAAACTAGATGGTCTTCGAACGAGATGACATTAGTGCCTACAGACCCACTATCTTTAGGTTACAAAAAATGCGAGTTACCCATGTATAGGGAAGAACTCAAAATGGGTGATAACACCAAAAATTTGCACCGAAAGGTAAAAATAAGGTCATAACAACAATTAAATAAACAAGCCAAGCATCAACGCTTAGACAAGAAGGATGAAGTGATGGCCTTGAGAGGAGAGCCACTGCAGAAATCGACATATGGCCACTATAGTGGACTTTGTAATAGAACTACTGACATATTAGGTAAAACATGTGTGTTATGGGTGGCACATACAAAATATATAATGATGAGATGCCCCAGGTGGGGAAATGACAAGCAAAGGCGAGCTACGAGTGACACACACACGAGGTTATGTAAGGCAACCAAGTATAAGTACCTAAAATAAAGGCTTAATGATGGCGTTAATGTGTTACGGGTGACACAAGCGTAAGACAGGATAACAAATGAGGACGAAGCGCATCCTGGTGGAACAAGAGGATGAAATATATCAAAATATACCCAATCGGCACCAATGGGCTTCAATCGACGTTGACTACCCCTAATTGATGTAGACCAAAAAAATCAGCACTGACCAAAATAATCGGTGCCGACCTCTTCGAAAACCTATAAGTATACAAAAGGTGAATGGTAACGATTCATTTGCATTACGACGATTGATTTAGAAAAAGTCAAAAATTGAATTTGAGCAACATGGATGCTTCTGAAAGCAGTCATAAGAGGAAGAGGACATGGCCAAGGGTAAGTGGTCCTTCCTGAGCTTCATAGATTTAGTGTTTTTTCACCTTTTTTAGTAGTAGGAGGCAAGAGGGATTTTTTAGTGATCTACCTCTTAGTTAGTGTTGATTGGAAAAATCAGTACTGATTATAATGCAATCGGCGTCGATTGTATTACAATCGTCATCGACCGGAAGAGAACGACGCCAATGGAAATGAGTCGGCGCCGATGGAAAAAAAGAGTTATTTGGAAGCTTTTAAGAAAGCTTTTGATGAAATTTTAATGGTGTTGACGCTGATAAAAATCAAAACTAATGCCTTTGTTTGGTGTAATGCAGGCACGAGAGTTCCTACACATGAGGGATGATATTCCCAAGCTATTAGAGACTATATTTCCAGACGTGACAGATGTTGAGAGGCACCATCTGGAGTTAGCTGGACTAGGGGGTTTCCGTTATTATAGGGGGATACCCCAAGACATGGAGCTCATGTGAGCGTTGGTGTAGCGATGGGATAGCCAGACCTGCACATTTTGGTTTCAGATGGGTGATATGACCATAACCCTAGAGGATATCTACAGGATTCTCAGTTTACCGATTACAGGGGACCTGATAGAGATTACTCCTCGAGAGTAGCAGAGGATGGACCTGGTATGATTATATGGGGACAGGGCAGATGATGCAAAGATAGTGTCTGGGGCTATGAGGATAGCCTCACAGTACCGACAAGATGACTCCAGGAGAATATTGATAGCCCTAATCCAGATGGCTATCTCATACTATGCATTACTAGATTCCAGAGGTGGATGGCTCCCACTACTCCTGCTTGACTGTGTGTATGATATCCTAGAGTTCATGCATGTGTTTACATTTGCTGATGCTTTACTGGCACATATATATTACGAGTTGTGGATGTATACCACAGGTAGGCGGACTGGGATAGATGTCTGTTTCATGCTCCATTGCTAGGCATATGAGCATATATCGATGATAAGGCCATCTGGGCTTCTATGGATGCCAGGAGAAGAGGGAGCCCTTGAGTATGGATTTCAATGATTATGGGCGGACATGGCCCTAGGAGATACAGGGTGATCCACAGAGTGGTATTAAGAGAGATTCAGGACTCTGACACCAGCACAAGTGATATGGAGACCATACAAGGTCTATCCGACATGGGATGGACAAGACACCCACCTGATGGAGTTGAGACGCAGTAGGGTGGTCAAGGGTCGTAGGCCAGAGATCTTAGAGTGAGTCTCATTTATATGGGTGATGAGGCAGTTTGGCTTGATATGGATCATTCTGACTATATATATGCCATACAGATAGGATATCAGGAAGACAGACCTACCGATACTGATCCCAGTAGATCCACTCAGGGAGGCCCCTCCTCCCACAGATGATGATGATGATGCAGGAGTGGATGAGGGCTATGAGGCATTGTACCACGAGGAGCTGCCATGGCACCTCCTGACATCTACAAAGGTAGGTGAGGAGGATATAGCAGAAGTGCTAGAGAGACTGGAGGGAGAGCATGTTGCCTTGATACAGACACACTAGACTGCCCTCGAGGAGATTAGGACTCTGACAGAGGAGAGGGACACCTTGATACGGGAGAGAGACACTTCTCATTAGGAGCGGGATACAGTGATCCAATAGAGAGATCAATATCACAGGCACAGGGAGGCCCTCAGGGCCAAATATGGTGATACAGGCACCACCTCAGAGCCAGGGGCACAGGGTGCGGTAGCAGGAGGACCACCACTAATAATAGTGCCATTGCGAGCACTTGACATAGTGAGTCTAAGTACCTATCAGGCTCTCCTTTCTGAGGTGAGATATTATGAGGATGCCCTGACACAACATGCCTTGGATGTGCCTTGGTATGGAGCAAGGAGGAGGACAGTGACAACTACTACTGGCGGTGCTTCGGATAGTGCGAGCACCATAGGATATCGAGGAGGTGGCAAGGCCACGGCATCGGGCATCTCTAGCTTTGTAGGAGATAGTCAAGAGATACATCCTGGACTGGAGGTGGGAGGAGGAGATAGTGTTCTCCACCTATTTGATTTTACTATATAGATGTGATACTTTGTAGAGATATACTGATGTAGTCTCAAGTTAAAGGCATTTTTTTTGGATACGATGTATACGGCTTGATTAGACGCCATACATTCTTTTGTACATATAGATATATGTATATATATTCATCATTTTGTGTTATGTGATTGGACTCATGCATTTAATTTCAATAGATAGGAATGGATGTTATGGATAGATGTTATGTGATTTTGATGGATATATATGAATGTTATAGATGATAGATGACTAGATGTGATTTAATTGATTTGTCATGGATAAATGGTTGATTAAATTAACATGTGTAAGATGTCATTTAAATTAAATGATATAGATAGATGGATTCACATGTGCTGTTAATATTAGATGATATTAGATGAGATGGATAAGATGAGCATAGATAGATGATAGACTTGATTGAGTAAATTAACATGTTAAATGCCAATTTAACTAGATGAACAATAAATAAACACGGGAAATGTATTTTTGAATGAAAGTGATGTAATGATATTATCCATTAGAAAATAAAAAACACTACACCCAGATAGGAAAAAGAGTGATAAGTTAGGCCCCTAACTAACCATAAATAGAGACCTTAATGAAAAATCGAAAGACGATGCACACAAGGCCGTAGATGCAAAAAAATAAACTTGACACTAGTTAGTCACAAACCAGATCTATTGGGGTAGATAAGGATGAGAGATAAGTATACATATCGTCAGAAAACATGAAGGATTAAATACATTCCCATATGGGGAAAATAGGGTCTCCATATGATCAAAAGGTCTCATATAACAACTTCATGATTTTTTTCTTCTGATAGAAAATAAAACTGATCGATGCGGGAAGTTTGCTAGATAGAGAAATACTGATCGATACAGAAAGTCTTTCAGAGATGCTAAAAAGTGAACAAACTAGAGGAAGTTTGTTACTACAAAGGATGAAAATGCCATAAGACAAACAATCATCCTTCAAGGGAGCAGTCTATATTTTGATTTTGATGGTAGCCATCCTTCGAGGAATGGTCTTTATTTTTTATTTTATTTGATAAGGCATGGATAGTTGTCCTTTGAGGGATCGGTCTATCTTTTGGGAGTAGGATAGCATCTCCCCGTTTTTTTTTTTTTGGAGCTTTGGATAAAGCTGAGTTTAGACTAGATAGATTAGATAGAGGGGAAGAAGATGCATATAAGCACGTACTGATGCCCCAAAGTTGTTTTTATCAAGATGAACACCTAGGGTGGATGAAGTAGTGATCAAGGTATTCCTATCATGAGAAGAAAAAAATTCGTAAGGAAAATGCCATGAGTAGAGCAGCGGTACTCATATTTAAGGTGTAAAAATAAATAATGCGGAGAACCACATAGGTTTGAATCACTACAAAATGCATGATTGGTTGCAGATGGATGAAAGATCTGTTTTGTGACTAAGATCGTGTAAGATAGATTTTAACAGTAGAAGGGCCTTAGATGCAAAGCATTAAGAGGCTCCATTTAAGGTATACCATCTATGGAAGATAGGCGATAAGCCCCAGATCTATACTTATGAGTGATAATATATGGTCCCATCCAATTAGGAGCAAACTTACCATGTTGACTCCATTCCAGAGTAGTGACATTTTGGTTTTCTTTAAGAACAAGATCACCAACTTGGAATTCCCACTGCTGCAAATGCGTGTTATAAGCGTGATTGACACACTCAAGATAGACTTGATGATATTCAAGAGCATTGAGACGACGTTTATCTAACAGCTCAAGCTGTGCTAGACGATTTAGATGATAGTCCTCATCAGAGACAAACTCTCTGAGAGAGACGCGAAGAGAGGGAATCTGGACTTCCAAAGGAAGGAACTCCTCAGACCCATAGATGAGAGAGAAGGGAGTAGCAATGGTAGGGGTACGAATGCTAGTCTGATAAGCCCAGAGAGAAAAAGGGATGTGCAAATGCCAATCCCTATGAGCTCGACTAGTTACCTTTGCGAAGATATTACACAAAGTTTTATTAGAAGCCTCAGCTTGGCCATTAGATTGTGGATAGTATGGATAAGAAAATATGAGTTTAATACTAAAGGTGTCACAAATTTTCTGCAAATATTTGTTTTTGAAAGAATTACCATTGTCTGTAATGAGTTTGTGAGGAACACCAAAGTGATAAATGATGTGCTGATAGATAAAATCAATGATAGGTTTAGCTTTGGTTGATGAAAGAGGAATCACATCCACCCATTTAGTGAAGTATTCTGTGGCAGTGATGATGAAGTGATGCCACTACGAAGAGCATAGATTGATGAGACCAACGAGATCAAGACCCCATTGTGAAAAAGGCCAAAAATCTACTGTAGTTTATAAGGCCTAGCTAGGGATATGTGTGAGATTAGCGTGTTATTGACATTTGACACATTTCTTGACATAGTCGCAGTAGTCTTGATTAAGAGAAGGCCAATAATAGATTAAATGTAGCATGCGCTTAGCCATGGCCAAACCACCAAAGTGTCCACAATAGATACCGTCGTGGACCTCCTGAATGGCTTTAGATGATTTAGGGGTTTTGAGGCACCAAAGAAAAATACCATCAAAGACACGTTTGTAAACGAATTCGCCCAGAATTGTATAGTGGTTTGCGCATTGGATAAAATATCCTCTGCCATTGGAAGTTAGATCTGGAGGAAACACTGAACAGGATAGATAATAAAAATGTGTTGATACCACTCATCTTTAGTGTCGATCATGATGGCGTTGATTGAAGTCAACTGCCTGAGATGCGACGGTTGGTCTAAACGCTGGACAACCACATAAAGCTGCGAGTCTTCAGTGAATGGAGGAATAATTGAGGCTAAAGAAGCCATCATATCTACAAATCAGTTTGCAGTGTGAGGAATAGTCTGGATAGTAAATTTATCAAACGATTGAAGCTGAAAGAGAATGATATCGCAATATTTTTGAAGGATATCATTTTTGCAATGATAGACTCCAGTGACTTGATTAACGATGAGCTCAGAGTCACTGAAGATGTAGATATGGTGAGTGCCGAGATTAATGGCATTTTGAAGACCTAAAACTAGGGCTTCATATTCAGCCATATTTTTGGTATATTCAAAGTTAAGCTTGTGTGCAACGGGGATAGGTGCACCCCAAGGAGGAATCATGATGAAACTTGCACCTCCCCCTTGCTGACATTTGGACCCATCAAAGAAGAGTTTTACTTTAAATGGAGACAGACTAAAATTGATTTGTTAGATGTACTCATCTGGGAATTGAGCCAGGGGGATTTGAGTGTCCGAAAGAGGGGCATCAACCAATTGATCAGCGATAACCTGACCCTTGATATATTTCTATGATATGAACTCGAGGTAAATCTCTATCATGAGCATGAGCCAACGAGTGATACAATCACTATCATAAGGTTTCACATGAATTTTCTTGAGTGGATTGACACTTGTAACAATGTAGGTTTTATGATTAAGGACGTAATGACGAAGTTTAGAAGTCATGAAGAAGAGAGCACAACACAACTTTTCAGCTTCGGAATAGTGAGTTTCATACTCATAAAGAGTGTGACTGATATAATAGATGGCATGTTCTTTACCATTAGCATCCCGATGCAAGATCATGGCTCCCAAAGCATTGTCAGTCATAGAAATATAAAGATAGAATGGCTCCCCCTCGCGTGGAGGTGTAAGAATAGGTGGAGAAAGAAGATAAGCTTTGAGATCATCAAAGGATTTTTGGCAATGCTCATCCCATTCAAAATTAACTTTTTTATGGAGGAGATGATGAAAAGGTTGACAACGGTCTAAAAGTTTTGAGATAAAATGACGCATTAATTGAAGCCATCCTTGAAGACCATGGAGTTACTTTAAGTTAGAAGGAGGAGGCATCTCGAGGATAGCCTTTATTTTTGCGAGATCAACCTTAATAGCCCTAATAGAAATGATAAAGCCTAAGAGTTTATAGTGAGAATGCCAAACACACATTTAGACAGATTTAGGTGAAGACAAAAATGAATGAGTCTCTCAAAGAGAGGCGCAAGAATGAGAAGATGATCCTGACTGTGTTTGGACTTACCGAGGAGGTCATCAATGTAATCTTCTATAGTTTTGTGTAAGAGGTCATGGAAGATGTAGGTCATTGCACGTTGATAAGTTTCCCATGTGTTCTTAAGACCGAAGGGCATGACGCGATAACAAAAAGTCCCCCAAGGAGTTATGAAGGAAGTCTTGTGCTGATCCTCTGGTGCGATGAGAATTTGATTATACCCAGAGAAACCATCCTTCAGAGAAATCATCTCATGACCTACAATTAAATCCATGAGTTGTTCGATATTAGGTAGAGGGAAATCATCTTTCGGGCAAGCGAGATTAAGATCCCGGAATTCGGTACAAATTTGAATTTTCCCAGTAGCTTTAGTTACTGGTACCACATTTGAAACCCATTGTTGATAGTCAATGGATTGGATGAAGTTGGTAGAAAACAAGCATTGCAACTCTTCTTTGACGAGGAGAGCTACATGAGGATGCATCTTACATAATTTTTGTTTAACTGGTTTAACGTGTGGAAGAGTAATGATATTCTGGACCATGATATTAGGATCGAGGCTTGGTATATCTTCATATGACCAAGCAAACGCTTGGCGATGATCGGAAAGAAAGGCAATCAAGTCTCCTAACTCATGTGGGTTAAGAGATTGGCCGACTTTAATGATGCGAGGGTCTTCAGGAGTCCCTATAGTAAGGTTGATAGTGGCTTTGTTGAGAAGTGTAGTTGTGTTAGAAGGAATGGTTTTAGGAAGATAAGAATCCTTTACCCCTAGATAGGTAAGGATAGAATCATCATCCGCATAGTGGATAGTATTGATAGTAGGAAAGTTGTCTCCGACTATTTCAGGGAAGACCAATGGTATGGAAGTGAATTTTCCATTAGTCTTATAGGTCAGTGGACCTAAGGAAATTGAATTGACTAAAAAATAAAGTTAGGCGGGATGGAGATGGTGTCATCCACATCAAATGATGATTCAAACATGGTAGGATAAGATGGTTCCTCAATGGAAAGAGGCTCATCGAGGATGATGATGGTGGCTTTTGAGAGAGGTTTGAACCCTAAACCAAATTTTTGATGTGGTTTAAGAGTTGGAATGGATGCGAGGTCATGCACACCCGGTTCATATTTTCCTAGGCTAAAGCCCTTCCATGCGCATCGATATAGATAAGTTTTTGCGAATGAGGGATTCTGTAGATAATCAAACCCTGCCAAGTAGGGTTTGGCCCTAGGAGGAGAATCCAAATGATAGTGAGGTGTATCAAGACCACCGTAGATGAAGTTAGTCTATTGATTGGGTAGACCAATGATGATAATGCGGCCAAGATCTGGTTGTTATTCAAGTTGTTTATCTGGCCTACCATACTCATTAGGTTTGAGATGGGCATCAAAATAGAGAAGGGGAAGCTCTCCTAGCGAGAAGCGCTATAATGTATCTTCCAGATTTTGTAGATCTGGTAGTTTTGTTACAAGTATGGAAGAGGATAAAGCCTCATTAGGAGAATCAATGTTCTCTTTTGGAGGGACAGACCCTGTGGTCATGTAACATTGTGCAGACAGAAAGGGATCTCCTAGATGAGTATAGATTTTGCCCTCATACTGATATTTAATGCATTGATGGAGGGTTGATGGAACACAATGCATTGTATGGATCCAAGAGTGTCCAAGGATCATATTGTAGTGGAATTTTCCTTCAACAATGTAAAAAATCTCGTGAAGAAGTTTCTTGCCTACCTGAATGGGTAGGACCATAGTTCCTAAAGTAACCGCCAGCTGATCGTTAAATGATCGAAGGGCAAAAGGCGGTGGCGACACTACATTTTTTAGTAACTTAAGTTGCTCAAATGTGTGGGAGGAAATGACATTGAGTGCAGTGCCATTGTCGATCATAGTAAATTTTAATGTAGTGTTATTGATTTAGACTGTGATGAAGAGAGGAGCTTCTAAATCCTCTGAAGAAAGGGGAGGAATTTCAGAATCCTCGAAGGAGATGGTGTTTGACGGTCTATTCAATCCAACAACCATCTCAAAAGGCTGGGGATCATCTGAATTCATAGTGATGTGGCGTAAATTATCAATCAGAACTTGGTGATGCTGGGGAGATGACTGAATGAGGTCAAAAATAGACATTTTGACCGGAGCATGGGTGAGTTGTTTCATAACACTCTCCTCAACTTGCACAGGAATCTAAGCTCGAGGTGAAGCATGAATAGAGACCCGAGGTCTCGGGGCTGATGAAGAAGGAGGAACTCCTTCGGGGGCAGAAGAAATAATTACTCGTGGTCGAGAGGCTGTAGAAGATGATGGATTATTGTACCATTGTGTTCTAGTGGTGATACAAATTGCATCGATTTGAGAAGGTGGAAGATCATCTAGAGTGATATCAATATAATTTGAGGCCTGAGTAGACCATTCAGGCTCAGAGGTAGTTGGGATGACATGAGACACTTGTTCCTCCTCTTCTTCCAACAGAAGATCACTTTCTTCCAAGAGGCTGTTAACGACAGATTGCAAGGCTTTATATCCCTCAGTGTTATGACCTGGAGTGTGATGATAAGCACAAATCAAATTAGAGTTGAACCATGAAGGTTTTATTCCTTTGGAATTATAGGGTTTGATTGGAGGAAGAGATATAGATGAAAATTGGATAAGTTGGCCAAGGATTTCAGTATAGAATCTGGTAGATGAAGATGTGGACAGGGGTGAAGAAGGCACCTCTTTAGCCTTAACATACTGCCAAGGTAAAAGAGCTTGCATATCTAGTTTGACATTCTTTTTAGGGACTGTTTTGCATTTCTAAACATTGGGAGAAGTAGCCTTAGGTACTTGATATGGAAGCAAGTGAGGCAAGATTGATTTTAACGGAGGAGGAGATCCTAAGATATATTTTGAAGATGACGAAGACATGCCAAATGTTTTAGTCTTCGGAGATGAAGAAGGTTGTTTGGTCGAAACAGACGGTGATTTAGATAAGATTGATTTAGATGGGAGAGGAGATCCCAAATTAGATTTAATAGGCAGTACAAAAGTTGCTTTGGTTTTTGGTGATGAAGATGATGGTTCTGATAAAAGAGGTGACACCTTTCTAGTAGGTAAATCCACTTTACGAGGCACCGATGAAGATGGTGTTGTAGAAGAAGACACCTTTTCAGTGGATAAATCCAATTTTTTATGAGGCATAGAGAGGGATTTTTGAGGGAAAGCACCAAGAGTCTTGATGGTCTGAAATATTGGTTTTCTCTTTTTAGGGATGGTGACAACTTTGACCGCATGAGGTGATTGTAACCATTTTGGAGGAAGTAAAAGAGATGATACTGATGATGTAATCCTAAGCTTAAACTACAATTGTTTATGTTTGAGTCTAGGAGTCTGAAGTATAGGTGTCAATGCTATCTCTTTAGATGTTTCCTTAATAGGCAAGGAAGCACTGATGGCGGAAGAGGTAGGTAATGAAGAAGTTATCTCTTGTGAGGAGGGTACTCCAGATGCAGTAATTGTGGGTGTAATTACTATAGGCAAAGTGACATGAAGAGTTGAGATTGAAGACTCTTTCGAAGGCATAGAAGTTGGTATAACTATGGGTATGTTAACCAAAGGCATGGTCGTAGGAAAAAATGGGAGCGACAGAAGTAGAAGTATCTGTAGTGGAAATCTGAAGGGATGTAAATGACTCGAGCACCAAAAGAATATCTAATGATGAGACAAATGAAGATGACACTGTCTCAGGTATAGGTGGAAGATCAGATGGCAAGGTAGAGGGAGATGACTCTATCTCTAATAAAGGAAGACTCGAAGATGGACCATCTGAGGATGGTGGAATCTCAGAATTTGAAGGAGCGGAAGGAAGTTCTGATTCATTCGACATGTTTGTAGATGGCTTAGAACTAGAAGAAGAACTATTAGTAGAAACGGAATTTATAGTATGCGTGTTTAGTTTTTGAGACCCCAAAGCATCATTTTTCAGGGAATGATTTGGAAAAGGTTGTTTAAAAACATCAAGCGCTTGAGTTGGGGGAGCATTTGCGTTATCCAAAATGAGATCGCCTTTATCAATGAATTTTTGGATGAGATTTTTAAAGGTCTGACATCATTCAATGTCATGGCATTTTCTTCTATGATAACAAAAAAAGTCATTTTCATGATACCAAAATGGTCGTTCTTGGCTCTCATCAAAATTCCTAAAAGGGGGAAGTTCGATAATGTGAACTTCCAACATTTTTTCTAATATAGAAGCATATGATTTCCCCAATGAAGTAAAATACCGAGATGACGAAGGTCCTTTTTGAGAAGATGAAGATTCTCTCTGAGGTGTTTGATTATAAGTGTTATCAACTCGTGATGTTTTTAACATGATAGCATTTGTGGACCCATGATTCTTGTCTTTGTTAGAAGCAGAAGGGTTTGATTTTGTAAACCGATAAAAATCTAGTTTAGAGTTAGAATGAAGTTTTATCTTTCCTTGTTCAATAACATGAGACTCAAGTTTGTGTGCCATCGTAAAGCTTTTTTCAAATGTATGAAAGGTTTGAATCCTTAAAGTGGAAGAAATATGATTGGCACAAGATCGAGTAAACAATTCGATTTGTTGAGATTGAGGGAGGGAGAAAGACAATTGATTTATTATTCCTCTCCAATGAGTGACAAAGTATATAATAGACACGTCATCAAATTGATGAATGTTATAAAGATCTATGATCAAGATCTTATGTGTGATGTTTATTGAGAATTTCTCAACAAACGTCTGAGCTAATTGAGAGAAAGAAAATAGAGAATGTTGAGGTATGTTATTGTACCATTCTAAAGCAGGCCTTGCTAAAGACATAGGAAATGTACAAGGCATAAGCTCCTAGTCCTGGACTATAAGGTAGCAAGCATGTTTAAATGCTCACAGGTGTTGTTGAGGATCCTCCCGACTATGGAATTTTGATAACTTAGGAATTTCCCATTGGGGAGGATAAGGATTAAAAGCCACTGATGGATGAATTGGTTCATTACATACTTCTTCAATAGTGTATGAAGAGTGAGCCCCTTTAGTGGAGGCTTTTAAGTCTACGATTTTCTTAAAAAGAAGTTGGACGACATCAGATTGAGGGGGCATGTTGGCATGTCCCGTATAAGAAGTGAATGGTATGTTTCACTGAGGTGTTAATGGGGGATTCATTTTCTGGTTAACAAGATGATAAGAGGAATAACCAGGTGTTCTAGGTGATGCATGGAAAGGTATTTATTACGAAGGAACTTGAGTATAAATAGGTTGTGAAATGACAAGTGGTTGAGAGAAAGGTGGTTGAATGAGAGATGGAGCCTGTGATTGGTGGGTTCCTACATTTTCTGACTGAATCGTAATGGATTGAGGAATGTGGGTGTTGATTAGATTTGATATGGTGGGAAACAAACTATGAATGAAGCTTTTGACCGTCAGAATAGTTATTAAGGGTGCCAATGCCAAAGGATGGGTAAAGGTCACTGTTGCTGGAGCATTAAAAGAAAGACTAGCTGGAGGACAAGAAGGAGGAAATGATTGACTCATAGGAGGGGGTTGGCTCATAGATAGATACTGACCCAGAGATGCAATAGATGACATAGAAGAATTAACAACAATTTGTGGGAGTGTGGATGCACTCATCATAGCTGAAGAAGAGGGCCTATCGAAAGTAGGTTGTCGGGTAGCCGTGGCACTAGGGATAGGTAGGGTCATTTGAGAGCCAGTCGACATGGCCGATGGAAGAGAAAAAGGAGGCATAGATGCATCACCTTCTTTCTCGGTTCTCAACAAGAAAAAGCATGCTAACTGCTCTATAAAATCCTGGGATGACTCATGAGAATAATCATAAACTTGTTGGATAGGAGGTCCCTGATCAGATATGTGAGTAGATTTATGCACTAATTAATCCATAAGGGTTACTAGGTTGTGGTCAAGGAGTGCTTGAAATTTAGGATCTCCACAAGGAACGTACTCTACATCAGAAGGAATAGGATGTTGTTAAGTGTAATTAGTAGTAGCGTCCGATAGAAGATAACGGCGCCGCAGATGACACCTCTGAAGGATCAAGGGAAGGTGATCATGATGGGATTGCTTTAGGATGATAAAAAGGATTATATGACCAAGATGGGGAACCAACTAAAAATGGTCCCGAAGAAGATAGAAAGAAGTAGTGAGAAATATTGTAGGAAGTGTGCGAAGGAAGCCATCAGTTAAAGGTGTGTTGAAGAAGCCATCAAGAGGTGTAATTGTAAAGTTTCTCCCATAGTCTTGTTGAAGAATCTCATGGGTGAGATTGTAACAGTTTCATGTTAATATTATAATTTGTTTTGATATTTCAGATTTGTCGTCATTTTGTCTAAAAATGGTCCCGAAGAAGACCCAAGGGGTACCGAAAAATCCACATTAGCGAGGGTCTCAGATGAGGAAGAGACTAGTTGAGCCATTTTTCTAGATGAGGAAGAGACTTTGACCGGGTGATGACCGTCATAAACAAGCACCAACACAGAAAGAGATTAACCTAATTGATGCACAGACAATTCAAGTAGTGTAGGTGTTTATCTCTTTTAAATTTTCATGTTTTTTAAGAAAGAAAAATGTTTGGGAAGGATTTTTAGAATGGGGAATACTCAATTGGACAAACTAAGGATGGCTTGGGGAATGTTTTGGTGAGGAGTCCCGAAGGCACTTCAGTAAAAGACCGATACGTGGCTTGATATAGGGTCCTACCCCCGCACTTCACACACCACTGTGATAGGGGAGTCGGGTGATTTTCCAATATATACCAGAACTTCTGTGAATTTATAGCACGGCCCGAGTACCGCATAGGCTCTTCTTCTTAGATGTCACTTCCAAGTAGGTGAGGCTAGGGAAGGAATTTTTTTTGTTTAAATGCTTTCTACCTAGTGATTTTGGCTTTGTGTGCAAGGGTGAAAAATAAAAATAAAAATCAAATAGTGTCACTACCAAATTTGACCAATTTTTCAACCTATTAGGAAAACTAGATGAAGAGCATACAACAGAAATGACAACAAAAAAGTTCTTTTTAAGAACTAAAAATGAAGCGTTTGATTTTGACGAAGACAATTCAAACAAGTTATTTCCCAATGTGATTAATTATTTTTAAGCACTGAAATCGAAGTGTTTGAGTGTGATAAATATAAACAAACAAGTTCTTTTTAATTTCTTAAAAAGGAGAACACCGTAAAAGAGAAATACCTATAGATTTAGCTCTCTAAGGTGTGTGGACTTCAAAAAGTGTGTTGTTGAGCTCTTCCCCTCAGACAATCCCATGAACAAGAAAACCGCTCCATAGAACAGGGTTAAGCAAACATGCAAACAAATCCAGAAAGATAGATCCAGATAACTAGATACCAGTAGAAGAGAACTTTCTATTTAAAAAACTAGAAAACTTTTAAGAAAATGACAATTTTGCACAAAGAAAAAGTACAGCTTTGAAATCAAATGAAAGATTTTCTAATCTTAGAAATAGAAATGGGAATCTACATATGTAGAAAATAAATAATTTTGACTTTGCAAATTATAAACGAAAGAAACAAGACCAAAATGAAGAAATGAAATGCTTAAGGAAAACTAATGAAAATCAGTGAAGAAAAAGAACAAAATCTCAAAACTGGAAAAGAAATGAACTTATCAATAAGGGACTTTGGTTGGGTCCCACCGAGCATGCCAATATGTAGATCAAGAATTTCCATGCTTGTAACCTGATCAAGTTAATGCACAAAAATAAACACAAAAACCCTAAAAAACTCAAATGAAATTGATACCTGATAGATTGGATAAGATCCGAAGACATAAATGGAAAGAATGCCAATGGAGATAAGACGGGTGCACACAAGAAATCTTGCAAAGTAGATCCAAGAAACCTGTGATGCACAAATCCTTGGCAGAAAAAGATGACGTTAGACAATATATGGGTGAACTGCCCAGAAAGTGGGTCTGGGAAGCAATGAGCTTCCTCGGAGGATGTCAGTTGTTGTTTTCAATCAAGAGTAAAGACATACATGATGAAATATGTAAATAAATATTTAGGTTTTCTAATTACAAATAGCAGACAAAATGTAAAAACTGCAGCAAAAACCAAAAGAAAGTAGGAAACTATAAGGACAAAACTAAAATTGTGTTACCTGAATTCTGTACTTTTCTGCAGGCTGGTCGATGTCAATTAGATAGTGATCGGCATCGATTATTTGAGTCAGCGTCAATTCAGATGGAATCGGTGTCGATTGGACACACAAGCAGACAGAAGGCCAGAAAGTAAAAGAAGAAAGCAAACTAAGCTAAAATGGATTAAATGTAAGCCTAGATTACTAAAGATTGATCAGAAAGTAGATATTGAAGATAGGAAAAGGGGATCTGGGGTAGAAATTGATGGATTCTAACCCAGAAACTGAAGAAAATCCTGATCGGTGTTGATTTGGGTAAACCGGCGTTGATTAAAGACTAATCGTATTCGACCAGACTGGGTCAACATTGACCGAAAGGAAATTACAGAAACTAACAAAGGGGAATACCTGAAAAATGCTTGATTGATGACCGATGATGACCAGGGGAGTTGTGGAGACCCGCAAGAGCTGTAGACATGTGGATAGAGTAACAGTACACCTCTTAGGGATTAAAATACATAAAACTCACTTTCTTTCTCTGATAATCTCTTTAATCACTTAGACAAAGTAAGCTCTAGGCAACTAGCTCTTCTGAATCTAACAAGAGAGGATATCAGGTCATCCATTTATAGTCGGCGTCAACCGATATAAAATCGGCACCACTCCAAAAAATCAGCATTGATCGAGAAACGGTCGGCACTGATAAGGGAACATACTCCCAAAGTGGAAAAAATAAATGAATTGGAAGGATAATAATATTATCCCTCTAACTCAAATATGGGAAAAATCCCGTTGCATGGTTTTAGGAGGGGATAAAAAGGTGGGATGAATGGATAATAATGGTACGGGAGGTTGGGAAATGATTTGTGGTAAATAAGTGGTTGGAAGAAATGTAAAAGGTATAATTAAATGGTTAGTATTTAATTATACATGAGTAAGATATAATGGAGTGAAATAAACTTAGGATAGGTGTTTTAATTAGATAATTAATTAATACCCTAAGGGAGCAGTGGTGATATAAAGGTGCCCTGGGTTACCCGAGAATATGAGTGAACCCAGGGGACACCAAATTGGGTAACCAATTTTAGGTGTCTACACCCCTCTTAAGAAAGGGAAGCTACTTCTCCCTGCTAGTTGCAGGATTTTTTTTAGTCCCTCTTCTCTCTGGTTAGTGTAGGGGTAGGTTTAGGTTTGTTTTCAACAAAAGAAGTGCTTGTGCACACTCTGCATGTCTCATTTGAGGCATGTATGCTTTTGTCTTTGTACCTAAGTTTTGTTCACATTTATCAAGAGCTACCAAGACCAGGCCCTTCAATATTCATGGAAGAAGACCCATAGTTGTCTATAATAGTTTCCAATTTCAAAATAAAACAAATGCAGAGCAACTAAAAATGTTTTCAAGATAATCTATTTCTAAGATAGGTTTAGGGTCACCAAGTGCAAACAGCCGGACTCGCAGATCAGAGATAGGATCATTATCAGGCCATCATTCTTGACTCCATGCTCAATAGATGCTTCAAGGCCACTGGTCTCTTCATCTATCAGGTAGATGCCCCTACGAGTCACCAATTGTTATCAAAATTTTCACTCCTTGGAAAAATTGGATCATCCATGACCCCATGCAGGAAGAAATTCAAGAAATGGTTCTGTTGAATGAGCCCATGCTTCAAATCCAACAGATAAGTTGCAGGAAAGCTCTACAATGAAATAGTAGGGTCGAGAAAGGAAGAAAACAATGTCAAAGAAACCAGAGGCTCAAAGGAAAAGAAACGATGAAGGCTTGAAGTCTTCAGGCTCTGCGAATGACTCAGAACGAGCCAAAAAATTTGCTAAGTATAGAGAGTCAGCAGAAGCTGCCAAGTGTCCAAATGGTGCTACTTCAAAGATAAATCCAAAGAGATGAGACTTAAACAAGTGCCAAACCTCCACATGTCCAAAGCCCAAAAGTTACATCGGCAGTTGAAAAGTCTTCGACTCAGCGGAAGGTTCCAAGTGTTAGCATAATGCAATTTCAAGATGGGAGCCCAAGGTAGAGACTCAAACTTGCACCGCCCTCCACGTGGCCAATGGTCAATAGAGGTCAAATTCAAAAGTGAGAGTGGCCCAAAATGACTAAGTATAGAGAAACAGGGGAAACCTCCACGTGTCTTAATGATGTAATCTCAAAAGGAAATTCTAGAGGTAGTCCCCAAACAACCGTGGGCTCGCCAGTTGTCTCAAGTCCAAAAAAGTGGATAGATTCGGGGGGTTGAATAGTCAAGACAGAGGCAGGCCAGTGGAAGTATCTGATTATCAACATGACACTATTTAAAAAGTAAAATTTGGGGTGGGTTTCCAAACAAGCGCCAAGCCTCCACGTGTCTAGGGTCAGACTTTTGGCCCCACCAAGCAAAGAGACTCATGTAAAACACAAAGAAGCCTAAGGAACTCATAGAAGCCACCATGTGTTAATATAGTGTGATTTCAAGGGCATAAGGAAGGGGTTGAATCTCCAAGGTTTGAAAAACTACCACATGGACCCTGTATGGACAGACTCTTTCAAATATTGAGTGCCTGAGACCCGAATATTCAAACAGCCATATCCTTTGACTGGAAACTCAGATTTGGGCGGGAGAAGACTTTTTGGAAACATCTCGATGCCCTCTATGCCATGGAAACATAAAATATCATTCTTAATAGGATTTAATGGGTGAAAAATGGGAAAAATTTTCCTAGGCCATTAATATAGAATCTGATTTCTTCAACTACCAAACTAGATTTAATTTGATCTTATGGGGAACCAGAATCAACGAATTGTAGGAATATTTGAGTGGGGAATTTATTGATAGTGGTTGATATTTCAAAGTAGGATTCAATGCATATCTCAAGGTGGTTGAAGCAGGATTCAAATTTTTCCCTCCTTTCTCTCATATTCTTCCTATAAATTGTAATGAAGGGGCATATTCAAACGGTTGGTCATTGTTTCTCCTTTCCCCCCCCTCTCTTTCATCCTTAGGGTAGAATGTGGAGTCTAAGCCTCCTTCCATATCTCTATAATGGATTTTTCTTTCCTCTTGCCCACTGATGACGTACCATGTAACATTTTGGAGTAAAAGAATTTGTTTTGTGATGCATCTTTCCATCCTTGGCTTATTTTGTTTTCTCTTCTTACCTCTCATATTTTTATGGCATACTATATATAATCTGATGTTTTTTGTAGGTTCTGGTATTTGTGCTTAATGGGTTTTGAATTGGTGTTCTATGTGAAATCTATCTCTAGTCTGTGGTGCATTCTGTCCACCCTCTCCTCTGATCACCTCTCTTAACTTTAGGCAGTCAGATCTGTGATTTAACCACTTCCTTTTATAGTGTATGACCACTTATTGTAGGCTCTTTCAACCTCTCTCTCTCTCTCTTTGTCCCCTTGGAATGGTTAGATTAGGATAGAATAGGCTCTGCCTACACTGGAGTATCTTTTGGCAGGTAGATTAGGAAGCAAGAACTGGCTTTCTCTGGAGGTCCATCTCAAGTTTTGCAAGTCCCACAGCTTGAGAGATGGTCCCATGTTGTGCAATCACACCAAATTCCCCACTTGACAACCGGGCCATTTAGGGGTGTTGTGAGTTTGCACTAACAAGACCCTTACATCTAATCATTAGTAGTGCATACTGACACTGCACCACTAGCCATATTATTTTTTAACCAAGAATATCATGCAAATTTTACATCTAATCATTTACATATCAATGCATATATTGGCTTGATCCCCATCAATAATACTAAGGTTGACCCATCTTGGCCTATTAGTGCATTTTATATTCCATTTCTTCATACCATTGGTTACCCACAATCAAATATCAAATACCCTCTAAACAAACCATATGGTGTTATCAAATTGCACGTTACAGTTGGTTCTCTAACTTTTATTGTCCATTTTCTTGTTGGGAAAGTAGTTGATGGTTGTGAAATGCTACTCGGACTCAATTAGATTTGTAGGTATCAATCCATTGTTTATATTAATCATTTGCGACTCAAATTCATTCATAACAATCAAGTCATATCTATTGACACTGTACCCCCATCTATTCCATGGTCATCATATTCTTGAGCATTGATTCCCACATCTTCCACTTCATCTAGTACATCACAATATACACAATCTACTCCTATTTCACCTACTCATATACCTTATGTGTAACCTCACAACTACGCAAGTCCTACACATAGGCATAGGACCATTCCTAGGATAGTTACTACATATCGACGTAGATCCCCACCTAGTTTCATTCCACACGGGTATCCACCAACTCCACATTCAGCTTCACATAGATATCCATCACCTACACATTTTGTTACACTTACGCTATCATCATATATTCATCCATTACATACGCATAGGATTCACTTTCCCACATAGTATTTATCTACTATACCACCCCTACTAACACATGGTCATACACTTTCATAACCACATTGATTAGATGAATGCCCTTTTTCCTTCACTCTCATTGGATATGTCATTCACTCACACACACTTGCGGGGCATAACATTCACATAACCCCCCAAACTAACAATATCGTATATCACAACATAACATACTTCTAGCATACACATATTGCATCCTCATCACATTACGCACTCATCACACTTATACTAGTATTGTCATTACCTGATGACACACGCTTGTGTTTAGGTTCACACCTGACCATTTAGGGCATACTACACATGAGCCCCACACACTACACAATTACACATTACATCTCTTCACACATATCGCATCACATATCTTACATCTTACATTCTACATTCTACATTTAGTCTACATCATTTCGACATTTGCACATTTACACATCATTCGTATTCTACATGCCATACCACTATTCATCACACATACATCACACAACTATTTTCTACGAGTCAAAAATTACATACTACTCCTACTACATTACGCACACTCTCACATTATTAGAATATCTACACATCTTATATTACATACTGTACATCACATATTAATCATTTATTACACCATAAGGTCATATTTTATCATCACACATACTTAATATTCTTCTACGGGATGCACTCATTACGCTATGATGCAATCTAATTCCTTGGTCCATACTTGACTTCCAAGGGTTTACAAATAAAATGGACCTTTTTCTACTCACATGTTCATCATTCAACCTTCTATCATGTGACATTAATAGGTTAGTGACATACATTATAAGCTAAATGGTCACCTCTTCCTTCATCTTGTAGTGGTATATGCTTCAGGCTACATCACCACTCCCTCTATTCATCTTGTAGTGATATACACTTTAGGCTAAATCACCACTCCTACGATCATCTTGTCGTGATATATATTTTGGATATAGGATCATATACACACTTCATTCTAGGCCATATATCACCACTATACATACACACTCATCACAATGCGTTAAATACAACACAAACTTTGACCATTTCCTGATGATGTACTCTTGTTTTCGGTTCATTCTTGACTACTGAGGGGGAATATTAAATGAGCTTCACTGGATACACTTCCATTCACTTGGGGGGCATGCAACTCCTATCATCTATCTTACATTCCATTCCATCCATCCACAACATGTTACATATCTTACTTGCCTCTGTTTTTTCTTACATTTGCTTATACATGTTCGCTTATTACACGTACTAGCTAAATCTATTATATGTCATTATCTTTACCATACACACATGTGTGTTCATTAATTTCTCTACTTATGATCATAGATATAGGTGTCTTACACGCAACATTGATTCTCGCCTGCTACCACTCTTACAAAATTTGCTGGGGGCATCCATTGTCTCTTCTAAGTGTTACTATTTCATTTTGTACTTAGCACTCTACATTACTTGGATATACACACTTTTTTACATGTTGGTTATCTTTATAACATGCTAGTGGGTGCTTCATGTGAAGCATTTGTCTGTAGGATTATTTTCTTACATGGCTATTTGTTTGGTTGTCTACTATTATTTGTCACTTATTTGTTGTATGCGAGCCTTTCCCTTTGTTTGGTGTGCACACTTATTATTTGTATGTGGCCATTGTGGCTTGAGTGTCTTGAGACATCATGACTGATCTCCCATGTTTTTCACCTACTTTCGTGGTCTATGATTTTCTTCTTACACGTTTAATTGCATTCTAGCTTCTAAATTGTTTGCATAGTGTACACTTGTCTTCTACATGCATGCTTGTTCATACTAACACTTGTTTTCTAGTCAATTGTTTGTGCACACATTTGTTTCTACCAAGGGCATTCCCTTCTACCTTCAAGGAACAATTTATGTGGTTGGTCCTCTTTTGGGGCCAAATTCTCCTATCAACGATGTCGCATGCACCCTTAAATATGGGGCCATTATTTGGGGTTTTACACACTACACAACACTTTCTACTAGCACAGTCAGTTAAATTTTTCATTTCCATTACATGTTTTTTACTATATACATGCATCTTTACATGTGTATTTAACTACTTGATCATCTTCTCCTCACACGTCCGGCCATATGAGAAGTAAGAAGTCAACAAAAATGATGAAAATCAACTACAACAATGGCATCAACAACAAAAAAACATTATGCAGTAGAATACGCCTAACATTAACATACATGTACATCACACACATTGGAAATTACACACATGTTTCTGCCCTAGGTTCACTCTAATCACTTTTTTGTCCTTTGCATATTTAGTTTCATCGCTCCATAATTTTTTCATTCCATACTTTGTCTAGTCCTTTAGCATGCTTCCTACATCACTCTACATGGACATCAGGTGCACGTCTATAGCTACTTTATGTTACTGAGTGTTCTTCTCACCAACATAAAGTGGGGGAAAATGTAGAAACAAAATCATGCACTTTAGGCATTATTTATTCTCAGTCTCATACAACTATTCATATGGTTATTAAGTGAAGAAAGTACTGATTAAGCCCTATCCTTTGGCCATTTTACTTTGCTTTCTATCGTCACTGTCGATCTTCAGCACATACTCACCTATTCAGTTCTACCATTTGGCATCAATTTATCTTTGATTGGGGCGCCCTGGTCCCATTTAGGACACCCTGATCCTTTTTACACTTTCCCACCACTTTTTGGGCACTTTCTAGCCGCTTGATCATTATATCATTTTTATTAGTTAGTCTTTTCAAGGTTAATTATTAAATTAGAAAGAAGAGAACCATATAAATATAAAGTTATGATACCATACTAAGAGACCAAACACTAAGCACTACTATCATCGCCTAAGGTTGCATCCATCAAAGGCTCCATCTACATCCATCTAGCTCCATCACAAATCATACGGATGGTTAATCTACATCACACAACATAGGAGGGAAGTTTATTCTATTCCACCCACCATTTTATTACATTTCTACACATATTAATTACTCTCTACTTTCACAAAGTGTGACTAGCACAAGAGCAATTAGGGCATTACTGCACACACACACATAGAACTACATCGTGTATGAGATATAGTAAAGCACTTAGTTAGTAAGTCCACAATTGTGGTCATTGAGGAAAATATGACCCCTTTATATGCATCTTTATTTTTTAGGGGTTTGATACTTATCTTATGGTTTTGCACGACTGTCCTTCATCACTGATTCCTAGTGACATACTGTGTATCCCAACAAAGCTAGAGTGATAGGAAGTGAAGTTAGATGAATATTTAGTGAAACCTCATTGGAGGTTTTTAAACCTTTTTATAGACCACGATGCCCATATCTCAGACTAGGGAACCCACAGGTGCACTTGTACCTCTCTAGGCACCCGAGTCTGGCCTAGTGTTCTAGATATGTATTTTCTAGAGCTTATGTGTATTTTTTCCTGCATTTTTCTCATCTATTTTATTCTGTGACACATTCCTAAGGCATCGTTGAATCATTTAATCTCTTTATAACTCTTCTTGCACTTTAGGGTTTTATTTTTTCATAGCTTATATTTTGTGGGTCATTTCCTTTAGGCTTATATCTGTTATTTACCGTTGTTCTTAATATTATATTAACTATAGAATTATAATATTTCTAAATTTTATTTAATCACATGTGAAGAAAGTTTTAGAACTTTAAGGATATCCTCTTGAAGTAAAGGTATGGAAGATAGTATAGCACAAGTTAAAGATAATCCATTGGTTAGAATGAGAACTTGTTTGAAACCCTTAGGGTTTGACATATAGAAATCCATCTATAAAGTATTTACTCCCTCTCCAACATGTGTAGCTAATGATATGTTTTATGAAGGAGAAAATGTAGATTCCTATGTTTTTTTTAAAGTAGGTTTTCCTAATGGTGAGGACGAAGACCTATAAAGTGATGATGAAGATGATCTACAAGTTGATTCTTATGTATATGACATCAAAGAAGATGGTGAAGTTTTTGATGATGTCCTATGAGCTAAGCTTGAGGTTATGGTTGGATATCTCATTGTAAAATATTATGCATATGTTTTTGGGTCTATATAGGTAGAGGAAGGTTGTCATGATGATAATCAATGAATTGATCTTAGAGAACCTTATGACAGAGATAAAAATTCATGAAGGGAAAATAATTATAGTTGAATGTATTAGTATGATGATTCATGGATGGTTTGAGGCCAAAAAGGTTTTGATTTTCCAAAGAGAACATCAAGGTCAGGTTTCAATTTAAAAGACCTCTTGGAAATTAGAGGTGGAAAATCCAAGGTGAATATCCCCGGAACCAGTTTCGATGGAAAGGTGATTTTTTGGGGGTTGGAGTGTAAATTTTTCACCTAAAAGAAGCTTTCATTGTGATAGAAAGGATGTAGAAACACGATAGGATATTTACTATCCTATGACAGTAAACTTTTTGTCACGTGAAAAAAAACCTCCTATCCCTATTTAGCAAGGTTGATGTCGCACGAAAACAACCTTGCTGATGCATGACATGAGGTTTTATTTCACGCAATAACGAGTTTTTTGTCACATGACAACAAATCTACTATCTCTCTTCTACAGCCTCCGTACTCTTGTCATGCATCAAAAACACTCCTTTTCACTTGTCAACAAAATATCCTTGTCGCGTGTCAACAAAATCTTTGTCCCGTGTCAACAAACTCTCTGTCACATGTCTGTAGCCTCCACCAACCTGTCGCATGTCAACAAACTCTTATTTTTGTAAGTCAAAAAACTCTCCTTGTCATGCATCAAAAAACTCTCCTTGTCATGCGTCAACAAAATCTCCTTGTCACACATCAATGGAACTTTCTTGTCATGCTTTTGAGAACAATAATTGTCACCCGACTACAAATCTGATGAATATATATAAAATTGCACTTTGTGTACTAGCCTTTATTGCTTCTTAAGTTTACTGTACTTGATAGTAAATATGCCCCCAAGTGGTATGAGTGAGCTAGTAGTGTTCTACCTAGTGAATAATCTAAGATTATATAGGGGATATTTTCAAGGGTAGGATAAGTCAACCCCTAAAAAAATTAAACTGTATTTTTTAGGCGAACAGGTTACTGATCCGTGCCAGAAAATTCACCTTTTCAAATTTTTCAAAAATGGAATATTTTCCATATTATGAATATTCACCTCTAAAAAAACCCTGATCAATCTTCATCATTTCTTAAAATAAGGTATGGGCTTTATAATGAGTATTCATTTTCATTAAATCTAAGGGATCATAGAATATTTGACAAGTGGAAGGAGTATGAGTGTTTAATAACATGAACACAAAGTCATGTCTTGGTATGTATTTCTATGAAGATTCATTCTCAAAGTCAAAGCCATCTATGTTTGATTAATTTCTACCCAATTCATTGAAGGTTGTGTTCTCATGTTGATACTTTAATCCAAAATGATCTAGTTTTCATGAAGTCATGAAGGTTAATCAGTTTTTCAATGGGACTTGAGGTTTTTGAAACAATGTATTGCAATATTGAGTCTTTCCCATGTTGATCACGTCCTTAATGATCTATGTCATAGATTTGTATCATTCCAATCAAGGTATGAGTTGTCTTTTTCTTTTTCTCTGTCATGTCTTAGACTATGATCATGTTGAATACTATTCACCAATTCTGTGATACCATGTTTTGTGACTATATGCTCTAGATACCTTTAGGATTATTTGGTGGTCAATTAAATGCTCAAAATCCATTCCTTGTTTCTTCATAGGTTCTTGTTAATTTGTAATAAGTCTTGGAAATCCTACATCTGCATGAACATTTGAAAAAGAGTCAGTATCTCCCAAGCAAACAAAATGTTCTTTGATTCCATGTATCATGTTTGATCTTTCTCTGAGTTGCTACTTCATAAAGGTATACAAGGATATATTAATGAAATTTTGCATCTTGATGAAGCCTAAGTTGAGTAAGATCATGTCTTTGAGTTTGTATTTGAAATCATAACTATGTAACCAATAAGAAGAGTCTTAGTGTAGGTTACCCCTTGTGAGTTTGAACAACTAATTTTTTTATCCCAAATTAACCCCCTCCCAGATTAATTTGGATATATAATTTAAAATGAACTTAGCACTTTATACAATCTTGGGACATTCAAATGACTATCAAAGGTCTACACCGCCAAACAATTCAAATGTCCATGAGGAAGAGACACATGGTGGGATTTTGGATCTCTTTCTAGAATTTGGGATCTACATGCCTCAAGTCCTAGGAATAAGTTGGAGTGGATAAAATTTTGGGTCTGAGAAGAATCAAAAAGTTAATTGGTCATCAATTGATTCAAGGATAAAATTTGGACATGTGTCGGCATTCTGGTACTCTTCAAGGAATATGCATCATGTGGACCTCAAGTCAGTGGAATAAACCAAGTTTTATAAGGCTTTGGATCAGGTGGTCAGGTAGGTCAACAAGGATACACAATGCAGTAGAAAGAGAGGACACATGGTGAGGCATGGGGACATGTGTCAACATTCTAGCTAACTTCAAGGCAAATTCACCCAACGAATGTGAAGTCCTCGGAATCAACCAAGGTTTATAACATTTCGGGTCTTCGGGGATAGTATGCAAGGCTACAGTCAAAGGCTCGACCCCGCAACCAATGAAAGGTGAACACATGGAAAAGGAGAGAAATGCACACATAGAAAAAGGAAATTTCTGAAGTAAATCAAATGTTGTCATGTGTCACTGTTGTGTTCATCCTAACATATAAATTTTCAAATGGCCATATATTTCACTCTATAGCTCCAAATCACAAAAAATTGGTCTCGTTGGAAAGGTCTCCTTGAGAATTTTAGTTTTTCATCATTTGATTTAGAAATTAATGTATTTTGGTGTGATAAAAAAGGAAAAACAATTCTTCCATTAATACACACATCTAGTCAGCCTAACCACCAAATTTATTTATATTTGGTCTCCTTCCTTCTTCTAAAAGCTAAAACAGATATGGGGAGGCACATCTAATAGCATTGTAGGTGATATTTAGGAAATAATTGCTTATATTTAGTGGTTAGAAGTTTGAATTTGAACTTCCCTTTTCTTTCTCCTCCTCTTCTCTCCTTCTTCTTCTACAAATTATAGAGCAATGATTATTGCAATGGTTGGACTCCTTTCATTTACAAGAGCATTATTTAGGTATTGAATTGAATTTTGGGTTGCATGCCTTTAGATCTAGATCTCTGCATGTGGATACTCACCTCTCCAACCATTGTAATTGATTGTGCATCTTATGGAAGAAATAAAATTTTGTTTTGTGGTTATTCTCTACCTTTGCTTGTTTTATTACATCTTCTTGTCGTTCCCTTTGTGTTGATGTTTTTTTTTGCATTCTCACATCCCTTGTAGGTTTTTTTTCCAAATTTTATCTATAAAAATGGATGTGTAAGTGTGTTTCAGACTATGGCACGCATGTCTTCCATCTCTGTGTGCATTTTCCTTCATTTTTTCTCAAAGTTGAGTGTATTAATCTTACTTTTTCTAATGCTATCACCACCCCTTTTAGCTTAGGATTTCCCTTTAAATGCATCTCCTTCTAGACATGGTCCATTTGGATGTTTATATTATGAAGGTATGCTTTTTTCACCTAGTTTTAGAAGATTATGTAGCTGTAAGGTTGCTCACATATTCACTGAAAGGCAAAGCACCTTAATGGTATAGAGGTCTAAGACCCAACTCTTTCACTAACTGAGACGGGATTGACACCACACATTTAAATAAATTAGAGGTTAAATTTGATAATATATCCATGGTAGAACAAATCAAAATGATCAAAATATCTCCCAATGAGCTCATGGCTGATTTCAACTTCATATTTCAGAAGACGTGTGATAGAATTCTAGCCCTCTTAAGACCAACCCCTCAAGGTTATTTTCTTTACTTCTTAAGAGCTTTGAATTATGATATTACAATGATGATATATTCTATGGGTGTAACTTCCTAATGCCTATGTTATAGCCATTAGTGAAGAAAATTGTTTGATCTAAGCTGGCAAGTTAGCACCTAGACCACATATACCCTTGTTTTATGAAATCCCTCTTACACCCAATCCTTCCATTGCTCCCATTCTCAAGAAGAGATCTCAACCCACTTCCTCCAAATCATATTATCCTATGTAGAAAAAGGAGGATGAAGAAATTAATGCCTTGATTATAAATTTATCCAATAAAGTTATATCTTTCGAAAAATAACAGGCGCAAGTCTTCAAAAATAGTTCTAATTAAAGATACAAAAAAAATCCACCATCCCTTTAGAAATTAATACCTAAATTAGAGATATGGAAAGAACCAATAAAATTATAGATGGCATGCTAATGTACACCTCCCATTGCAAAAAATCCCTCTTGCATAACCCCTTCTAGCTCCCAATGCAAGCAGAGCATTGGTTCTAGTACAGAACAGTCTTTCCCAAGAAACAAAGTGGTGCTTTCATTACAAATTGCCACACAATATGTACAACTGCACAAATGCCTTATGCACATAATCCTAACATGATTCAGGTTACTTCAATTTTTGATTCTTCCACTAGTGCGTCAAGAAGTTCCAGAAGTTTCTCCTGAGACCAACCTTATGTTATTTAGGTTTGAATTCTTCTATATAATAAATCAAGCTTTGGATAGCTCAAATAGGCCGCATGCCTAGGTTGCTGAAAACACAAGATTCAAAAATAGCATGCAAGAGGCCAATGTGTAATCATTTACTCCTACCATCCGGACTTATATTCAAAAGAAAAAGGATGCAACTCATCAGCCCAGTAGTTCTATCGCACAAGTTTTTGTGCACGATTGTTGCATAAAACTGCAATAGAAGCCACATGCACCCCTGATTTGGTAAGTAAAGCCTCTGTGTAATATAAATCCCCTTCCTTTGCAATTAAAAAATAAATAAGAGATTCTATTGTTCCCAAAATGTAAAAATTAATGGGCCTTGCATTCAACATTGTGGACCAAATGAAGAATATAAATATAAATTTTACAATCTGAGATTCTTTGGCCATTCCATCTCAGCATGACCTATTGTATCAAGCTCCAGCGTAACTCTCGCATGTTGATCCAGTTATTCAAATACCTCAATTTTTGTCATTATTTTTTAAGTAAAGGAGAAGCACGTAAGTAAATTTTTGAAAACCCCACCCTTTTACATGTCCTTGATAATAGGAAAACACCTTGTGCATAATTGTATGATTGATTCATGGGATAATACTTCTATCATGCCTAAGAAAATTACTGACATCCTTGGCCTTAAGTATAGCCCCATGTCCAAAGGATTCTTGTAGCTTGATGTTTCAATCGTCACCACTCTTGGAGTCATCAAATATCATGAGTTACCCCTCCATACATGTCTAAGTCTAACAATAACTCATGATGTTTCAATCATTGACTTACCTCCATTGTTTTCCCTTTTCTTATCAAGAGATGTAACTACCAAGATATGTGGTTACTTATCTTCATATTAGTCTCATATGTTACTGAGAACAAGGTATGGTACCCAGTTTACCATACAAGAGGAGCCTATATTTTCCTATCATGTTGAGTCATATAAAACATACCCTCTCCAAGATAATTACATAATCCAAGAAGGACAAGAATAAGATTAAGTTTCAGAAGAGTAGCCTATTCCTCCATCTATACCTGAATTATTATTAGATGAATGGGCTGGGGAGTGCTATGAATTTGATCCCTATGAAAAATCTCTAGAATATGGTCTTAGCAGTTATTGCATCCTTGAAGAAAATTGTACACTACCTACTACACTCAAGAAAGAAAAATGATGATGCTTTTGGATTGTAGAAGTTTTACTTTGATTTATCTAGAAGCAGAAATGGCACATGTGCATGTGTTGTTCTCATTTATCCTAAGAATGAGAAGTTATTTTTCATGCACAAGTTGTAATTTACATGCTTCAATAATGTAGCATAATATGAAGCATTGGTGCATGGTCTTCTCATTTATCAAAAGAGATAGATTAAGGCACTGCTTATTTTTGGGATACTAAATTTGTCATCCAACAAGTCATAAACAAGTTCACATAAATTAATAAGCTTCTCAAATCTTATAAACATAGATTTTGGGACCTCCTAGAGAGCTTCAAAGATATAAATCTACAGGTGGTGCCAAGGAAATTGAATAAAGAGTGGATCAGATGGCATCCCTTTGGTTCACATTTCTCACATGTTGAGGATTTTTTCCAAGGAAATGTGCAACACATCAAAATAGTAATCATGCCATCCATTCTAAATAATGAAACCAACTAGAAATGTTTTGAAAATGAAACATAGATTGTCCTGTTTATCCAAAATGAAACTAATTTTTCTTCAAGCATGCAAGATGACTTGCATGAAAACTATGGTGACCAAGTGATTCAACTCAAGAAAAACAAGTTTCCTGAAGGGTTGGTCACCTTAGAGATGATTTTCAGTCCTAATTATGATTTCAAGGGTGAAGACAAAAATATTCATGCGACATAATAAGATTGCACTCCAGTCACTATCACACATGGTATAGAGATGTTTCTTGGAAAAGATTGTACACATGAAGGAAAGAAGGCCTTCATCTCTCTGCACCAAAAGTATGTTGACATCTTATGATGGGAGTATGAAGATCTAAAAGGTTTTGACCTAAGTGTTGATAAACAATCCATTGACCTTGATACTTATATCAAGCCCATTAGATAAAAGCAAATTTCAGTCAATCCTAAGATAGAGACCCTCATCAGGAAGGAGTTATATAAAATCATTGAGGAAATCATAACATTTCCCATCAATTACTCTACTTAGGTGTGAAACTTGTTCCAGTATGCAAGAAAAATGTTGAAATTAGAATTTGCGTCAATTTCAAATATTTGAATAAGGAATCCATGAAGGATATACTATTCTTTGCCTTCTTTGAAGAAAATTTTATAGATTGTGGCTAGTGCACAAAGGTTCTCTATGTTGGATGGGTATTTTGTTTTTAATTAGATCATGCTCAAGTAAGAGGATAAATTCAAAACAACATTTACAACCAAATGGGGAACATATGCTTATCAGAAAATGCATTTTGGTTTGTCAAATGTAGGTGCAATTTTTCAAAGAGTCATGGACGTTTCCTTCAAAGGATATATCAATGAATTCATTCTAGTTTACTTAGATGACATAACTATCTTGTTAAAGTAGAGAAAAAATCACATTATTCATCTAGATAAAATCTTTTAGAGATGTAGAGAATTTGGGGTGTCCCTCAACCCTAAGAAATGTAACTTTTTTTCTACGAAAGATAAGATTTTGGGCTATGTGGTTTCTAATGATGGCATTTCTATCAATCCTGAGTGTGTTTAAGCCATCCTCACTCTCTCCTTTCTAGCACACAAAACTTCCTTGTAATCATTCATAGGTAAGATAATGTTTTTTAGGATATTCATTCCTAAATTTATAGGTTTGGTTAGGCCCATCACCCTCATGCTCAAGGACACAATCCTCAAATGGGTAGTAGAAGGAAAAGAGGATTTAACAAAATCAAGCAAGAAATTTCTTACGTGCTAACACTCATAAATCTGGATTACTCCAAGGATTTTCTTATGTATGCCTATGACACTGATGTGAATGTTGCTACTGTCTTGACATAGGAATATGAACAAGGATTTGAGTAACCAGTGGCTTTCTTCAGTTAGAATCTAAATGATTATGAATTGAAATAAAATCACATGGAGGAATAGGTCTTCACCATCATGTGTGTGCTAAAAAAATTCAAGAGTATGCTCTACACAAATCATGTTAAGGTGCTAGTTTCACACTCATGTGTGAGAGACTTAATCATGGGAGTAGAAATTAGTGAGAAAAGATATAGTTTCACACTCATGAATGAATGTCATGAAAACATTCCTTTCTTTTGGTACATACCCTCCTAAACTTAAAAAATCTAAGAGGAAACATATTAGGCTACAGGCTATTCTGTATACACTGATTGATGGCGTTCTCTTCAGAATAAATATTGATGGCGTGCTACTAAAATTTATTGATGGTGTACAAGTTGAGCAAGTGTTAGTAAAATTTCATGATGGATTCTCTGGTGGACACTTTTTTTCCAAAAAAAATGATGAAGATCATCAAGGTAGGATACTTCTATCCTACCCTCTTTGCAGATGCACACAAGTGGGTCATGAAATGCAAATATTGCACATTCTTTATAGGATATAAAATTATGGCATTAATTCTCCCTTTGAAGAATCCAAACAAACTAGCCTTTTGCATAATTGGGTCTTGAGTTCATAAGTATGATCAATCCTTCATCAAGTGTTGATCACAACTGGGTGTTGACAACTATAAACTACTTCACCATATGGACATAATTTGTTGAACTAAAGGAATCCACCAAGTAATTCATCCTTAATTTTATCGAGGGCATTATAACAAGGTTTGGTATTCCTCAAACCATTATTAATTATAATGTAAAATCTTTCCTTAGGACTTAAATCTCTTATTGGGCACTTAACCTCTGTGTCTATTTGAAGAATTCTTCCAATTACTACCCTCAAGGTAATGGCTTAGCAACGTCTTTTAATAAGAACTTGATTAGAATCATGAAGCAAATAATGGATATCAACAAGAGGCAATGACACACAAAGGACTCACTCACACTTTGGGAAGACAAAATCACAGTGAAAAAGGAAATTAACAATTTACCTTATAAGTTGGTTTATGGAAAGGATATAAGGATTCCTTTCTATTTAGAATTACCTTCACTTAAATTTTCCCAACAGGTGGATTTTGATGGCATGGATCAGAGATAAATTAGAATGGAAGAGTTGGTTGAACTTGAAGAATCAAGAAACTCTTCAATGATGAAGCTAGATCATCATTAGCATTCAACCAAGTAGCCATTTGACAGAAAGGCTAGACCTTAGGCTTTTACAGTGGGTGATTTGGTCTTAAAATGGGATGCTAACAAAGCCAAACTAGGGCTCCATTAAAAGTTTTATGCACTTTGGATTGCTTCATACATCATCGGGTCTTGTAAGGTGGATAAATCTTTTGAGTTGAACAACCTTGATGGAGATGTACTTCTAATCCTAGTCAACGGGATTTATCTCAAACATTTTCATTAAGTTTTTCATAATCTTGTACATATTAGAGTAGTTTTAATTCCTCCAAGTCCACTCCATGCACATTATTTTGTTTGTACATATTATTTTCTTCTCAGATGCTCCTGATTAAATAAAATTATGAATTTTAGAATTAATCTAAATAAGTACAACAATCAAATAATTGAATTATAAAAGATATCAAATTTAATTTGATATTTTGAATAAAATGGAATAATTGAAATAGGAGGGAAAAAGGTACTAACCTTAAAATGAATTACCTTGTAATGATCTAAAACTAGACTGGTTGATGAACAGGTGGAACAGATTATAACATCATGCCTCAAGAGCTTGCAAAAAATGAGGATTTGACCAGACTGGGGCAATTGTGGGAGGATTAGGGCACTTGTGGGCACCCTGGTTTACAAAATAGCTTGAAACCTAAATCTAAGTTAGTTGCTAGGTCTTCATAATAACTCATTCTTCGTTAGGTGTATGTCACACTTGCTTCAATGACGTACTTGTAATTCTCTAGTGAATAATCTCCTACAAAACCCCACATAAAAGCATCAAACACTTAAAAAAGAAATATGAAAATGAATGATATGGATTTTCCTCAACTTCCAAATGGATGGAATTATGATTGAGCATTGTACTACATCTCAGACCCAATGTAGTTCTATGTTCTTGTGTATACAATCATGTGCCTAAGGTTCCCTAATGCCAATGATTCCAAATTAGTGGGCAATAACTAGATGTAAGATGAAAATGGTGGATGGAATAGATTGAATACAACCCTTCCTATGTATTGTGTGATGTAAAATAGTGCCCAAATATAGTCCCTTTCCTTATGTAGATAGCTAGGCCTTAATATAAATAGTTCTCCCTTAAGATAGTGTGTATGTTTTGTTTATCTAGAGATCTCTTTCTCAAATTTCGACATTAATGTCTTGACATGCCGACTAGTACCTATATAAATGAGAGGGAAACATACAAAGACCAACATCAACATTCTAAATGAGAACCAAGTGCAACTACAACCATGGTGCCTAAAAATGAGCACGGGGGCACCGAAAAGCATCCCAATCCATTATTAGGAACCCTAGTCAAAGACTAGAGATGACAACTGAGTAAATAACAACAACTCAGACTCCATGAGAGAGGACTAGAATTGTGTGAGTAACTAATGACTGTGCAAGAAACATAATGATAATGACCGACTAAAATGATGATAGGCCTATGGGATGAGACATTATTGAATACTTTTCTTACACGAGATCCATATATGAAAGGCACTCTTACCCCCACTCCACGAGTATCGCCACAATTTGATGGCTTCCAAGTTAGGTCATCTGGAAGAAAACATGAAATATATGATGGCTTCCAAGTTAGGTCATTTGGAAGTAAATGCCAAATATAGATTAACTCCTAAGGTAGGTCATCTAGGAGGACATATAAGTTATATTGTTTTGTTTTAATGATGATTGTTAGAGGTTTAAATGCATCAATAGATTGATTGATTTGTCTTGATTGGTTACTAATAGATATATTTTATGCTATTGCCATCAAGTTATGTCATCAGGGGGAATTGATAGAAATTGATGTATGGAAATATTTTAACACTTGTTTCCCCCAGGTTAGGTCATTAGGGGTAAGTGATGAAATGTTGCATAGGGAATTTGTACATTTACTTCCCCCATGTTAGGTCATTAAGGAGAATTATTGGTGAAATGTCACATGGTAAATTAGTAAATGTTTGAAAATGACTAATTAGTAGTATTGATCAAACTCATAGTGATATAAGGGGAATTATAAGATGACCCCAATGATATTACCCCTTTTGGAAAAAGGGGAAGTGATGATAAGAATGAATGTTAAGCCGAAATTAAGGACAAGATAAATAGAAAATGTGATAAAGATCATTGAAATGTGTGTGGATTGATTGAAGGACAATGTGAAGGAGATATAATGCATGAGTAATGTGTATGATATGATGGAAGGAAAAATTATAAAAATAACGTCATAAATGGGGTGTAAATTGGAGTAGAAAATCTCAAGATATGACCAAAACAAAGTATTGTGTATTAATTATGAGAATAAGCATGAAATAATGACCATAGTAAAGTAGGCGATGAAAAGTAACTATCAGTAGTGAAGTGAAAAAGTGGTTAGTCACTTCATTTGTCTTTGACATTATTTTGAGATTGATTACTAAGTGAGTGAAGATTCCACAAATCAGAGCAGTGTGTCCTATCTAGTTTAAGAGGGTGGAGATCATCATAGCTTCACAGATGATGAAGGAATTGGTAAGTATAATGTTTTTTTTTCGAAAAATGTGTGTGTATTACTTGGTTTTATCAAATTTTTTACTAATTTGATATTATGAATTTTATCAATGTTTTAGACCTGGAAAAAAGTGGTGAGGGTGCTAGTGACCATTAGGACATAAGTGGCCAAACCTAGGCCTTAATTTCCTACTCCTGGGAGCCCCATTTTTGTAGACGCCCTAGTCTAGAATGTTTATATTTGATCTATAACGGTGTAATTGATATTTCTATTATATAATAATTTGATAAGTGAGTGTATTTCAACTTGAATAGTGTTCTAACGTTGTGTTTGTTGTCATTTTATGGTGTACAGAGGGATATTCACTTAAGATAATTCCACAAAGGTCGTCATTTAAGTAATTTTCTTGGGTTGGTCCTGTTAGATGATGAGTAGGATGTTATTGACCATTCTAGTCTGCAACACATAACATGGATGAGTATGTGCCCTATAATCTACCTATGTTGATAGCATTATGTGAGAGGTGGTGTGCAGATACATGTACATTTTGGTTGTCAACGAGTGAGATGACAGTTACTTTAGAGGATGTATATCACATATTTTGATTTCTGATTGTTGGGGAGAGAGTATAGGTTATTCCGTTGGAGAATATGGAGAGACATATGCAAGCTCCTAGATGATATTTTGTGGGGACTCGAGTACCTGTCGAGGCCCATACTAGTCTGTATGTTATTTTGAGGTGAGGGGTTCCGTGCTTACAGAATTTCATCTTCGTTATGATTGGTTCATCTATAGAAGTAGAGGGAGGAGGTGTAGACATATGGTATAAGATGCACAATATATATCAGTGGATAGAGGAGGAGAATACTAGATACACATGGGCACGGTGTATGTTGACCCACCTATATAGGGATTTATATAGGTTTACTCACGATGAGCATGGTGGCAAGATAGGAGCCACCACACTATTTCATGTATGGGTGTATGCACATATAGTTGTGTTGAGGCCAGTTGGAGGTCCACGAGGAGAGTGGTCTAGGACAGAGATATACGCAAGGAGGTGGATTAATGTCCATTGGCGTAAGATGGAAACTGATACTTATATGGTATTAATAGATAGGATGAACCATGAGGTAGTTTTATAGAGGCCATACCACGATTATGGAGGGTGGCCAAAGGATGTTATAGAGCTATGATGTATTCATAGGAATATGTGATTGGAGGATCTATTTCCAAGAGTGGCTGAGCTATTTCAAGTAGAGAGAGTATCATGGAATCTTGGCATGGCTCAGGATGTGCCCTCAGAGCCATATATATGGTTGCGAGTGATTAGATCACCGAGGAGGGCTTAGGCTGGACCACCCATAGGAGAGTAGCTAACCTCTTGGACTAGATGAGGTAGACACTGTGATAGAAACGATAGATTCTAATGATGAAGGTTATATAAAGTATTACCATGCATGGTGGGTGACACATCAATTAGTACTCTTATTTCCATTGTTTACAGGAATTATGGGGTTTATCGCAGGGAGGAGGAGGAGAGGGGAATCTTATACCCCCAATAATATAATGGAAGTTATAGTGGAACATAAGTGTTTTGATATTTTTATTATATACTTAGTTTTTTACCTATGTTATAACAATGGTTATATGATTCATTGTGTTATTTGTGTTGTAGGTGATGCATATTGGAACTTGATAGTAGACACATACATCTACACATTGATGCATAATGTGTTGACCAATGTACTTGGTTGAAGGATACTTGTGTATGTGAATGACATCATGGGTGGTCATGCCCATTTATTTGATCCAGTGGCCGTAGTGGCGGAGACATGCACTATGTTAATAGGTGAGAGGGACGAGGCACGTAAGAAGACTCAATGAGCTAGAGAGGCATTGGGTGGTGGTCCCTTAGCGTATGATGTATTTGTATGATACATGGATTTGTAACGTTATTTTTCAAAGAAATATATGGAGGCTACCTTATTACGGAGGAAGGTTAAGAGGTATTGAGGCCACACGTAGTGGCACAGAGTGAGTGGTGAGGCATATAGTTCTAGCACTCTTGCAGTACCCAAGAGTGATAGTGATGATGAGATTTGATTTGTATTATTGTATATAATGTCAGGGAGTTTCCCCCAGTGATGAGATATTTTTGTGTAATGATGAAAATATTTGATATATATGGATAGATGTTATTGATATATGATGAGTTTATCTCATTGTTTATCAATGGTGCAATACGAGTCAAAGTTTGTTGTGGTATTATGTTGTATGTCGTTCTTACGTATTGATGTAGATTCAAACTATAAGGTTGATAATGATAGATGAAATGGGAAATTTAAATGATGATAGATAACATGTGTAATTTTATTGATGAGTTATATGAAATGGTTATTGAATGTGATTTGTAATGCATGGTTAGTGTAATAAATAATAATATAATGTGATCATAATATGTTACTATGATGAAACTAGGAGAGGGGGGGGGATTAATGATGCCCCCAGCATGTGAATGAGTAGGATCATTTAACTAAGACCCCTTAGCAGTCAAGGATGGACCATGTAAGAAATTTTTCATCATTGGGAAATTATTGAGAGTGCTAGATGAATTAACGAAGTGTGCAATGAAAGGTTCTTAGAGAAAAACCCTCAACAGTCATATAATAATCTTAAGAACATAAATGTGTCATTGAGGGGTAACATGATAGTAATCACCTACTAAAGACCAAGACGGTGTGAAGAGGTGGAAGCATGTGGGATGGAAGCAATATGAGTGTATGAACTGAACTGAATGTCATATGGAGCTGTGGTTAGATGGACAAATGCAGAGGATTGTGGTATCTGATATGAAGTAATAACATGATGTGATAGATGATATGAATGGAGTGGATTTGGTGGATGTAATGGATAGAAGTGGTGGAGAGTGCGCATGATTGACAACATGTGGTGGTGGATGCATAATAACATTATCATTAGATGGAGGAGACAAGTCAACATGGGTATAAATTTGGTGATGAGGTAGACAAGAGATGGGACCGCTCACACGAGAGAGAGCCAAAGGAAATGATGCCCTTATCCTCTAATTGTTGCAATATATCATGAAGGGTAAAAAAATCATTGTCCCTATGGCCATTAATGCAATGATAATTAAAATAGGTTTGATCATGTTGACGATGTAGAAGATGTTGTAGATGATGCTAGTTAGAGGTTAAGTGGATTAAATTATCAGTACGTAAAACACATAGCACATCATGTGGTCGAGCATGATGAGAGAAGTCTAATGGCTCACATGAGATAGATGGGGTAGTTAGAGAAGTAGTTTTCCATGAAGGAGGAGAATAATTATTCTTATACGATGGAGTAGGTTGAGTTGGCTTGCTAGGTTGATATGGAGACTATGTAGGAAACTCAACTGATGACAATCAAGGAGCACTAGATGATGTGATATAAGTGGATATAGATGGAGGGTTAATGGCATGTGCTGAGATAATATCTTGTTCAAGGTCTATGAATTTATTGCACAAGAAATTTAATGACTCACATGTATCATATTTTAACCTTTTCTTAAATGCGGGAATCAAACCATGAAAGAAACTGGATTTCTTCCTTAAATCAATGGATTGGAATATTAGTTGATTTATACAAGCATTGAACTGTAAGATATAATCTATGATAGATTTTTATGATCCTTGGTGTAAAGTAGGTAGGTGGTAATAAGTAACTCTAGGGCCATTGTTAATAATAAAACAATGAAGGAAAGAATCCTCCATGTCATAGTAGGTACTAATGGACCCATAGGGAAGATGTGTTTACCATTGCAACACCTCATCGGTAAGATTGTGTCGAAAATCCTTAAGTAATAACATATCATTAGAATAATAATTCATAGCCATGTGATAATATATGAGATGAGCACAAGGGTCACCAATACCATAAAAATATGTGAATGCAGGTAGGCATGATAAATTATTTAGGAAATGCGGAGTTATGAATCCTCTTGGGAATAGGGTTACCACGTAATGAATTATTGTCAATAGAATCAGAGTAAGCCCTACTTTCTAGAATGAGAGACTGAACCTAGTATTGTAATTGACGTATGACATGCATGAGAGATAGAATATCCTGTGAAGGAATAGTAGAAGATGTAAATAATGTATTGAGCAGTTGTAACTTTCCATTTTGAGTGACCATAGGAACGTCAAGAGAATATAAAGGAGATTTTGATGCTTAAGGAACACTAGGAGTGGGTGCCGAAGAAGCTATATTATATAGATGGAATACCCATAGCAGTGATAGGAATAACATCAAAAACATACCTAAGATGTGAAACCATTGATGGAGATACAGTGATAAGAGAAGAGAAGCAACATATGTAGATGAAGTGATAAGAGAAGATGAAATGGTGGGAGAAAAAGAAGTAATATATGGAGGTGACTCATGTACAATGCTAGAATAAATCTTAGGAGAAGGTAGTGATGGAATAGAGGATTCACACTCAGTAGTATGACATGAAGGAAAATTATGGCTATCAACTACCTTGTCACCATCAGATAGAGACTCAGAAATGAGAGTGTCGCTAAGAATGATATCAATGGGGTCGTCAATATAATATGAAGGATTATACAAGCTAGTATGATATGTATCATGAGAAGTAAGATCAGAAGTAGGATAATTATGAGATGAAACCATAATAGTGATCTGGCTAGAAGAAGAATCGGTATGCACATGTGAGTGATTGTTAATACCAAACAAATCTATAAGAGAATCATCTAGAATCTCCTTAGAAATATCAGAAAGAGGATCACTATTAGCCATATAACATGGTGTACAATGAGTAAAGGCTTCTGGGTCCTCAACAATACTAATGCCAATAGGAGAATTTTCAAAACTAGTAGGCACATATTGTTGACCATATAAGAGCTATTGTCAAATATCATCTTGCATAGTGGGATTATTATAGAGGGTCGTGAGTTCATCGATGACATCTTCATCATAGATAGGGTTGACACTAAAATGAGACATGATGGGATGAGAAGAAGAAATAACTTTAGCCATTAGGATTTGAAGTGGAACCCGGCCTAAAACATTCTAAAGTATGGGTTCACCAAAATGATTAACTAAAATTATGAATTTTATAATTAATCTAAACAAGTATAACAATTAAATAATTAAAGTATAAATGTTTGCTAATTTTATTTGATATTTTGAACAAAATGGAATAATTAATATAGGAGGGAAAATGCAGTAACCTAAAAATGACTCACCTCACTTTAATCTAAAATTAGAATGGATAATGAACAAGTGGAATAGAGTATGACAACATACCTAAGGATCTTGCAGCAAATGAGGATTTAGCCGCACTGGGGCTCATGTGGGAGGATTAAGGAACTTGTGGGTGCCCTGGTCTATAGAATAACTCAGAGCCTAAATCTGAGTTGGTTGTTAGGTCTTCACAATAACTTAGTATTTTTCACGTGTACATCACACTAACTTTGTTAATGCCATTATAAGTCTCTGATGAATAATATCCTACAAATCCTCACATAAAATCATCAAACCCTGAAAAAGGAAAGATACAAATGAAGGGGTCAGACTATCCTCAACTACCAAATGGATGGACTTACGATTGAGTGCTACACTATATCTTAGACCCTATGTATTTCTATGTGCTTGTGTGTGCAATCATGTGCCTAGGGTGCCCTAGTAGCAATTATGTCAAAGTAGCGGGTAATACTTAGATGTAATATGTAAATGGTGGATGGAATAGAATGAATACAACCATTCCTATGTAGTGTTTGATGTAGAATTGAGCCCAGATGTAGTTCCTTTCCTTATGTAGATAATTGGCCCTTAAGATAGTGTGTATGTTGTGTTTATATAGGTATCTCTTGCTCAAATTTTGACACTAATGACCTGACATGCCAACTATTACCTATGGAAATGAGAGGGAAATCTACAAAAGACCTACCTTAACTTTCTAAATGTTAACCAAGTGCAACCGGGATCAGGGTGCCTAAAAATGAGGACCGGGGTGCCAACGGGTGCTTCGATCCCTTCTTAGGTGCTCTAGTCAAAGAATAGATATGATGGATGAGTAAATAATGACATATGATATTCCATGAGAGAGAACCAAAACTGTGAGAGTAATTGATGACTATGTAAGACACTTAATGACAATGACTGACTAAAATAATGATAGGACTAGGGGATTAGCTATTAGTGATTACTTTTCTTATGCGAGATCCATATATAAAACAACATATTTTGAGGTATAATATTAGTACTATGTGCATGATTTTTTGACTACAACTCATTACGTGTGCCTCTTTTGTTGCTTATAGAATTACATGTTTCTTAAAATCCTTCTTACAATTTAGGCGGCGCCTAAAATTTTTAAACAATTTTCTATTTTCATAAAATTAAAATAAGAAATTCTTAACATGAGAATAACAGTTATTTCAGAGTCAAATGGTTATTTAAGTGACTTCATGGGGTCTTCCTCAAGTTGAAAATCAAAATTCATGTTTTCAAGAAGACTCCATGCCTAATGGATGCTTCTAAGGATAGTGATATCCTTCATTTAGCAGGAATATATCCCTTTGAGGTCTCCAAAATGTTATCCCAAACTAACCCCATCCTGAAATAATTTGGATAACTCATTTAAAATGCACTTAGCACTTTATAAAATCTTGGTACATTAAAATTACCATCAAATGTATGCACCACCAAACAATTAAAATTCCCATGAGGAAGGGACACATGGTAGGATTTTGAGTCTCTTGATCCGTGCACCTTGAGTACCAGGAATAAGTTAGAGTGGATATTTTGGGTCTGAGGAGAAGCAAAAAGTCAACATATCAACAACTGTTCCAAGGATAAAAGGTGAACATGTGTCGGCATTATAAAACTCTTCAAGGCATATGTATTCCGTAGACCTCAGGTATGTGAAATAAACCAAGTTTCATAGGGCTTTGAGTCTGGGTGGTTAGGAAGGTCAAAAAAGACACACAATGTGGTAGAAAGAGTGGACACATGGTGAGGTATAAGGACACATGTCTCCATTCTGGAAAAATTTAAGGCAGATGCACCCGACGAACATGAAGTCCATGGAATCAACCAAGGTTGATAGCATTTTAGGTCCGCGGGAGTAGTATGCAAGGATACAATCAAAGGCCCAACCTCAAAACTAATGAGAGGAAAACACATGGAAAATGAGAGAAATGCACATGTAGATAAAGGAAAATCCCGAAGCCAATCAAATGCTACCACATGTCACTCTCTTAGTCATTCTAATATGCAAATTTTCAAATGACCATATCTTTCACTATATAGCTCCAAATCATGTAAATTTAGTCTCGTTGGAAAGGTATCCTTGAGAAATTAACTTTGGCATCATTTGAATAAAAAATCAATGGAATTTGGTGGGAGAAAAATAGGAAAATTATTTCACCCATTAATGCACACATCGAATCTCCCAAACCACCCATATCTCTTTATATTTGGTCTCCTTCCTTCTTCTACGAGCTAAAACAAAAATGGGGAGGTGATGAGTACATTATTTGGCTTTTTTATATCATTCATATGAATGATAATTTTTCATCTAAACATGATTTGATAATGCATGAGGATGATTTGTATAGGTATATCTTATGGAGTTTAATGCATTTTCCTTTCTTTTGCTCATGCAACTTGATTAACCGTATAAATTCCTACTAACTACCTCGTGAGAGAAATGTGGTGATGTGTGTAGGAAAAAAATGAATGTTTATTTCCAATGCAATTAAGGAGCCCTGAGTTTGGAATTGGACTGCAGGAGTGGAAGAATTTTTCCATCTATTGACCTAAAAGTATGGGTCTTCTTTTTTAGTAGTCCCATAGGAATTTATGAGTCTTGGTCAATATTCTTAATGGAAGAAATTAGTGCCGGTAATTTTGGTGTATTTTGTAACCACCCATGTGTATATAAAGGTATCTCCTTGAAGAAAAATGTAGTAGTTGGTAATATTTATAATCTGCGATCTAGCTTGTTGCATTTAGCAGGTTTACTTCCCACATTGAATATGTCATGGAAATTATTTGAATTAATATAAAGAGATATCATTTTGAAAATCTTGAGTTGTTAAGATTTCCTCTGTCCCAAGGAAGAGAAAGGGCTCACTTGACCAAGGATACATGATGCTATTTATGTTTACGTACGCATATGATTTTCTGATAAGTCATAATCACTCAGTTTCTTTACTACAATTTATATTTCAATGTGTTTCATGCAATTCTTGTTCAAGTGTGTTTATATTACTTATTGAAATTTCCATTGAGAATGTGTGTTTTCCCTTATGCAAATCATAGTTATCATGTGCTTTCACTTTTACTGCAAGTTTTGATTATTTTTTATTAGATACAGTAAAAAATAGGGATCAGATCCTAGGGGCCATTACAAGAGGAGGAATAGAAAACAACAAGTAAGAAGGAAACGAAAAAGTCCCAGAAGGGAGTTAAACATGATTAACTCTTACAATTAAGAACCATACTTTTTAATAAGGTAGGGAAACCAGAGAGAAGGAGAAACAGTCTCCAAAACAGAGAAATAGTCTCCAAAACATCAAAACAACAGAAGTTCACCAAAATTCTGCCAACATTCTGAAACCATAAGTTAATTTTTTGGGGATCCCCCACTGTTACCATCATGACTATATTTGATCACATCACCCTCAACACATTTTTCATTAATATCATCCTCTAGCTCGTCCTCAGAGCTACTGATGCGCAAGTTAAAATTCCTTCTTTTAGTGCCCTCCTCCATCCCTTCCAGCCCGTTGTTTAGCTTTTTGATAGTCCTCCAACTCTAGAAATTTCTTCTTGGACTTCACCTATGTAGTGAAATTTTTATTAGAAGCGTTGATGACATCCATCATTGTTTCCATTTGACCAACATTGGTTTCTTCCATCCCTTGAAGTACCTCTTCCAAGTACTAGACCTTTCTACTCAAATCCTTGAAACCCTTTAAATTACCATCTCGGTCTCTTTTTCTCGAAGTGCTCACTTCCCCATGACCATCCTAGCCCATTTCTTTACCAGAATCCTCCCTCACAATTTTACATTTTCCGGCCTTCATCTTAGTAAGGCAATCTGTGAGAGTGAGGTCATCCTCATTTGCATGCTCTTTCAGGGAAGAGGATAAAGAAGGTTTCCCATTTTCAAACATCAAAAGAATGAGCCCTTCATGCAGAGGCATCTCCACTTTTAACTTCTGGAAAGCCATCAAAGAGTTAGTCAGAGACATAAACAGAAAGAAGGGGATGCTCACCATGACCTTATGGCAAAACATGTTCAGAAGGGTCAAATGGTGAGTATAGATTTTTCTATATTTTCCTTCTAGAGTGATGTACTTCATAATTTTAAGGCACACCTCTCTCCATATACCCAGAATTCACGACCTGGCAATACCATCCATAAAGAAAGAACAAATTTCCTTGCCAACAAAGAACAACTCAATTTCCTGTTCTCTATATGTTCTATCCTTAAAAATTTTAAGCCCGTCCATTTTCATGTTTGTGGCTAGGGTGATGGAGGAGTCATACACCTCAATTTCCATCCCTCTGACAAAAAACTTATCCTCTTCCCAAGCTTTTCCAAAATCCTTAGACAGGGAGGGGTCATGACCATGTCATTTGGTAATGAAATTATTGAAACCCCCAATCCTAAGCCTGTTCCACAGAGGCTGATTAAAATCTTCAATGCTTTGGCTAGCAAGTTCAACTCTAATCCTATCACCCCCCATTTTCACCAAACCGAGATTTTTCTGTTTGCTACTAAAATTCAAAAAAATACCTTCTTTCGCACAAGTAGAAATATTGAAAAACAAGATATTAAGTAAGTTGTCACCACCACAGGGCTCGCTCTTGCCAACATTATAAAACTTAGTGCCCTCTATCTCTACTAATGATCTCATTAATTTCCATGGGTAATATATCAACTTTGCACCATATCTTATAAACATTACAATTGATTCCGTAATTAGCCATCTTATCTGTACATTTGTTCCCTTGACGTAAGGTATGATTATAAGAAATGCTATAAAAAAATTTGAAGTTTCCTTCACATTATTGATGATATTACTAATGTCCCAATTAATAGAACCATTATTATTGAGGGAATTAATTAAGAGGAGAGAGTCACCTTCAATCTGCATCTCCTTAAATCCTTTTTCTTTAGCCAGTAATACCCCCCAAAGAAGAGCTCTAGCTTCCGCCATGTTATTGGTTTGGCGACCTAAAGGACCCACGTAGTAAAACAACCAATCTCTTTCATTGTTTCTTAGAATTACCCCTCCCCTAGCATGGCCCAGATTCCCTTTTGAGGCACCATCAAAATTTAACTTAACAATATTTCCCCCAAGCCTATTTCAACTGGAGTTCTTTTTAGGAATGTGAAATTCCATCGGACCAAGGGCGCACTTGTCAATAACTTTCTACTCACTATTCGGGTAGGGTTTCTTGACTTTACCTTTAAAGATTTTAATGTTTTCCTTTATGGAAATCAAATTTTTTATTCTAACTTTCGAGGGAAGAGCTTTCTGATCGTGGAAGATACCATCATTCTTGGCTTTCCATAAACCCCAAAATAATGAGGAAGGGTGATATTCCAAGCCCAGATCAAGATAGGAAAATGGAAAGGGATCTCCCATTGAAAGAAAAAATCTTCAATCGTCAAGGGAAGGAACCATTGGATATTGAAAAAATCTAGAATAACAACAAAGACATCATGGGAGAAGGAGTAATGAAGGAGGATATGGTTGACATTTTCCTCCTCTTTCTTACAGAATGAAAATCTATTGGGAATATTCATTCCCCTTTTCCTAAGATTGTCCACAGTCAGGATTTTATATTGGGCAGCCAACCAGAAAATAATATTAATCTTAGGGGTGATATCCTTCACCCAGAGTTTACCCCAATAGTCCTTGTGCAAATCATTCTTGAAATTTGACATGTAGGTTGATTTAATCGTGAAATTTCTAGATTCTTCTTATTTTCATTTGATGGAGTCCTCCTTGGTTTAGAACATGGGGATGTGGAAAGCCTTAAGTTTATTATTGAGAACCAGAAAAGGTTGGATGTCGCCATCAAAATACGGAGGACGCTTAATGATTTCCCATCTGACAGAATCTTCCTAGATCAAAAAGTCCTAAATCCAAAATTTTCCAAATTCCTTGTAGTAATGAGAAACATCTTTCCAGAAATCTAAGTAAGCTAAGGGGGAATCCCCAAGCCAATTATCAAACCAAAAACTAATTCTAGAGCCCTTGCCAATTTCCCAAATCGTACCTCTGGATAAGATTTATTTAGAGGCCATAAAATAATTCCAAAAAAAAAAACCCTCTAGGGAGGTTATTTTGGTTAAAAAAGGATTCCATTATACCTATATTCCACAATTATTTCATCTTTATAATTTTCACCCAAAGACCTTCCTCTCTGGCAATCCTCCAGCCATCCTTGGCAATTAAGGCCTTATTCATAAGAAAAATGTTTTTTAGCCCTAATCCTCCACATAGCTTAGGTTTAGTAACTTTATCCTAGGCCACAAGAGGAAATTTGAACTTCTCACTAGCTCCCATCTAGAGGAACCTCTTTTGGATTTTCTCTAAGGCTTCCTTAATTTTAGTAGGGAGCATGAAAAGAGACATCACATAAATGGGAATGCCTTGAAGGGAGATTTGGAGCAATTGAATCTTACCAGCTTGAGAGAGAACAAGACCCTTCCAAGATGAGAGTTTACTATTAACTCTATCCAACAGAGTATTCCAAACCATGAGGTTGGGATTATTAAGGATCAGAGCATACCTAGATAAGAATCTGGAAAATGTTTGATTCTACAACTCAAAATGTGAGCTAATCTGGATTGAACCTGATTTTCCACATTTATGAAAAATATAACACTTTTATGGAAGTTAACCATCTATCTAGAAACCTGTTCATAATCATTAAGAACCTCCTTAAAATTTGAGGCCTCATGGATAGAGGCCTTACCCATCATAAAATTATCATCCACAAACTAATTGAGACAAATGGATGGAAGACCGTTTGAGATTTTTATGCCCTGGATGCAGTTGGAATCCATGGCAAGTTGATAGATTCTACTCAAGGATTCAGCCATTATGACATAGAGGAAAGGTGAGAGAGGATCACCTTGTCTCATCCCTCTACCAGATTGGAAGAAACCTTCTGGTTTTCCATTGACCAATACTAAGAAAATAGCAGTGGAAATGCATGTCATAATCATATTAATCAAAAATTTATCAAAACCCACCTTTAGCAGGATGGCCTGGAGGAAAGACCAATTTATCCTATCAAAGGCTTTATGCATATCCAGCTTAAGAAACATAGTCAATCTTCCAGATCTTTCAATGGAGTGGATGGATTCTTGAATCACAATAATTTTGTCAGTAATTTACCTTCCAGGAACAAAATACCCTTGATTCCCAGAGATAAAGTTGGGAAGAACCATTTGAATCCTCCCAGCTATGATTTTAGTTAGAATTTTATAACTGGTGTTACACAGACTTATAGGTCTGAAATCCTTAACCTCCTTAGCACCAGCAATTTTCAGCACTAGGACAATAAAAGTGTTATTCATTTTCCTCAAGAGATGGCCATTGTTAAAAAACTCTTGGACCATTTCAATGACCTCGTGTTTAATCACCTCCATGAATTTTTGAAATAAAAGTGAAGGGAAGCCATCCATCCCTAGAGATTTATCAAGTTCCATATCAAATACCGTGAAACGGAATTCCTCCTCTGAGGGGTTCCTTAAAATATCTCTATTCTCAAGGGGTTTGATTACTTTTTGAAAAATATCCAAGTCTTTGTTCTAAACCAACTCCTTCGATCTCTACTCTTGTTTGAAGAGCTCCTTGAAGTAATTTATTATAGAGGCATTGATGTCCTTATTATCCATGAATGACTCCCCATTTTCGCCTCTTATTTCATTAATGTTTAGGATATTGGCTCTAGAAGTAATAGAGAAATGGAAGAATTTAGTATTCATATCCCTTTCCTTAAGCCATATGATCCTAGATTTTTGTCTTCAATACACCTCTTCTTTAGCCATAATTCCATGGTAATCGGCCTGGATTTTTTGTTCTTGATCCTTGAGAATCGAATTAAGACCAACGTTCTTCATAAGTTCCTCAATATTTATGAGATCTTCAGTAATTCTACTTTTTTCCTGGAAAATATTTCCAAAAGTCTCCTTGTTCCATCTTTTAAGATTACTTTTGATGTGCTTTAGTTTAAAACACAATTTGAAGCTAGAAACCCCACAAACCTAGTATCCCACCATTCTGGAATATTTTTGTAAATATTCAGGTGTTCTAACCACATATTTTCAAATCTGAAAGGCCTATATTTTTTTAAATGATTCATTCTCAAATCGATAAGAATGGGATTATGATCTGAGCCAATTCTAGGAAGAGTTTTTAGAGAATAAATTTGATTGATCATACAAATATGGCTTACCAAAAATCTATCCAATCTTATCTGAATGAGATCAGATCCTATCCTTCTATTTACCCAAGTAAACTTGGATCCCTCCAAATCTAAGTCAAACAGACTATTACTAGCTAGGAAGTCAGCTAGATCTTCCATACTTTCAGAATAAGAGATCAAACCCCCTCTCTTTTCACCAGCGGAAAGGGGGGTATTGAAATCTCCTCCAAATATCCAATCTTTATCATTAAACAGTTGTCTAAAGCTAGAGAGATCCTTTAAGAAATTCCATCTTTCACTAAGTTTATTAGGAGCATAAATGTTAGAAACATACCAGGATTTTTTCAAGATGATTTCCGTGAAATTCATAACCATATGGCCAAGGGAGGAAAGGATCAGAACTCCATGCACTAAACTAGGATCCCACATAGTGACAACACCTCCTGCGGCCCCAAAGGAGCTATAGCCTTCCCAGTGACTATATTTCCAATTTTTTCTCCCCACCTCTTTAAATCTATCTATGTTCATTTTGGTTTCTTGGAGCATGAAAATATCCAATTTAACTTTAACTCTAAGATCCTTAACAATTCTATGTTTACTAGGATTATTCAAACCCCTAATATTCCAAGAGAGGAGGATCATTTAACATTTCTTATTACGGAGAAGAAACTTCCCCAGAGTACCCTGAATGCCAGCTTCTACTTCCCTCCTGGAGTTAGTCTCCCTTAATTCCTTAGTACTTTTCCTTCACATAGCAGTTGATTCCTTACCAACATCAGCTCTAGAGGTGCTTCGCATGACCGGTTTAAATTTACTAACTAGGGTCTTGGGAGAGACCACTAGTTTTTAAGTATCAGCAACAAAATCCATAAGAATTCTGAAGCCATTAGACATTGGTAATAATTCTTCTTGTCTCTAACTGAAGGAGCTCTGAAAAATGGAAGAAACTTCATTTAATGATGGTCCACATGCCACTTGCAGAGTAATATCGATACCTTCTGAAACTTGGCTGGCCCCTTCCCCTGAATCAGGAATCCCCTCCTCAAAGTTTAGGTTTTCATTTTCATTCTCATTCTCATCTTCAGCTTCAAAGTTATTAGCTTTGAGGAAACTGGAGACCACCATTCCCTTGTAGGAGGTATGATGCTGAGTTGAAGGAATTGCTTCTTTGACCTCCTTCTGGATATTAAGAGGATCCTTTATCTCAACAAATTTTCCAATCATCCTCTATTCCTTTGCCTCCTTTTTATTTTTATTTTATGGAACTACAATTGGATCAATTTTTTTCTTATGAAGAGAACAATTCATGTGATCATGACCCACATGTTTACATTTTCTACAGGAAAAGGGGGATAGATCATAATCAAATCTCTACAACCAAACCCCTGCGAAAGTTAAGAGTTTGATATTACTTTATAAGGGAGCATCTTGACCCATATTGACATAGAATATGGCATGGGCTAATCTAGATTTATCCTTAGTGACCGGATCTAAATCTACCAGCTTTCTCAAGATTTTAACAATGCCAATAAGGACTTCTGAATTCCAAAACTCTAGGGGTAAGCCCAGAATGTTGACCCAAATAGGGAACTCAGAGACAAATGTCACATATGGATTAAAAGTTGGTTCCCATTTCTGAACAACCACATGAGATTTTCCAATAAACCAGGGACCTCCAAAATGATTTTTTTCCACTTGATCTTTGTTAGGTAAAGAAATAAGGAAGAAATCATTTACATAGCGAGAAACCTCAACATTTCCATTAGACGTCCAACGTATCTTGACCCAACCCCTAAAGTAATCAATATTTGGTCTAGAGCCAAGGAATTTTGCAAAGATAGTGCAATCCATGGAGACTTTTGTTCTTCCTAGAAGAGTCTCAGGGACTTCAAGGGATAATTTACCTTTCTCCTTAGATGGTTCTATCCCCTCCAAAATTGCCTTTTCTAAGATTTTTCTGACCAAAAGTTCAGTTCACGTGCTTGATGCCCCATCCTTTTCCTTGTTATCCTTACGAGCATCAAGCACGTGATCGTTTACCTAGTGTAGGGGCCCTTCAGTCTGCTGCTCTGTCTGACCCACTAGAGATTCCATCTCAAAACCTTCATTTGAAGTTTCCAGAAAATTCTTCTCCTACTTCAAGTCTAAATTTTTGATTATGAATGTGTAATTTCAATTCTATTCTTTCAATTCTGCATGTTCATTTCCATTTGAGTTAGAAGTACAAATTTACTTTTATTACAACTTAAATCCATAGTTTTACATTGAGTTTCCATAGATTAGTAGAAAACTCAAAAAGATCTAACAGAAACCCCCAATAGAGACCCAACAACATAACTAGATACATAGGAATCCATTGCATACAACCTAGGACATAACCTTGGCTCGATAATGACACCAGTAGATTTATCTATATGTTAAACGATTGGAAGAATACAATGACCCATCATTTTTGGCATTGTTTCCGAGGACCCCATAAGCACAACTCACCATTTTCTTCACTTTATATGTTATGGGTGTTAATGGAGTTCATCTATGCAACCATTAGAGGTCCTTGGTCTTGTTTACATAACCAACCTTGATGGATAGGCCATGGGATGATCAAGGGAGATTAATACCACTCAACATCCAATAAATATCTCCAAAGAGACTACACATAGGGAACACTGAGAGTGAAACTGAATCCAATCCAATGCCTAGAATCCATTCTGAATATTTTACATCATCCTATTTGGAACCAAAACATCATTCTGAAATAGGAGACAATGGGAATAATGAGAACTAACCCATGGGAATAACCTTTACTTATCCCATTGTCTTGGATGAAGATGAGGATGCGCATATGAAAAATATCTCCCCATCCATCCTCCCTATCTTCTGAGGCATGTCTACAGAAGACCCTGATCATTTTAATTCAAATTTCTTTGCCAAACATATGATTACAAAATAGACAATCAAAAACTAAAACTCTTTCCTTCCACTCTCAAAGAGTCTTCTATGAGATGGTTCATGGGATTTTCCTCTAAATCCATTCATTCTTGGGAGGCCATGGATACATCCTTTTTAAATAAATATCAAGACTCCTACAGGGGAAGGGATAGGAAAGAATATTTTTTTTCAGATAAAGCAAAAATAAGATGAAAATCTAGAGGATTATCTGGATAGATTTCTCTTTCTTCATCGTAGGAGTGGTTATGAGTTACATTAATAAATTACTAAGAATTTTTCCTTAAAGGAATTTATGAGGAAACTAAGGATTCCCTCCATCTTATGGGAGGAGGTGATGTGCAAAAACTTAGTATGGAATAAATCAATGAGCTATGCCAAAGTTACTCTAGAACACGAGGAGGTATACGAAAAAGAAAAAAATCCAAGCTTGCCCTAGGAACCTCTAAACTTCTGGAGGAAATGGCCAACGTGAAAATAGACATCTTTTCAAAATTGAAATCAACCATTGATGGGCTAAAATCCAAAACCAGTGCTACAAAAGAACCATTGGAGATATATTTCCCTAAATGTAGGAAGAGACATCCTTTGAGAGAATTTCCTTTAGAGGTTACAGACAAGTGTTTGATCTGTGATGTTGCTGATCATGATACTAATCATTGCACTTTATTACCTCAATTGAAAGGAGGATTGAATGTTTTCTCCCAAGATGAGGTAAAGGTAAACTCTGTTCAAAGGCCAACCAATCAGGCTGTGTATATTCCTTGACCTACTCAGAACCCCTAGAGGATGTCATGGCCTAGTCAACCTCCTCAACCTACTTGGGGACAACCTAAGTGGGATCCACAAAATTAGATGGCTTACCCACATACACCACCATGGATGATTCCCTACAATCAGCAGGGTTGGACATCACCATCCCCTAAAAATCCATGGCAAAACCAACAGTGGAGACCACAACAAAATACTAATTAATAGAGGAGTTTCTAGGAACCACAACAGGCTTTAATGCCCCCACCGCAAAAATATCAACAAAATGGATAAGAAACAAAAACACAAATTCCAACCCATCCTATAGCAAAACCTAAAAATCAGTAGACAACTTCACTTGATGAAGAAGGACAACGTGATACAATTCAAGTTAATACTCTCAGTAATTTGTGACTAAGGTCTAGGAAAACATTGAATCCTCCTATTGTTATCACAAAGATATCTGTAGACAATGAGAAAGAAGAGATACTAGAATAAAATGAAGAAAATATGCATGCTCAACCAACACAAGACACTAGGAATAGTCAATGAAATAATAAAAATGTTCATACAACTTTTTTTCCTAATCGATTACAGGAAACTCAAACTACAGAGGAAACACCACTAGTTCAAGAGTTGAAAAAGGTGAACATTGAGGTCCCACTTCTAAGATCAATAAGGGATATTCCTGAAATAAACCAGACCATTATAAATGAATTTATCAAGACACCATGAAGGAAGAAGAAATGATCAAAAATATTAAAGGTGGAAGGGAATTTAGTTGATCTTGTTGCTGACAAACTTATTTCACCAAAGTACGGGGATCCTAGGAGTCTAGTCATTATTGTTTGTATCAATGACCAGTCAATATCTATTTTTTTTGTGGATCTTGGTGCTTCCATCAATGTTATAACAATAGATATGTTCAATCTATTGTCTTTAAAAAGATTGTAGCCTACCAATACCATTCTATAATTAGCAGATCAATCCATTTTTGTACCATATGGTATGATTGAGGATATAATGGTCACGGTTGAATCTTGGGAGCACCCTATGAATTTCATGGTCTTACAACCTAAATCCAGGAAGTTGGGATATCCAATCATCTTAGAAAGACCTTGGTTGGCTACTGTTGCTACATATATTGATTATATGTTAGGAAAAATGACCATTTTAAATGGACAAAAATCTAAGCATATTTCATTATATCCTCTTTCCCAGCCCTATGTGTATGATTTTGAACATGTTTGGGTAGATTATTTGGATACCAACTCTCTAATTTCTTCTTATATTTCCACCATTGTAGTGAAAAATCACATCACATAAATTGTTGAGTCATATACGTTGTCTGATGAAGAGGATATTTTGGCTACAGAAATTGGAACTAAGGCTACAAAAATTGGAACTAAAGCTTCCAAACCATTTGTTCTGAACATATCCGATACTATTTCCTTAGTAAGTGAAATTTCTATTGAAGATGGTAAGGAAATATATGCTTATAATGCAGAATGCACAGTCACTAATTTCTATTATCCGTTAACCAAGATTATATCTCTTGATAATGTAACTATTTTGCACATGCTTCAGCCTCATGTTTTTCCCTTGAATTATTTAATCAATGATGTATATCTCGCTATTTTGAAAGATACCAAGCAAGTGACTATGACATAGGAAAAGAACTGACCATTGCTAATAATTTAGAGGCCAGCTAAGAGGCTAGGGTTTTTGAAATATTGAGGAAGCATTCCCAATATTTTTCTTGGGATTATACTGATATGAAGAGAATTATCCCAACATCTGCACTCACCATGTTTAAAATGAGGATGTTAAACCCGTAAGATAGCTGGAATGAAGAATTAATCCTGCACTCAGGGACAGTAAAAAATGAGATAGAAAAATTGTTGAAGGTGGGTTTCATCTATCCTATATCTGATAGTCAGTGGGTATCACCATTAGTTATAGTTCTCAAGAAAAATGGTAAATGTAGGATCTTTATAGACTATAGGGAACTTAATAAAGCCACCAAGAAAGACTACTTTCCCCTGCATTTTATTGATCAAGTTCTGAACAACATTACAGGTAAGAATTTTTTTTCCTTCTTAGATGGGTTTAGTTGGTATAACCAAATAAGTATTGCACCTGCTGACCAGGATAAAACCACCTTAACTTTCCCTTTGGGTATGTTTGCATATTAGGTTTTACCATTTGGGCTTTGTAATGCACCTGCTACTTTTCATAGAGCAGTCTTGGCAATTTGTGTAGATCTCACAAACAACTGTGTTGAAGTTTACATACATGACTTCACTATCCATGGATCTAATTTTGATGAATCTCTGAATAACCTTGTAAAATTACTAAGTATATGTGAGTAGTACCAACTTTCCATGAGTCATGAAATTTTTTTGATTATGGTTGATCATGGAATTGCCTTAGGCCACCATGTTTCTGCCAAAGGAATATAGGTTGACCCCAAAAATATTGTAGTCATCACTCAACTGCCTACACCAACAACTCATACTAACATCAAGAGTTTCCTTGGTCATGAAAGATATTATAGGTGATTAATCAAATACTTTAGTAAAATTGTTGCAGCTATGTTTTATTTTTTGACAAAAGATTATGTTTTTCAATAGTCCCCTTAGTGTCAGCAGACATTCGATATTATCAAGGAGAACCTCACCACCGCTCTAGTCTTAAGAGGGCCCGATTGGGGGAAACCTTACAATATTCACACTAATGCCTCTAATACAGCCATGGGATCTATTCATGGACAAAAATATGAAGAAGATCAGATGTATGCCATTTAATTTATCAACAAGAATCTGACCCCTACAAAGAGAAACTACACCACTTCAGAAAAGGAATTCTTAGTTGTTGTTTACTCCCTGAATAAATTCAAACATTAGATTACTGGGTAAAAAATCTATTTTTACATTGACCACTTAGCCATAAAATATTTGATAAATAAAACAGTAGTCGGAGTTCGGAATATTAGATGGTTACTCTTGTTACAGGAATTCAATTTGACCATTATTGATAAGCGAGGGAAATCTAATGGTGTTTCTGATTTTCTTTCTAGATTGAATGTTTTAGTTGATGACGAAGCAATCCATGATCATTTTCCAGATGAACATCTATTTTTTGTATCTACTCAACCTCCATGGTTTTCCGATATCAAAAATTATTTGACTATAGGGAAGTTTCCTGCCTATTTTAATCATAAAGAGAGATGATGATTAGTAAACAATATTGCAACATATAAGTGGTGTAATGGACTTTTATTCAAATGTTGTCTTGATATGATTCTTTGTAGGTGTGTTCGAGAAGATGAAGTCTACGACATACTACAAGCTTGTCATGATAAACCTAGAGGAGGACATTGCACAGTAAAGTGGAAAATTCACAAGGTCCTTGGAGTGAGGTGCTATTGGCCTTCCTTCCACAAATCTGTAAAGAAGTATGTTTGGCAATGTGATGCATGTAAAATAATGGGGAAGCCTACACTATCCATGGAAATGCCTCTCAATCCTCAGCTGGTATTATGGCCATTGAGAAATGGGGAACTGAGCTCCTTAGACCTTTTGTTCCTCCATCTTTTGGGAAAGAATACCTGTTGGTATGCACTGACTACATCATGAAATGGGTCGAGGTCTACTAGTGAGGACATTGTTGCTAAATTTCTATATAATTGCATAATGATACGATTTGGTGCTCCTCGAGAACTTGTATCTGATCAGGGACCTCAATTTGTGTCTACCATGATTGAGGTTTTTTTGGAAATCTACTAAATCAAACACTGGAAATCATCACCATACCACCCCCAATCCAATGGGAAAGTGGAAGTTATCAACAGATAACTTGAGAACATTTTGACGAAAGTGGTCAACTAGGACAAGAAAAACTAGGTACCAAAACTCTCTGAGGCATTTTGGGCCCATAACACGACTTGGAAAACCACTATGGATTTTTCCCCTTATGAGTTGGTCTATGGAAAGAATCCATTGTTATATTTAGATTTTTAGTTACGCACATATAGAGCAACACTATAAATCGACATCAATTTAGATGAAGCACAACGAGAATGAGTGATGCAGTTGAATGAATTAGATGAAATGAGGATGGAAGCACAACAACAAAAAAAAATTCTCCAACATCAGAGGAAGACATGTCATAATTATCATATCAAATTCAGGGAGTTTAAAGAGGGATAAAGGGTCTTACTCTTTGAATCAACAGTTTAAAGGTAAGCTACGAACATGCTGGTTGAGGCCATGTCAGATCAAATAAGTGTTTGATAATGGCTCTATAATAATATTACCAATTGATGGCGACATAAGGAATCTTCTTGTGAATAGACACAGAATCAGGATGTATCAGCATCCTCTGGACAAGGAAACCTTCACTAACAACATCATGTTGAGCGATGAAATTGATGTAGAGGAGGCGCTTAGCCCCTCCTATAAGGAGTAATTGTTTTTGTTTTCTAAATAAAGGTGGAGGATCATGAATTTTATCTTCTTCCCTTAGTTAGCTATCTTATTTTCAATAAAATCATAAATCTTCATTGTTTAAAGGGCCATTAATGACATTATATCTAAGACTGTAGGATGTGGAAATATATGGATATCGGAAGCTAAAATAGCACGGGTAAGTGCATTCTAATTCACTATAGATATTTACTTATGAAGAAATTCCCCATTGCATGTACTTATTACATCCCTACACAATGTTCGATGCATTTATTGGAAATATCATTCCACATCTTATGACACGACGTGGGATATAATAAGTCTTAATTACAGAGGGTATCGCTGGTATTAGGATTCAAAGAAAAGGATGCACTACTTTCTAGGAGGGACAAGTGTCAATACCATTTTAAATGAGGGGTTATTTGTGGCACCACATAATAAACCTTCCCAATCATGCCCAATCCTATTAAATTTTCACACCACAAAATTTGTGGTGACTCTAGGCAATTTGAGGATTTAGGTGCATTTCAAATTGATCCTTATTAACCACTTCCTGATGTTGTTTGGTGAATTTGAACACACCATTATCACTGCCATTATAATATGGGTTCAAGCATGCCCTTTTTTGTGTTTCTCTATTTTTTGGATTCACCTTCACCATGGGACAAAAGAAAAAGTCTGAGCCAGATTCTATGGACCCATTACTCAAGAACGATGCTATTTCACAAGTATTTTATGATTCTGGTTGGTTTGAATTCATACAGAAATTAGAAGGTTTTGATGAAAGTTTAGTGGATGAATTTTTGGTAAATTTTGAAGCTACTTGCTCACACGTTGGAGGTAATAGAGTTGAAAATACCAACCAAGTTATTTATGAACTATCCGGTTTGCGAGATTTTGGTTTAAAAGTGACGAAAAATGTTCCCCTCAATGAATTACTTTCTCTGTTTCATGTGGATGGTGAAGCATTTCCTGAGGTAATCCTTAACTCCCAAGGCGATCATAAAGGAGTTAAGCGGGACAGTCTTATTGGTATTTGGAGAGAGGTGGAAAAATGGGTTAACAAGTGTTTTATATGTGATGGCCAACCATCTATGCTAGGTGGAGATTCACTTAAAATTATCATTCATTTAAATAAAGGTTGCACCAACCCTACACTTAGAGTGAATTTACCAGAATATTTGGCTAATGGAGTTATCAAAGTAGGCCAAAAATACAAGAATGAGGGAGGAAAGGTAGCACTAAAGCACCCCAGGATCATTCAGTTACTCTACTTGCATCAATGTTTTTACAAGCCAAAGAGAAAGCTCAAGCTTATGAGTGTGGGGGAGGGTTCCAAGCCAAAAAAACTCAAAAAGGGGTCATCTTCCATACCTCGACCCACTATCGAGTTAGCCCCTTTTCTTCCACTAGAGAATGTGGAGGAACCTGGTAGTGAACAACATGGTACTCAAGAGAATGTTGAAAAATATAGTAGTCGTGTGAGCCCATCTTCTACACCTTCTAGTTCTAAGGGTAAGATTATAATTCCTCTCTATTCTTCTATTTCACTATGGCCATGATAATCATGTATGTTGCATAAAACTAAAAGTTTTCAGTCGAAGGGTTTTAATGTTGATTTTTCTCCTATTTAAGAAGAGAAGAGTGAGGTTGAAACCCTGGATGTCCCTATTGACAAATCATCAGATGTTATATTTACTATAGTTGTCCCTGCCTTGCAGAGCTCAGATATGCCCACATCTTTAGATATCAACTCAGTAGCTCCAGAAACGTCTTATGTACCTGAAGCATAAATTTCTACTCCAGGATCCATTACAATGGAGATCAGTAGCCATGAGTTATGTGAAGTTGATGTGCCACGAGGTTAATTGGAAGATATTGCATTCCTTAAAGAATTGCTGAGAGGTATGAAAGAAACTGATCTCTCTTTGCAAACTGAATTTACCCAACGAACAATAGAAAAGGTTAGAGAAATCACGGATTTACAAGTAGAATTAAGCAGCCTAAAGCGACAAAGAGATATAGGTATTCGTATTTTGAATGATATCAATCAATTATCTCTTCAGAATTCAAAATTAAAGAAAGAAAACAAAAAATTAAAAGAAGAGAGAAATTAACAAAAATGAAATACAAAAATTGCAATCTCTTTTGGAATTTGTTTGTCCTTTACCCTATAATCCCATGTCTTGTTGAAAACTATCTTCTACATGTTGATCAAAGAATACTTTTCAAATATCACACAAGGAGTCTGCACGGGAAAGAAGGCCTGGAACCAAGGGTGCGGAAGGACAGGAAGGACCCATGCACGGAAGGAAAGTTTAGATTTCAAGACTTATCCGATTTTGAGCATGAAGACCTATTCTTAGAACATGGCATGTGGAACACACCAATGATGCAGAGAAGTGTGTGCCATGTATTTTCTATCTTTGGAGAAGTGGATTGAAGTGTTTTGCATGGAGACGAGCTGAGAATAGAATTGATACTTCAATTAACTACATGAGGACTATAGATGGCACACTTGCATGTGTGGCTATGCTTGTTAATTGCGTGTGGCTATCAACATCATGTGACCTATTTCTGGAATAGATAAGTGGTGAAGGGAAATTCCCCACCCTATATATATGATGTTAGGTACATAGTAGATGTATGGTATGAGTGGGTGAGTGTGAAGTGTGTGTATACACATATGGCTGAAGTATTGTATCAGTTCCATAAGTGCATTGGTATAGATTGAAAATACTGTAAGGAGCTTCTATATTTATTAATAGATGGAGGATATTGGTTTTATCTAGGTTTCATTCTGTGTGTAGTTGAGTAGTGCATGTTATCAATTCAATCATGATTACTATTTAAACTTGTTCTTTCATAGATCTGAGGGTAGCATGCATTGTAGAATGATGGATTAGTTAAGAATCTATATGTTTCTTCCTTCATCATGTTAACATCCTATTACAACAACCCTAAAGAGGGATTTGGTACCTTTGCACACTCTGGGTGAGTGCTCAGTCTAGGCTGAGTGATGTGCCAACGTGACTAGGGTATTATTTGTTAAATTCTAGGCTGCATCATTGGTTCTATTTCCGGGACCTCTTTTTCATTTTTTTCAAGATGGTTTGCTATGAAGACATATTGGTTAACTCTAGAAAGTATTGAGGAATGGATACACAATCTGGAGGAAGAATATGCATGATGATTCAATAGTGGATCTAAGTTTAGCGCATGCACTTGGGTAAAACAGAACCTATATGATAGTTTATATGAGAGATTTTTCACTATCTTTCCAATATAACTATACGAGTGGTTTACTACTTATGCATCTCAGTGGAATTATAGGTATCGTGCACTTGTCTAGACACAGGAATAATTTCAAGCCCTCTATGATGCTGATCTGATCTGGACTCGCGCAGTGGATATGTAGTTTCGTGATGTTCTAAACATTTATATTCTGGAATATTCAATTTCGATGTACTCTTTCCCAAATGTAGTCGAATTCCAATTTTTATGGGATCCAAGAGGAACATATTTGCAATGTATTCCATTGGTGATCAATATATTAATGGTAACTTTGAACTTGGAGAGTAAAATGATGGCTAACTAAACTTCTCCATGTGCGGGGGTAGGAATAGGTTTGGTTTAAGATGGAAAACTTAGCGGTAGAGAGATAGAGAGAGGAAAGGTGGCTTAAGTATAATGAGGCACGCGAGAGGGAGATAGAGAAACAATGTTCCGTTGCATAAAGTAGGGCATGGAGGAGAGAGATGGCTCGTGAAGGATTTACAAATCACCTAGAATACATGGAGCCAGAGCATCAGGAACTCCCCCATATTGGAAAGCATGATATAGATCCCACCTCGGTCTCACACAGAAGTGCACCAATAGAGACTACCTAGACCACGGGCATGCATCTTAATCCACATGGCGACCTAGCCCTTGTTCTTGGTTTTTTAAAATCTAGTACAACAAGTAACCAACAAACTAACTTGGGAAGTAGGAGTAAGTCAGGGATCAAGTACATCAATGGCAGGATAGACAACTTCAATGTCATTTGGAGGAGCATTCTTAGGCACTTCATCTGCACAGAATATGAGTGCACAGAATGTTGGATTCACCTCTAGAAGTGGAACTACCTCATAGAATGTAGGGGTTCAGTATATTACTACTATTGGAGCATAGAGGAGTACATATACAGGTCATATTCTGACTACAGGTGGCAGATCATGAGGTATAGGTGGTTCTGGAGGTAGAGGAAACACGGGAGGTTTCAGATCAGGTGGTCAAGGTCCGTAGCAACCACATAATATCTATATGAAGATGTCTCTTCATCTCCTAGAATATAGAGGTATAGAGGATGTTTTTGAACATGTGCATATTTGTGAAATCTTGTGACATGCTAAAGGGATCACAACTGCTGAGAAAAAGGCAAGTCAATTCACCACTACATTACAGGGGTGCGCACATAGCTGGTATAGGAAGTTTGACCCTGATCAAACTTGCATTGATTATGCAACATTGAGAGATGCTTTCTTGAAAGAGTTCCATATCCCTGAGTTTGAACAGAAGAGTATAAGTTCACTCACGAATATCAAGCAAGGAACTACTGAGAGTGTACGTGAGTATGATGCTCATTTTAAAACACTTCTATCTAATATATCTTATGATATTCATGCTAGCCATCATGCACAATGGTTCGTTGGAGTATTGATTACAGATTTTAGAATGGAATTGTCACATAAGACATACACTGATCCATGTGAAGAACTAGAAGCATCTTTGCATGCTGAGGTAGTTGGGAGCATTGACACTAGAGTTAGTCCATTTCTAGAGGCATAGATTGCAACTATGGCAAAGCAGTTAGAAAAGCTATCAACAAATTCATCCCATGAAATGCGCTTAGGAATTTGGTGTATAGATTGTGAAGTGGAAGGTCACACCAATGATAGTTTCCCTCACAGATCTGTACACTCATTACTATTGGACTGTTAAATTTTTCATTTGAATCATGATGCTAGTCACTATCCTTTGTTACAATGCATGATAAAGAAGAATTTATATTTATTTTGCAAAATTTACAGGTCCACGACCCATGATACTAAAGATTATTAGCTGATTGGTCAGATCCAGGATGCCACAAGACCTTGGGGTATGATAGACAAGTATAACAGATAATTATAAGGGTAAGAATGTGCACAAAGATCAAGATCATAATCAAACACACTATGACAGGAATGAGGGGCATTTTAAAGGATGTCGTGGAAGGGGACGTGGGTATCATGGTGGATATGGAGGATGCGGATGTGGTGGAGGAAGAGGTGAGTTCCCTTGTGGAACATGTTATACGTGTGGATCTCCTAACCACTACAAGCGTGAATGTCCTCAGAATATTGCATGTTCCTTCTGCAGAAAGAACCATCGCTATGAAGAGTTCCCAAACTTATATGAGCATCTGAGTAAGCAGCCTAAGAAAGAAAACAAAGGCACCAAGATGGTTAGAATCTAATGCGTAGTAGAAGATCAGTGGATGCCCAAGATAGCAGAAGGACCTGAGGTATTGAAAGTGAATATTACTACATGTGTTGAAGCAACACGCGTGAGAGAGGCATTGTACCAGAAGCCTACGATCACCAAGGAGGAAGTTTTGCATGCAAGGTACCCAGATCCCGCTAATCAAAAGGAAGTTTACTAGGATACCATGGAAGTGCTAAGGAATCTTCAGGGTGTGATAAAATACCTCAAAGGATAAAAATAAAGCATCAGAGACAGTCCAAACTAATATCAATGATCTGTGAGAGGTGTGGAATATGTTGTGCCAAGAGAACATTATTCCACTATTAGGAAGTTGGTTAAAAGGGTACACTCTACATGCAAGTATTGAGACCGGACGGAAGATTATGCATGTAAATCTTCCCCCTGATAGCATTGACTATGAAAAAGAAATTACTCTGAATGTTGTTATGGATGGGTGGTTGTTGAGAAACATATTGATTGATATAGGTGCGGAAGAAAATATGCTTACATTAGATGCATGGGTACAAATGGGGAGGCATCCATTGTATCCATCATCTAATGTGTTATTTATGGCAAACCGGACTAAGGCCACTCCTATAGGAGTTTTTAAAGATGCATTTATAACTATACAAGGGGCCAAGTTCACTGGGGATTTTGACATATTAGCACTTGTAGAAGCAGATAATTTTCCAGCCTTGCTTGGATGCCCTTGGTGTTATGTGAATAATGTTGACTTGAGATTCAATAAGGGGTATATCAGCTTTGAAAAAAATGAGGAAAGGGTTTTGATACCTTTGAAATATGGGAATTCTACACCATATGTTGAACATCTAAGTGAGGAGGATTTAAAAAGAGTCTATGTACACGCTATTTAGGACACAAAGGTCAATGAGCCATCAAAAGAAGGAGTCCTACAATGGGAGGATTCTCATTCTATTAGTGATGCTATGAGTATTGCTTGCGACAATTGGGCCTATGGTACATATGAATTAGTAGGATGCGAAGTGAAAAGTGTGGTTACGCGCAAGAATGGACTTCATTCAATTCAACGGATAGGTAGCAAAATACCTTGGTATACAGGGGCAGAAGATATTCTTGCATTTTGAAAGCCATGGAAACTCAGTGGATAGATCAAATTAAAAGGAGATATATGTTAGTATATACACTATGTGGGACAACAGTGCATTGGTGGGTAGTCCACAAAGATAAACTTATAAACTGGGAAGAGATTGGAGTCACTTTCTCTACTAGGTTTATAAGGAGCAATGCACCTACGTAAAAATTCACTTATCATGGTGATCATCCTATTCAGCATCACATTCAGCAGTGTGAGAGACTCTAGACAGTAGGACAGGAAGCATTACCACCTTCACTTTGGGTGCATAGATTGTATTTTACGCTATAAGGATGCGCACGCACCTGGTATGTATATACATAACTACATCGAGCTACTTGAAACTTGAAATATTTGACTACATGAATGATCTAGACTTTCGACTGCTTCTCGACTAAACCTCCTATAGTAGAGGCATTAATATTTGTCAAGTGCTTAACTATGAGAGATAGTGCAAAATCAGAAGAGAATATACAAGAATTATTTTGTGAGGCAGAGTTTAGAGCATGTTTTGAAAAGGAAGAAGAAATGGACTCCATACTACTTGAACGTGCTTTCCTTGAGAAAGAGAAAGGAAAGATGGTTTACATCATGGATGATGAGGAAGTTGAGAATCTAGATATTGAAGATTCATACGGGGTGTGTGAGGTCTTGGACAGTGTAGACAAGGATACACGTGCCTACCAGGGACCCATGAAGACAAAGAAGGTGAATATAGGTTTGGAGGATGAGCCTAAGGAGGCCATAATTAGATATTACTGGTTAGATTCGGAGGTAGCAGAGATCATCGAGTTACTCAGGGATTATCAGGACTTATTCCCTCGAGGATATCATGAACTTAAAGGTGTGCATGAATCACTTGGGGAAATGAATATTAAACTTAAGGATGGTGCACAACCAGTTAGAAAGAGAACCTACAAAATGAATCACCATTTGTGTGAAAAGGTAAAAGAAGAAATTGATTAAATGTTGAAATTTGGAATTATCAAGCCTCTTGATGAGTCAAAATGGGTTAGCCCAATGGTGATCAGTATCAAGAAGGATAGACGGATTAGGGTATGTCTGTACTACATGGAGCTAAATGCTACATGCATCACAGATCCATTCCCTACGCCATTTAGTGAGGAAATACTAGGTGTTACAGGGCACGAAATATATTCCTTCACAGATGGATTTTTCAGGTATCATCAGGTTAGGATTGCTCAGGAGGATCAAGAAAAGACAAAATTTACTACTGAATGGGGTATTTTTTCCTATATTGTGATGCCCTTTGGATTGAAAAATGCACTTGCTATTTTTTCATGCATATTTGTTCAGGAATTTAAAGATTTTATTCACAACTTCTTACAGGTCTACCTAGATGATTAGACAGTATATGGGCTTGTGAAAGATCATTGTGATAATTTGCGTTTAATGTTTGAACGATGTAGACAATTGAGTATCTCTTTGAACATTAAGAAATGAATATTTGGTACACCATTTGGGATAGTGTTAGGACATATAATCTGCAAGGAAGGTTTACTAGTTGATCCATCCAAGGTTACAGTCATTTTAGGCTTGGAAGCGCCTACCAATCAAAGTGAGGTGCACAAATTTTTAGGTCATACAGGATATTATAGAAAATTCATAAAAGGGTATGCAAAAATTGTTGCACCCTTGGAATAATTACTGAAGGGGAAAGGTACATTCTATTAGGGAGAACCGCAACAACACACATTTGAGATATTAAAAGAGAGACTTACTACCACGCCCATTCTGCACTTTCCCTCATGGGATAAACCATTTCATGTGCATGTCGATGCTTCTGGCATAGCCAATGGTGTTGTGTTATCTCAACTTGGTGAAGGTATTATAGATCATCCAATCTGTTTTATTAGTAGGAAGCTGAATGATGTTGAACATAATTATACAACTATAGAGCACGAAGCTTTTTTAATTATCTATGCATTATGCAAGTTTCAACAGTACTCGTTAGCAACACCATTTGTGTTTTATAAAGATCACATGGCATTGAACTACTTGGTAAATAAGCTTGTTTTACAGGGGCACATATGTAGATGGGTTCTCCTATTTCAAGAGTTTGACTTCACATTTGTGGTAAGGCTAGGGAAAAGCAATTCTCAACCAAATCATTTATCTAGAATCAATTCAGGAGAGGATGTACAAATAATTGAAGAAACAATGTCGGATGCACATTTATATAGGTTACAAAGCGCACCCACGGAATTAGAAGACATTGTTTTCTTTCTACAAACATGTATGACACCAGAAGGAATAAAAGCATTAGAAAAGAAGCAGCTTGCTATACGCGTGGCACCATTGAATGTTAATAAGTGGTGAACTCTACAATCTAGGTAGAGATGAAGTATTATGTCGTTTTTTATTAGAAGATGATCGTAAGGATATCATGGAAGAATATCATGGTGGTATTACAGGATGCCATAATGCAGGTGATGTGACTACTCAGAAGATCCTACTTGTTAGATTATGGTGGGAGACATTGTATAAGGAATGTAAAGAATATTATAAGGTGTGTGATCATTGTTAGTGCCTAGGAAAACCAGGGCAAAGATATGAGATGCCTTTGAGACCTATTACTAGTGCTGAACCATTTGAGAAATGGGCCATTGATTTTGTAGGACCTGTTTCACAAGCCACTCACAGGACTGGATCGTGCCATATCATTACTTACATAGATTATCTCACACAGTGGGCATCAGAAACACCTACCAAGGACTGTACGACAGCTATAGCAGCTAGGTTTCTGTGGGAGAATATTCTTACAAGATATTGCTGTCCCTTAAACTTGACAAGTGATAGAGGTACACACTATTTGAATAAGACAATCAGGATCCTATTGGATGAGTTTATGGTTGCACACCATAAAACTACACCTTATCATCCTCGGGAAAACGAAACTGCTGAGGCCTTTAACAAGATTTTGAGCTAGACTTTGAAAAAAATATGTGATGTTGGAAGAAAGGATTGGGATGACAAAGTTGACAAAGTATCAACTGTTCTTTGGGCATATAGAACAAATTACAAGAGATTGAACAAAGCCACACCATTTCAATTGGTGTTTGGCACATATGTTTTTCTCCCTATAGAATTTATTTTACCTTCTTTTCGCATTGCATGTGCTGGAGGTCTTGCTAATGAACAAGATTTAGAAGAGTGTATCAAAAAGATGATTCAACTAGATGAGCGTCAAGCCATAACACAATGGATTTAGAAGCAGGAAAAGGCCAGGTAGAAGGAATGGCATGACAAAAACATAAGGGATAAGAAGTTTGAGATTGAAAAAATCATACTTCTTTATGACTCAGAGTTCTTACTCCATCTAGGCAAGCTCAAAGTACATTGGTTGGGCCGTATGCCATCTCTTCTATACTTGAATCAGGTGCTTTCCAGTTAGAAGCACTTGATGGAACATGGCTACCCAGTTACTTTAACAGGAGTAGACTGAAGCCATACTATAAATAAGTCTTCTTGGTGTTTGTAATAAGGCAGTATTGCCTTTTAGTTTAGGTTTTCAATTTTGTATTTCCTTCATTATCACTATACTTTGTCAATTTAGTTGTTGTTCTTGTGTAATAAGCGGGATTGCGTGCATGAAGCTAATTACTATATGAATAATTTTTATGCATAGAGGACTGCACATAATTTTAGTGTGGGGTGGTTTTAGTTATCCAAAAAAAGACTGTGGGAATTAAAAGGTGAAAGTAATAAGCTGCTATCAGTGTGCTTTAAGTCAAAATAGGATTGTTTCTCAAAAGTGACCAAAGATGGAGATGAATGAAAGAACAGTATAACGCAAGGTAAGTGGAGGCCATGATAGCTACCAGGAGAAGGTACAGTGATGAGGAACTAGGGCACATGAGCACGAACTGAAGAGAACTCTGTGACCAGAGGGTAGGAAGGCATGGTAGAAGTTTATAGTTGGGCATGAAGATGTACTGCACAAAACAAACGGATTTGGTCAATGAATGAGGGGATATTTGGTAGGTGAAGGAGCGATAAATGCACAAAATTTGAAAAAATTATATATAAGGATGGGATGCAGATTCATTTTTACCATTGCAACTAAGGGTATTTGAGAAAAGAGCCAAGTGTGAAGAGCCAAGTGATCAAGTTAAGGTGTGAAGGGTGTGAAACCAAGCATGACAACTAGATCTGTGTGACAAGAAGCTTACGTCCCCAGTGGTGAAGGGTTTGAGAAAAGTAGGGAGACATAAAAGAGTTAGGTTACAAATTTTCCACCTAGGGCATGGTTAAATCAAGCTAGGGTTTGATTCGCAAAGTTGTAGAGGAGACATTTGCAAGGTAAAAATGGCACAGAAGAAGGCATCTGCAGCAGCAGTAAAAGTGAAGAAGAAGGTGGTCATCAAGGAGGACGAAATGACACCTGAAAGCCATATTTTAGAGATGCAATATCTAGAAGAAGTCATCATAGGGAAAGAATGGGATTCACCCATTAGAAAGAGCAAAGTAAGTGAATATAATCATAGGATTTTAGAGGATAAGAAGGAGCTCGATTCCTTGCTCACTTCTAGAATGAACAAGCACATGGCCGATGCCATGCTAGTATATGAAGATGTGGGTGAGAATATTTTGAAGAGAATTGGGGTCTTCCAGTTGTATGAGCTTCCATATTTTGGGAAGTATGAGCCCTTGTATCAGTGGCTCATGAGTAGGGTACATGAAGACTTCTTCTACTTTGCAAGATATAGAGCTAGAATTTCATATGTGCTTATCTCATCAGTTATATGTCTGAAAGCCACAAGAGAAGATATAAAATGTGATCTTACAGATAAAGCCATGATTTTAAAGACCAGACAAGAGTTGGGATACCTGAAGGGTCCACACGGAATGGACATAGACAAATTGAAGAACTGTCAAGTTGTACAAGATACAGTACACCGTGTTACAAAGTTGAATGATTAGGAGTGGTGGTCACAGGTAAATACTATGTGGTTACATGTGGCACGTAAGATGTTAGAAGGGATAATATATGAAATTACAGGATATATTGTAGAGAAAATAGTCGAAGAAGTGCACACAGGAGGGAAGATCAACTTTGGGGTTGTTCTACTATCACTGGTATTCATGGAGATCGGAGTACCAGATGGACCAAAGGAGAAATTATGGCAATACCCCATGGATAACAAGTCCCCAACTGAAATATTCAGAAAATACCTATGCAAGGGGTCCGTGAAAGATGACATGACATAAAGAAAAGGGTAGAAAAATGGTATGACAGGCTTCGCGTGGCATTTGGGGAAGAGTGGAACATCCCAAAGGACCTAGTGGTAGTGGTAGATAAACAAGCTCAGTTTGTTGTATATCATCATTTCTACATTGCATGCTTCCTAATGAAAGATGGAGTCTAGAGCCCTTAGTGAAAATTACCTTACACATTCACTGCAGGGTATTTCCAAGCAATTGTTCATATATTTACAAACACGTGCCAACTAGTCTATAATGTAGATAAGGTAGACTGTGACTACCATACGTTGAGGAAGAAGTATGTGTATCCTGATAGAAGTGCTTATATAGAGAGGATCGTATTTGAGTACTAAATATCAAGCCAATAATTCTGGCTATAGTAGATGTGGGGGTAGCATTGTTGTATCTCCAGATGAAGCCAAAGATGGAGAATAAAATATATGTGGAAGGTGAGTTTGCACTTGCCACACCACCAAAGGGAAAGCATATAACGGAGAACATCCTAGCACCTAAGCCCACGGAGCCAATTAAAGTGCAGGATGAGGAGGAGGAGAGTGAAGATAGTGGTGGTTTGGAGCATAGGGGTAGGAGACATCCTACAAGTAAGGGTGAATCTGAGCACACTGTTACGCCACCTCAGCCACAAGAGGGGGATGACGAGGACTTGAATGCATTCCAAGGGGAGAATAGTTTTAAAATGGTATTTAGGAGAACAAGGACCCAAGGTGCTACTCCAACCACTGTGTGCAAATCACATAGACTCTCTCCATAGAAGGAGGAAATTGAAGTTGAATGAGGAGGCCGAAGAGTCAAAGGAAAGCATGCCTAATTCTCCTACACTTCTAGAGAACACAAAAGAACAGGGTGAGGAATCAACGGGGAAAAGAAGAGGATGAGAAAAGACTAAAGGAGAAAACTATAGAGAAATTTCAGGACATGGAGACACAAGTCCCAAATTTGGAAGCTAAAGTTCCTAAGCAACAAAGATCTAGAAGAACAAGTGGAGAGCACATTCCACTAGCCATGGGATATGCAGGAAAAATTATCCACGTCTACTTCCAGAGCAGGATAGCACAGAAGGATTTATTCGGTTGGGAGTTAATGAATGAGGATATGATGACTGTGCGCACTCAAAAATAACTATTGTGGTTAATGCACACCCACATGGATGAGCCTGACTTTGATGTTTGTGAAGAGTCATGCATTTCAATATGACTGAAGAAGGCACCTCAAGCTAGACATAGGATAGTAAAGTCTATTGTCATGTCAAATGAGTAGGTCAGTAATACATTAGTGAAAGTTTCTGCTGAGGTGGCTAGAAGAAACATGGAAAAAACTGCCACGATTAGAGTGTTGCGCGGGGAGCTGAAGACAAAGGACACAGAGATAGCATGCATAACACAGGAGATGGACTTCATGTAGAAGAAGAATGAGGTGTTTATTAGCATTGCAGGGGAGATTGGGGAGAATGTCATCAGAGCAAGGCCACACTTGGAGGCCAAGGTACCACAGACATTTCCTTCAGCGATACACTATATGGGAAAGTTGGTGGATTTGGTACTTGAAGATGAAACTCTATGTACGCAAGCACCAAAAATCTCAGAACAAGATGTTGAACAAGAGAAAGCATCTGTGATGAGAAAAATTGCATTTTATGAAGGGTTGTTGTAAGCATTACATGAAGTATTGAAGAAAGTAGATTAGGCTTTAACCATATGCACAACTCCAAAGGTACTTATCAACATCAAGACCCTTGAAGAGAACAATGAGGTCCAGAAATTGATGAAAGATGAGACATTGGGCAGCGCAGAAATATTTTCAATGGTAAAACAAAAGCACGAGGCCTTGGCCATAGCACAAGAACTGCACAAGTCTCGGCTAGAAGAGCTTGGAAAGCTAATTGCGCAGAAGATGGACCTTGTAGAAGGTAGGATGACATCAATGTCTAGTGTTGTGTTGGTTCTGCAAAATGAGAAAGGAGAAATTGCGAGGGATGAGTTAGAATCCATTGCTCTGGACATCCTAAAAAAATCAGATCAAGTACTCACTGAATGGCAGGTATTAGAGGTTGAAATAAAGGAGGAGTATCCAAAGTTGATACTGTAAACTGATATAAAGGAGGTTTCCTCATAACCTCATAAAAAATCTTTATTTATCTACATTCTTTCATTCTTATTCTTTCCATTCTTTTATTATTTCCTTCAATTTTTAGAGATACACATTGTTGGGACAACAATGAATTAGTGTGGGGTAATGTTGATCAAATAATATTTGTTAAAGATCACACAAGGATTCCACATGGGATAGAAGGCCCAGAACCAAGGGCGCAGAAGGACAAGAAGGACCCACGCACGGAAGGAAAGTTCATATTTTAGGACTTAGCCGATTTTGAGCATGAAGACCTATTTTTAGAAGATGGCATACAGAACACACCAACGATGTAGAGACATGCATGCCATGCCATGCATTATTTATATTTGGAGAAGTAGATCGAAGCATTTTTCATGGAGACGAGCTGGGAATAGAAATTAATACTTCAGTTAACTACAAGAGGACTATAGATATCACACTTGCATGTGTGGCTATGATTGTAAATGGCATGTGGCTATCAATAGCATGTGGCCTATTTCTGGAATAGATAAGCAGTGAAGGGAAATTCCCCACCCTATATATATGATGTTAGGTACATAGTAGATGTATGTTATGAGTGAGTGAGTGTGAAGTGTGTGTATACGCATATGGCTGAACTACTGTATCAATTCCATACACGCATTGGTATAGATTGAAAATACTGTAAGGAGCTTCTATATTTATTAATAGATGGAATCTATTAGCTATATCTAAGTGTCATTATGTGTGTAGTTGAGTAGTGCATGTTATCAATTCAATCATGATTACTATTTAAACTTGTTCTTTCATAGATATGAGGGTAGCATGCATTGTAGAATGATGGATTAGTTACGAATCTATATGTTTCTTCCTACATCATGTTAACATCCTGTTACAGCAACCCTAAAGAGGGACCTGGTACCTTTACCCACTTCATGTGAGTGCTCAGTCTAGGCTAAGTGATGTGCCAACGTGACTAGGCTATTATCTGGTAAATTCTAGGTTACATCACTACCTATAGCATGTTTGTTTAGGAATAATTTTACTCTTAGAAGTTATTGAGGTTGTATTGTTAGGAGCCTTATTAAGCTCCTGATGGTAATACTTTTCTATCCATTTACAAAACCAGTACCCCCTGATATTCAAAATCTGCTCTTTGAGTTCTACCTCCCATAACATGTTAGTCTCCAATGTCCCTGACTTCTTCATTAACTTGTTTGTGGGGGATTTTTAATTGAAATATTTTCATTCCTTTCTTTGGAATCATATTGTGTGGGGTGATTAGATGGATATCTTCAATCAAACAACCCTCACTATATGATTCTATATTTGGCCTACACATCACAATGATGTGGGTATGTGAAAGAAATTAAAAAATCTTATCTGCCAAGATCGTATTTGTCAAGAATACAACTGAAATGTGTGGAGGACTTTTAAACTTGTAATCAGAAACACTTTGGGGCAGCAAGGTAGGCCTTTCATAGGAGGTGGTACACCTTGAGTTTACCATTAAAGAGACGAGAGGTTATTTCACCTCAAAATTTGATTTATAGTATCATACGAGGATATGCACTCATTACCATAATTCCTTAATTATAATAAAATAATGATAAAAAATATAATAACTAATGGGTGGGACTGTAGGTAAGGCCACCTCTTCTCCTTATCCCAATTACAAATTGGAATAATAATTTTTCCCAATCCAATGAGAGTTTCATATCTTGGATTGGAGTAATTTCAAATTCTTAGGGATGTAAAGGTACCCAGAAGCAATATGTTGACCAATTTGAAGAGTATGACATGGCCCAATAGCTTGGTCAAAGGGCATGGCGTAGATGAGTTTCATTGGGACATGCAACAGGTAAAGTGTAGGGGAAATGATGAGTACATTATTTGGCTTGTTTATATCATTCATATGATTGATAATTTATCATTTAAACATGATTTGATAATGCATGGGGATGCTTTGTGTATGTATATCTTAGTGAGTTTAATGCATTTTCCTTGCTTTTACTCATACAACCTGATTAACTATGTAAATTCCTACTAACTTCCTTCATGATAGAAATGTGGTGATATGTGCAGGAAAATATGAATGTTTATTGCCAATGCAATTAAGGATCCCCGAGTTTGGATTTGGAGTGCAGAAGTGGAATACTTTTTCCATCTATCGACCTATAAGTATGGGTCTTCTTTTTAGCATTCCCATAGTAATTTATGAGTCTTGATCAATATTTTTAATGGAAGAAATTTAGTGCTGATAATTTTGGTGTATTTTGTAACCACCTATGTCTATATAAAGACACCTCCTTGAAGAGAAATGTAGTAGTTGGTAATATTTATAATCCGCGATCTAGCTTATTGCATGTAGCACTTTTACTTCCCACATTGAATATGTCATGGAAATTATTTGAATTAAAATAAAGAGATATCATTTTGAAAATCTTGAGCTGTTAAGATTTCCTCTATCCCAAGGAAGAGAAAGGGCCCACTTGACCAAGGATACATGAGGCTATTTACGTTTACATACTCATATGATTTTCTGATAAGTCAGAATCACTCAGTTTCTTTATTGCAATTTATATTTCAATGTGTTTCATGCAATTCTTATTCAAGTGTGTTTATATTCCTTATTGAAATTTCCATTGAGAATGTGTGATTTCCCTTATGAAAATCCTAGTTAGCATGTGCTTTTAATTTTACTGCAAGTTCTGATTATGAGTGTGCAATTTCAATTATGTTCTTTCAATTCCATTTGAGTTAGGAGTACAACTTTACTTTTATCGTAACTTAATTCCATAGTTTTATATTGAGTTTTCGTATATTAGTAGCAAACTCAAAAATATATAACAAAAACCCCCCAATAGAGACCCAAAAAATATAACTGGCTACATAGAACTCCATTGCATACAACCTAGGACACAACCCTAGTTTGATAATGACACTAGTAGATTGATCTATTAGTCAAATGATTAGAAGAATACAACGAGCCCATAAGGAGGCACATATGACAACATTACAGGTGGATTTTTAGGCATCCATTGTTGGGTTTTTTTGGTTGGAAGTTTGAATCCGAGTTTCTCTCTTCTTTCTCCTCCTCTTCTATCCTTATTTTTATAAATTGTTGAGAAATGCTCATTGTAATGGTTGGACTCCTTTAGTTTGCAAGAGCATTATTTAGGTAATTCCTTGAATTTTGATTTACATTCCTTCAGATCTAGCTCTCTACATGTGGATACTCACCTCTACCACCATTGTAATCAATTTTCCATCTTTTATAATCAATAAAAGTTTTTTTTGTGGTTATTCTCTTCCCTAGTTCACTTTATTTCATCTTCTTTCTGTTTCCTTTGCATTGATGGGTTTTTATGCATTCTTACATCCCTTGTAGGTTCTTTTTCTAACTAGGGTCTATGAAATTGGATGTGTAAATTTTTTTTAACACTTTGTAACACGTGTCTTCCCTTTTTGTGTGCATTTTCCTTCATTTTCACTAGATGAGTGTGTTCATCCCCCTTTTTCTGGTGTTATCACCACCACTTTTATATTAGGATTGGACATTTTCATGAATATCCTTCTAACCCTAGTCCCTTAGAATGTTTATATTAAGATTAGTTATATTTTTTATTTGTTGTAGGATTAGTTTTATAATTATGAATAGATAGAGGAACCGAACTTCTTCGGAGGTCTTTCTTGGTTCACAAGGTCCCACAACTTGGAGACAATCCCATATTGCCTCAAAATCCTAGTTCATCCTGATATGGGAAGGGTGAATTTTTTAGCTCCAACAAAAATATTGGAACGCTTGCATTTTATGATTTCCTCAGCCAATAAAAGAAAGTATAGGTCTAAATATGGTATGTTTTTTTAAAAGGTCTCTCTCAGACCAAATTCAATGATTTGAAGGTGTATTATTTTGATGGAAGACTAAGCTCTAAAGGTCAGAAATGAATATGGGAGGATGTATACCATTTTTTACTTAATTAAAATCTTGAGAAATGTTCTTTACAATGATGATACACATGAAGGTAGTGTTATTTTATTGGTACATGTCCTTGTTTAAAGTTTGAAGATATAAATAAGTTTGTAGTTGTTACTATTAGATCAAGACTTGTAACCAATTATTCACAAGATGAATTAAAATAAATGGGGAGAAATATTCATGTTTTGAAGACAAATAGGGAAAGACAACCTAGTCGAGGAAATAAAAGTAAAGTGAAGTGTTTTTCTAAGTTGAAGGATAGTCTTGAGTGATGACATGCATCAAGTAGCTCCATAAAGGTATGCTTCATTGGTCATGTTGTTCTTTAGTTTCATATTGATGTTTTGGTGCACTTTTATTCTCTGTTGTAGTCTATCAAACATGAGAAGATATATTTGGGAGTCATAAAGGTTATGGAAAGTATGAAGTATAGAGTTTTCCTTGAGGTAAACCATCTTAGGTATGTTGCAGTGTTCCTCTGTTTGTGAATTGAGTATAGTTGTGGTGGAAATATGTCCTCCTTATATTTTTTAAAGTCTCCCATGTGTTTGAATGTAAGTGTGAAGGCATAAGGTCCTAGATTGATAAATGATTTTCCAAATAGACAATGTTGATCCTCATCAAGAGTGTAAAGTGCCAAAGATGCATGTATGACATAATCATGATAGTATGTGTTTTGGAAAAGTGTGTATGTGTGTAATATAATTACTGTCTGTACATATGAATGAAGTTATAAGGTCTTTTGGGGCTCATGCGAGTCATAAAAGATATTTTTGAAGTGTGAAAAGTGACTTAAAGTCTGTGCATTCAAGAAGTTCATGTCATGAGTCAATATAAGTAAAAATATGTGAATAGGTTTATGTATGATGGTCTCATTATCCTAATACACTAAATTTTATATATCCATTTCACCATCCAAGTTTTTAAAGTTGATCATCTAGTAAAAGGTTAGTATGTCATAAAATAATCTTGCTCTATGTAAAGCTCTATAGATACAAATCTATACTATAAAATGTGTGTTTTCTATCAAAGCATGAGGAATGGGTCTAAAACTATGTTTTCAAGAGATCCTTCTGAGGGTTTGTACAAAGATAGGTTAAATTTAAAAGCTATAAATTGAGTATTAAGTCCTGAGATTGAAAAAGATCAAAATGTAATACTTTTTTTCTTTGAAGACTGCTATAAAGGTTCATTTCAGTTAGTTGAAAGATGCTTTAAGTATGTGTCACAAAGTATCTTAGCAACATTGATGTCATGAGAAGAGTAATATTTCAAGAGTTCTAGATGGAATTAATCGAAGGATAATAATGTCATATCTCCTTGAGCCACGACCAAAACTATGAAATATCTTAAGATGAGTTGATGCATTTCTGAGAAGACATAAAAAGGATGAAAAAGTTAAAAATTTGATCCATTAAGAGAAATAATAACAAGAGACTCAAGTTATAGGTGCATTTTCAAGAACAAAGGTCAGGAAAAGGTGTTACCTAGGTTTGTAGAAGATCTATTAGGTTCAATGAATCTGAAAAGAGAGAAAAAATATGAATATACTTGTGTAGTGCCTCTACCATAATTGATATTTATACTTTCTTTTATAATTAAACATCGATATGTGATTTCTGTTCTGATTTAGTGTACTCTTTGAACTATTGGTCATGTTTGTTAAAAGATATCTATTTCCTATAGAAGAATCTGATCTAAATCATACTTTGGAATAATTGTACTAAATTTTAATAAATATAATGTACTCACTAAATGGATTTTTATAGTATAATATGTGAACCCAGCTGGTATGCAGTAAATGTAGTCCTTATGAACCATGTTGGTAAGTTACCTCCATTACAAGGTTAAATATGTTCCTTAGACTATTACAGTACATTCAAGGAATGGTCATACCTTGGATCAATTTCAGTGATCCAAGGCGTGCTTTGATCGATATGTTGTTGCGATCATATTTTTTAGTCTAATTGACTGCAATATTGTTGCTAAAATATCATCTCATAGAGGATCGAAAGAATGTGAGGTCGCTGGGGAAACTTGTAGCATCTAGTGAATATATCCATACTATGTGATCTATTTACTTGGATTCGATAATTTTTTGAAGGTAATTTTCATATTGATTATTGTTAGGACCAAACTAAACCTATTCTAGATGCATTTGATTCTTTTAATGAACCTTAACCTAAGCTAAGGTTAGTACCATGCACGAAGGGGTTTAAACCTAGCTAATGATACATCGACCTAACCTAAGGACCAAATTGGGTCAATAATTAGTAAGGTTGGGTTGGAGATAAGGGCAGTGGCATCATTCCTTGGGAAGCACTTGAAAAATTTAATTTGGCATTTAATAGTAAACACTTTTATTTTTGGCAGAAACTTGGTCTAATTTTGCATGCTCATTAGTTTTGAGTTGCTAACAGGTTTGGCATTGTTATTTTAACTTTTAGTTAATACTAAGTTTTAATGAGTGGTTGGAAGGTTTCTTGGTGGCTACTGATAGTATGTCAGTGCATTAATGATCTTGATCAAAGAGAAAATACCACCTTGGAAAAGGTGAGATGGAATTTTGGAAAGGTAAAAGAGTTCATTTTACCATTCATGTTGATTATTCAAGCTCTATGGATCTATGTTGATTTATTATTTTTTGAATTGGTAGTCTATCTTTTTTGCATTTGCAATATTTCCATTGCATGGCAAAAATAGAGGAAGAAATTTATTTCCGAGTCTATAAAGGAAGACGGGAAAAAAGATTATGGGTTTTCTATGGATTCGATTGTAAAGTTTTTGTGGAATCTATTGGGAAAGCTTGAAAAGAAACTCTGAGAGCTTGGAAAAATTTTATAGGATCTCTACCATGCATGATAGGATTTAACCCATTATGATTATTTGCTCTCTCTAATTACTTCATAAAGAGAATTTTGCTCTTCCTTAAAAGTGCATTTTGAGATCTAGGTTTTTTTAGTTGTGTTGTTTCAACTTTTCCTTGTTTTCAATGTGCATAATTGGAAATATCAGATTTTAGATTGACGAAAACAACTCTATTTTTCATATTTAGGACAATTATACTTGAAAAACATGGTTTAAGTCAGTTGAAAATGACCTTATTTGTAAGGTATGGATCTATGAATGATTTTTGTAAAGGATTTTGCAATTATCTCTATTCTAGTTGTATATTAATGGTTGTGTATAATCCCTTTTGGTATTAAGGGGAAGTTTTGGATTCAGGGTCGAGACCCACAAGGAGATAACAGTAGAAATAAATTGTTGCTTGAAAAGCTAGGAATTATGCAACGAGGTATTTTGTTGTCTTCTGAATGTCTCTTTGCATGCTCTTGTTTCGGTTTATTGATTATTCTTTATGAGAATCTTGGTTAAATACTTTTAAGACTCAAAAATAGGTTTAAACCCAGTTTGGGTGTTAATAGTTTTAAATATTTTGAATATCTCCATAAGGGAGAAGGTGAATGGTTTACTGGTATTGATTCTAGTATTCTTCATAGGATTTCGAGTCGTTGTTCTTGTTAAAACAAAACTAACCTCTCAGGGTTGGCATAAATCTTGATTATTATTAGTTAAGGACTGGAATCCTTGTATTTATGTGTTGCCCCATTTCAAGGACGTTAACTCTTGTTATTTTGGTTGACTTTCTTGGAATTTATTTATTGAATCAAATTCTAAATTTATATTCTCAATGTTTTTATCGATCCTTGATTGTATCAAACTCTAAAATGGTATTAATTTGGGAGAATGGTTTCAAATTTTGTTAACTCCCTATCTAGGATTATGTGACCTTATTTTGGTATGCAGTTGAGTTAGGTAGGCATGGTTTTCCCTTTTTTTAACAAAATGATTCTCAATACCTTGAATTCAAACCGTTATGGAAAACAATTATACATCAAACTTTTGGATTCAATCATGTCGATCCATATACTCTTGCAACTAGCTTTATGTCTTCATTCTTTTTTTGGAAAGAATTTAGTAATTATTGGGGAACATAATTTATCCCATTCTTCATTCCCTACATCTATTTTAATCTAATCATCTGTATAGGTCGGTTATGAAAAATTGATCGTCATTTATATATGTTAGTTAATTCACTGTCGAATTTTAGTTAATTTGAGACCTTCCTTTGATTGGCTTGGGTATAAGTTTGTCAACTTTTGATTGTAGCTTGTTACTTCAGTAACGTGAATCAGTCCTTCTTTGGGTTATTCTTGACTTCTTTGTTTTTTCATGAAGATGATGCTATCTCGATACTTTTGTTTTTTATCATCTATGCTAACATTCAGTTCATATGGAATTACTCTTTTAACAATAATATCATTATATAAGTCCTTGTGATGGGGACTTCACCGGAGGATAATGAAGGGAAAATATCTTGACTATGACATCCAATTCAATGGATTTTTTATTGGATATTTGGATAATTATTTTTCTTGTTTTAGTTCTTTGCTACAGTTATAAATGTTACCTTAGGATAACAGATAAATTCTATGATTGTTAAGTAAATGAATTACTTTGTTATTTGACTTGCATACGTTATTATTACCGTGATGTGTGGAATAATTTACTTAGATAATTGAATATTGAAATAAAGGACTAGCTATAGATTTTAAACATATAATTTATAAGATTGTATGATTGAAATCTCAATACACTTGTATTTTGTTTTTGACCTTAATGGGTCAAAGGGGGCTTAACTTATCGATTACTAAAATTTTATTGATTGAGTTAATTGCTTCATAGATGTGACTTAAATTGACTTAGTTTTTTATTTGGACATTGTAGCATTTTGGAATGCTTTTAAGAGTTGTTCTTATTTTCGGAACTTAGAGAAATTTCATTAAATAGCAGTGTTCCTTTCATGAAATTGGTAGATTGAATCATACAGTTCTAATGTTTTAGTACTTATCATGCTCAGTTCTCGTGAACTGTCACATGTTAATAATTTTGCAAATGGATTTCGTGAAAAGTGAAAGAAGAAATACTTACAGATGGTTGCATTTATTTTATTAATGAAGTTCATTTAATTCAAATGCTTGAATGTATTAATTTTTTTTGCAATGATTCTTCTGGAAGGACCATGAAGGATTAGTGCCATATTATTTTGTAATTGTTGAAAAATGATGTCATGTTGACTGAAATACTTATTAGATATTTATTATGGATGGAATAAAGAGAATTATGCATTTGTTATTTGTGACTTATTGTATGATTGTATTTTGAAATATAGTTTGTCTTTTTCTATATGATCAAGGCTGATTTGTTTATTTAATCCTAAGTTGAAAGTATACATGACTTATTAGATACCTTGGATTATGTGTTGATGGAATAGGAAACTATATATCTAAGTCCATTAATCTAAAAGGATAATGGTAACTAAACTGATTTATAATTCTAATGTAATAAACCTTACTAGGTTGTCACTATAATGTAATATAACTATTACGGATCATATTGTGTTCCTTATCAGGATTGAACTAAATGACGTTGTTGAACTTATAATTGAAATATTAATTTTTGAAGTGGAAGGAAAGGGGAAATTTCTAAACATGAGGAAAAGGAAATAATGTATGATTCATAGTTGATGTTGATAATTTCATCTATAAAGTGATTGTATATTAGATCTTATCTAAATGGGAACCAATACATGGTAAATTGGAAAGATAACAATGTTATGTTAAAATGGGGATAAATGATAAAGAAATCATTAATTTAACTTAAGATTTTTACAATATGATTGCATTTATTAGATGGAATTAAGGGAGAATTAAATGATGTCCATACTTATTAAAATCAAATTTAACATTAAGGTTTATGGGGCTAATGGAAAATGAATAATAAATTCATCGAGATTAATGCAAATTTAATCTATTACCTTCATCTAATGAAAATGTTATTACGATCCTTACTTTAAGGAATATTGGTATTGAACTTAGTTGATCCATAGATACGACACCTAATTAATAACCATAAACTTGAGTGTAATTAACAAGATGATAATTAAATAGTTAAGGAACTCATTAATTATGTCAGTTTCGTTAGTTGAACTAACTGGACTGTTGTAGTATAGTTGCTACTACACAGTACCCACTTAATGATGCAAGTCATTAGGTGGATATTGTGAAGAAACCACTATGCCTTAATATCTCATTCAGATCCTCTAACTCAACTATCATAAAGTGGAATTTTAGTTCTCTATTTTATTCTAAAATTTGATAGGCATATAACCAAGTGTTGTTGTCGACTTATGTTGACCTAGGGTGAACAAACACACCTGAATCGATGTAATTTGATTAGATTATGCCTACTTATCCTTAGTCACCATAAGTAGACTATCTGTACTAGTTTATGTGAGCTATCCCTATTTAGTGTGAAACACAGGCCCAAAATTATTTGATAAAATTCAAGGAAGTCTAATTTAGATAACAGATTGGAGTGGGGTGAAAGACATATTCCTTTTGACGAGTATGTCTTATAGGAATGAAAACATGGTAAACATGTTTAAAAATTTGGCCAAATCATTGCAAACTACTATTTGTGTTGTGTTATGTCACTTGGTTTAAGGTTGTGTGATATCAGATTAGTATCAGTAAAAGGTACTCAGATAGGATACTTAGACATTAACACTTGATTGAACCTTTAAGGGTGAATGAACCAAAAGTATACTTTGTATACACATGAACATAATTAAACATGAGAGATCAGTTTAACACCGAGTCATGAAATGAGAGATTTTATTACACCGATTCATTACAACTGTACATGATTACTATTATGATGTTTGTTCTAAATTATGTGAATGTAGAACAGTGAAGATTATGTTTTTTAAAAAAATCCTATTTTTTAAAGACATAAATGAGGATGTTACATTTTGGTATCCGAGCTGAAGGTTACAGCTCTTGGACCTATTTGAATCCATGTTTGATTAAAACTTAATTTCTTGTTAACACAAAATGGTTAGAACAAGGGGATGTACTGCAAATAACCCACCTCTAGATGGTGAGGAAGCTACAACACAATAACTTGATGAGATCCTTGCTACCCTGTTGGACACAATAGATCGTCTTATTATACTTTAACAACAAGTAGTGGGAAATGAAGAAGAGTAGGATGATGATAATAATAACAATCAACCACCTCCAGAAAAATAATGTTAATGATGGAAATCCCAGTGGTAATAACAACAATAATGTAATGAATAACAATACTACAAATGCCAACAACAATGTTGCAAATGAGAATGCAAATGTACCTAACCAACATGAAAATAAGAAGTTAAGGTTGGAAACTGAACTTAATAATGATATAAAAAGGATAATTCCACCAAATTTTGATGGTACTACACTAGGAGATGGGGTTAAGAATTGGATCAATGAGATGGAGAAGCACTTTGCAATAAGGAACTTCTCAAAAAAAACCAAAGTAGTATGGGGAGCATACCAAATTTCCCATTAAGCATCTTCCTGGTGGGACAACTGTAAAGATGAATTGAATATAGATGAAGAAAACATCACATGGGAATAGTTTAAGGGATACTTTAGGTAGCGTTGGTTGCCACAACTCTATTGTGATAAAAAATGATGAAATTTCATAACTTAGTTCAAGGAAGAATGACTGTAATTGAATATTGGGAGAATTTTACCAAGCTTCTCAAATATGTACTATAGTACCAAACTGATGAAACATTTATAATACATAAATTCATAATGGGATTGAATCCTATCATAGGTGGAGAGGTAGATGTACACAACCCAACCACCATGGAAGGAATTGTCGAAAAATCCATAAGGCAAGAACAAAAATTGAAGGCAATTTCTGTGCATAAGGAGGAGAATCAAAAGAAAATATCCAATTCTTCTTCATCGCTTGCACCCAAAAAGGTGACATGGAAAATTTTGGTACTAAAAAATATGTTTGGGGCTGATAACAGTAAGAAAACAACAACAAATAAACCTGTTGCAAATAACAGAAATAATTTTGTAAATAATAATAACAATGGGTTGAAAAATTATGGTGGCCAAAACATCAATTATAAGGTTGAGAATAAGTTTGAGCCTAAAAAGGGACTTGTAGGGGTTTTTTAAAACTGTGGCATACACCATTACACAAATCATTATCATGTTAAGAAACATGACAGAAACCAACAATGCAAGATACATGTTGCAGTAGATGATAAGCAAGTTAAAAAGTAAGCTACACCCATAGAAGTGCCAGGTAAATTATTTGGTATACCTATAACTTTAATTTTTAATACTGGTGCTATAAAATGCTTTATTTATAATAAATTAGCTGTAAAATTAAAAATAAAAGATGGGATTATGAAAAAATTATGGACTATTCATTATGGAAATAATGTTTTCCACACTATTAAAAAATGTTTATTTGGCAAAACCTTAGAATTACAAAGCTTTACTACAGAAGTAAACCTGTATGTTGCACCTTTAGGGTCATATGATGTCATAATTTGTGTAAATTGGCTTTCTGATCATAAGGCAAAGGTTGATTGTTTTGAAAAACACATTAGATGCCTTGATGATCTATAGAAAATAATAGACATTCAAGGAATAAAAAAGAGAAATTTCAGTTAGAAAACTCACTGTTATGTAGCTTAAGAAGGACAAAAATAAAGGTTGCATGTTATATGCAGTAAAAATATTAGAAACAACAGAAGAAAATAGTGATTTTATTGAAAAATACCCAATGTTACAAGAGTACAGTGATGTGTTTCCAGAAGAGCTACCTGGTCTTCCGCTGAAATGATAATTTGAATTCAAAATAGAAATCAAACCTGGAACTGAATTTATTTCCAAGGCACCTTATCGCATGACTACACCTGATTTAGTTGAACTAAAGGCACAATTACAAGAATTTTTTTCTAAAAGTTTGATAAGACCGAGTGTCTCACCTTGGAGAGCACCAATAATATTTTTTAAGAAGAAAGATGGCACACTTAGAATTTGCATTTATTATTGAATTTTAAACAAAGAAACAATTACAAACATATATCCTCTTCCTAGGATTGATGATCTATTTGATCAAATATGTGGTGTATCAGTTTATTCAAAGATAGATCTGCGATCTGAATATCATTAATTGAGAATTAAAGATGAGGATATTCATAAAACAACTTTTAGAATAAGGTATGGGCATGATGAATTCACTGTTTTACCTTTTTGTTTAACAAATGCACCTACAACTTTCATGAATTTGATAAAAAAATATATTTCAAGAATACTTGGACAAGTTTTTTCCTATATTCTTAGATGATATTCATATTTATTCTAAAATCATAGAGGAGCACAATGAACATTTAAGGATTGTACTTGAGATTTTAAGAAAGAGAAAATTTTATGGTAAATTGTCAACATGTTCCTTTTACGAAACAAAAGTACATTATTTGGGACATGTTATAAGACAGGATGGAATATCAATTGATCTATCAAATATTACATCCATAATTGATTGGCCAACACCTAAGAACTTTCATGAAGTTAGAGGCTTCATAGGGCTTGCCGGATATTACCGAAAATTTGTTAAGGACTTCTCTAAAGTTTCTACTCCAATTACTTCATTACAAAATAAAGACAAAAAGTTTGTTTGGAGTGATAAATGTGAAGCAACATTTAAAATATTAAAATAACAATTAACTGCAACACCTATTTTGAAACGGAAGCTTTACAGTAGCTACAGATGCTTTCGAAGAAGGATTAGGGGTATATTATTTTAAAATGATCATATTATAGCTTATGAAAGTATAAAAATCAAGTTACATGAGTTGAATTATGCTCATCATGACCTAGAGCTTGTTGTCATAGTACATGTACTTCAAGTATGGAGACATTATCTCTTGGGTAAACCATTTCAGCTAAAAACTAACCACCTTGGGCTGAAATATATTTTTTACACAACCAATGTTGAATGCTAGACAACAAAGATGGTTATATTTTTTTATTTCAATATGAATTTGATATAAGTTACATTAAAGGTAAGGAAAACAGAGTGTCAGATGCACTAAATCATAGGAAACATATTTCTGCACTTGTAACTTTGAGAACTCAATTTAACGATGAAGTAAAGAAAGCAATAATGAATGATTTATATTTTCAGAAAGTAAAAAAAAAACACTTACAAAGATCCTAATGATGCAAGATACAAATTTTTTTGAATTGGTAAAATATATTTCATCCTAAGGTGTTCCATTTTTATCTCAAATGGTTTACCTAAGAGATAATGTCTCCATACTTAAAGTGCATGTACTATGATAGCAAGCTCTAGGTCATGGGGAGCATAATTCAACTCATGTAACTTGATTTTTCTAATTTCATAAGCTATAACATGATCATTTTGAAGTAATATACCCCTCAATCCTTCTCTAGAAGCATTTGTAACTAGGGTAAAGATTCCGTTTGGATCCAGAACAGTCAAAATAGGTGTTGTAGTTAACTGTTCTTTTAATGTTTTAAATGTTGCTTCACATTTATCACACCAAACAATTTTTTTTTCTTTCTTTTGTAATGAGGTAATTGGGGCAACAACTTTAGAAAATTGCTTAACAAATTTTTGGTAATATCCGGCAAGCCCCATGAAGCTTCTAACTTCATGAACATTATTAGCTGATGGCCAATCAATTATGGTTGCAATCTTTGATGGATCAAGTGATATTCCATCCTTTTTTATAACATGTCCCAAATAATGTACTTTTGTTTCATAAAAGGAACATTTTGAAAATTTACCATATAATTTTTTCTTTCTTAAAATCTCAAGTATAATCCTTAAATGTTCATTGTGCTCCTCTATGATTTTAGAATAGATAAGGATATCATCCAAGAATACAAGCACAAACTTTTCCAAGTATTCTTGAAATATATTGTTCATCAAATTCATGAAAACCGCAAGTGCATTTGTTAAACGAAAAGGTAAAAAATTGATTCATAGGGCCCATACCTTATTCTAAAAGTTGTTTTATGAATATCCTCATAGCATACTGTAGTATAAATGTCAAGTAATAAGTATGGATTTTTTGTAGGGGCTTGTTATGTCCAAAAATAAGCATGATGTTATTTTATTTGTGGTTGAGAAATTAACAAAATTATCTCATTTCATTGCTGGAAATCTAAAAGATGATTCACATATCCTAGAAAAAATATTTGTTCATGAAATTTTTCAGATTACATGGTGTACTTGAGTTGATTATTTCTGATAGAGACCCAGGAATGACCTCAAGTTTTTTGAAAAATCTTAATGCATCCTTAGGAACGAAACTAAATTTTATTTCCACATATCATCTAGAAATGAATAGGAAAACAGAAAAAGTAAATCGGGAATGGAAGATATGATGAGAATGTATTGTATGGACCAGCAGTACAAATGGGAAGAATACCTTCCTTTAGTTGAATTTGCATACAATAATACTTATCATTCCTCTCTAAAAATGGCACCTTTTGAAGCATTACATAGACAAAAGTGAAGAACCCATGTTATTTGGGATAACATTGAAGATAAAGAGGTAATTGGATCTGAAATGCTTACTAAAATGGAACAACAAGTAAAATTAATTTGAGAATGATTAAAGGAAGTTGTTGATAGGAAGAAAATATATGCAGACCTGAAAAGGGTCGATAGTAAATTTGAACTTGGTGAAAAAGTCTTTTTATGTGTCAAGCCTAAAAATATCTCAATTAATTTTGGCAAAGCAACTAAGATATCACCTTGTTTTGTAGGACCTTTTGAAATTGTAGAAGTGATAAGTCTCATAGCTTACTGTTTAGCATTGCCTCCTGTATTGGCATGAATGCATGATGTTTTCCATATTTCTTTTCTTAAGAAGTACGTTTTAGATTTATCACATGTATTAAATTGGAATTCCTTGTAGGTCCAAGAACCATGAATAATCATGGTTGAACCCATAAGGGTGCTAGAAACTTGTCAATTGCACTTACGAAATTGTGAAATATGCCAATGCAAGGTCTAGTGGGACTAGTTTAGTGAAGAAAGTGCAACTTAGGAAAACCTTGAGGACATGAAAATTGTTTTTCCTCATTTGTTTGAACAAAATTAATTCTGATTTATGTGATATTTAAATATTTAGTCTGAAAATAATCTTTCATTTCTGCCAATTTTGGGAAAGTACTTTTATTTTGCAATTACTGGTACAACAATTTGATGTTGTAATAGGTCTTGAGAAACTTAAATTTCTGCAAATTTGTTAACTTTTTGAGAATTTTATGGATGAATAATTTACATTTATGCCTATTTTTTTCTTAAATATGTGTGTGGACTAAGCTAATCATCGGGAAAATGATGGTTTTTAAAGGGGAGATATGTAGTGCCTATGCCATAATTGATATATGCACTTGCTTCTATAATTGAAGTTGCAATGTATATATAGTGATTCCTATTCTGAAATATTTTTCATGTTTATTAAAAGATATCCATTTCCTACAGAAGAATATGATGTAAATCATACATTGACAAAATTGAACTAACTTTGAATGAATATAATGTACTCACTAAATGGATTTTTACAGTACAATATGTTAACGCAGCTGGTATGCAGTAAATATAGTCCTTATGAACCATGTTGGTAAGTTACCTCCATTTCAAGGTGAACTATGTTCAGTAGACTATTTTAGTACAATCAAGGAATGATCATACCTTGGATCAATTTCAGTGATCCAAAGCATGCTTTGATCGATATGTTTTTATGATCATATTTGTTAGTCTAATTAACTCCAATCTTGTTGCTAAAATACCATCTCATCCAAGCTTGAAAGAATGCAATGTCACTGGGGAAATCTGTAGCATCTAGTGAATGCATCCTTACTATGTGATCTATTTACTTTGATTCAATAATTTTCTGAAGGTAATGTTCATGTTGATTATTGTTGCGACCTAAATAAACGTATTCTAAGGTGATATATATTTATGTAAGGGAACCTAACTATTCTAGATGCATTTGATTCTTTTAATGAACCTTAACATAAGATAAGGTTAAGGGGTTTAAAAATAACTAATGATACATCGACCTAACCTAAGGACCAACTTGGGTTAGTAATTAGTAAGGTTGGGTTGGAGATAAGGGCGATGGTGTCATTCCTTAGGAAGTACTTGGCAAATTTAATTTGGCATTTAATGGTAAACATTGCCATTTTTGTGAGGGACTCGATCTGATTTGGCATGCTCATTATTTTTGATTCACTAAAAGGTTTGGAGTTGTTATTTTAACTGTTAGTTAATACTAAGTTTAAATGAGTGGTTGGCGGTTTTCTTGGTGGCTATTAATAGTCTGTCAAGGCATTAATGATCTTGATCAAAGAGTAAATACCTCTTTATAAATGGTGAGATGGAATGGTGGAAAGGGAAAAGAGTTGGTTTTACTGTTCATTTTGATTATTTGAGATCTATGGCTCTACATGTTGATTTCCTATTTTTTGAACTGGTAGTTTTTTTTTGTTGCATTTGCAATCTTGCCATTGCATGGAAAAAATAGAGGAAGAAATGATAACTTGAGACCAAATTTACACACCGAATAATTCTATTTTCTCTATATTCCTCAATCATATGGGAACTTACAAATAAATAGGAGAGGTTGTTCCTACAATGTAGGAAACAACCCACAACAATATACAAGTTGTTTTAACAACTCGTTAATATAAAACTATATACCTGAAGTTGTTTTAACAACTTCACTTACAAACCAAATAAAAATTATTATAATTATGAGTTGTTTCTAAACAAATCATAATATAATAATAAATCAATTACAAATAATGTTAACACCAACATATGCCTAACAATAAAGTTATTGCTAAGTCTATAAAGGAAGATGGGAAATAAGATTATGGGTTTTCTATGGATTCGGTTGCAATTTTTTTGTGGAATCTATTTTGAAATCTTGAATGGAAACTCTGGGAGCTTGGAAAATTTTTGTAGGAGCCCTACCATGCATGATAGGCTCTAACCCATTATGATAATCTAATCTCTCTAATTACTTCATAAAAAGAACTTTTCTCTTCCTTGAAATTACATTCTGAGATCTGGGTTTTTGTAGTTGTTGTGTTGTTTCCACTTTTCCTTGTTTTCAATGTGCATACTTGGAAATATCTTGTTTTATATTGATGAAAACAAACATGTTTTTGTATTAAGGATTTTTATACTTGAAAAACATGGTTTAAGTTAGTTGAAAATGACCATGTTTATAAGGTATGGATTTGTGAATGATTTTTTGTAAAGGATTCTACAATTATCTCTATTCTAGTTGTATATTAATGGTTGTGTATAATACCTTTTGGTATTAAGTGGAAGTTATGGATTAAGGGTTGATACCCACAAGGAAATAATGGTAGAAAGAATTGGTTTCTTGAGAAGTTAGGCATTATGAAATAGGGTATTTGGTTATCTTGTGAATGTCTCTTTGCAAGCTCTTGTTGCAGTTTATTAACTATTATTTCTCAGAATCTTGGTCAAATACTTTTAAGACTCAGAAATAGGTTTAAACCCATTTTGTGTGTTAATAGTTTCAAATATTTTGAATCTCTCCATTAAGGACAAGGTGAATGGTTTAATAGTATTTATTAGACTATTCTTTAGAGGATTTCGAGTCATTTTTCTTGTTAAAATAAAACTACCATTTCAGAGTTGGTGTAAATCTTGATTAGTATTAGTTAAGGAGTGGAATCCTTGTATTTCTATGTTGATCCATTTCTGGTATGTTTACTCTTGATATTTTTTCTTGATTTTCTTGGGCTTGAGTTATTGAATAAACTTCTAGGTTTTATATTCTCAATGTTGTTGTCTATCCTTGACTGTATTGAAATCTAAAATGGTATCAATTTGGGGCAATGGTTTCTAATTTTGTTAACTCCCTATGTGGGATTATGTGACCTTGTTTTGGTATGTGGTTGAGTTGGGTAGTCATGGTTTTACCTATTTTTTGTAAAATGATTCTTAATACCTTGAATTTAAACCATTATGGAAAACATTTTCAGGTCAAAATTTCAGATTCGATCATGTTGATCCATAGACTATGGCAGTTAGCTTTATGTCTACATTATTTGTTTGGAAAGAATTTAGTAAGATTGGGGAACATAAGTTATCCCATTATTCATTTCCTACGTCTATGTTAATTTGATAACATGTAAATTTCGGTTATGATAAATTGATTATCATTTATATTTGTTAGTTAATTCACTGTTGAATTGTAGTTAAGTTGAGACCTTCCTTTGATTGTCTCAGGTATAATTTTTTCAACTTTTGATGTAGCTAGTTACTTCAGTAACGTGAATTATTCATTCTTCAGGTTATTCTTGCTTCTTTTTGTTGTCATGAAGATGATGTTAGCTTGATCCTTTTGTTTTTTATCATTTGTGTTAAAATTCAGTTCATATGGAACTACTATTTTGGTAGTAATATCATTATATCAGTCCTTGTGATGGGGACTTCATCGGTAGATAATGAAGGAAAAATAACTTGACTGTTAAATCTAGTCCAATTGATTGTTCATTGGATATTTGGATAATTATTTGTCTTGCTATAGTTATTTGGTGCAATTATAAATGTTACCTTGGGATAACAAATAAATTCTATGACTATTAAGTAAATGATTGAATTTGTTATTTGACTTGTAAATGGTATTATTATTGTGATATATGGAATAATTTACTTAGATAAGTGAATATTGAAATAAAGGACTAGTTGTAGATTTCAAACTTATAATCTATATGATTATATGATCGAAATCTAAATACACTTGTATTTCTATTTTGATCTATTGATGGTGAATCGCAGCACCCCTGAATGTCTGCAACACGATGGGTTGAGACTCTCAGTATGATTGCATAACATGGAGCTTTTCCCAAGTGTGGGACCTTGCGAAATCGAAAAATCTCTCCGGATGAAGGCCGGTTCCTATTACTCTGTTCAGATGCACACGTAGAAGATGCAGAGGGTTTACTAAAAACCTAATCTAACTTACCAAGGAGACAGGGGTAAGAAAATGCATAAAATAAAACCTAAACTACAAAGGTGATGCACCGAGGAATGAAGAACACCTGTCTTGCCAATAAACACAAACCATTAAAATGCAATACAAGATCATACACAGATAGCTAGATTCACAGTGAAAGATCAAGGGGATGCAAATGAATACAGAGAGGGTTGAGAATTAACCACAGACATGCATTAATTTTCTCCAAAGATTGATACAGCACACTGCAAAATGCCAAGAGGCAAGGTTGCATTACAGTTTCAAATGGGAGGTTTTAACTCCACAAGTTCACCTGCCAAAGAGAAGAAGGGAGGGGCAAAACAGAAATGTCCAACCTTTAGAAAGAATCCTCTCCCTACAATTTATAGGAAGAATGAGAGAGAAAAGAGAGAAAAATTTGAAATCTGCCCCAACCACCTCTAGAATGCACTTAACTTATCTCATAATGATGGTAGGTGAGAACCCAGCGAACCCAAAAGTGGCGAACTGTATTTTGAATTTTTAATAATTTTTTCTCATCCAATTAAAGATATCTAGTCTTAGTTGGACAGAGGACCTCGTAATATTTCCGAAAAGTCCAACCTTGCATGAATCCAAGCTCCCAGTCAAAAGTTATGGCCATCTGAATATCTGCGCCAGGGTCTGCTTCCTGTCAGCACGCAAAATGTTGCACCTCTTGAAGGTGTGCCAAGGGCACATTCATGTGTGTGTCGTCATCCTCTTCCATGCGCCAAGGGTGCACCATTTACCCTGTCGACACTCTGTGTCATGCGCCCATTCTGTGCGCCTTGGGCGCACCATTTCCTCTGTTGACACTCTGTGTCATGCGCCCATTCTGTGCGCCTTGGGTGCACCATTTCCTCTATCGACACTCTGTGTCATGTGCCCATTCTGTGCGCCTTGGGTGCACCATTTCCTATGTCGACACTCTGTGTCGTGCACCCATTCTGTGTACCTTGGGCGCACCATTTCCTCTGTCGACACTCTGTGTCGTGCGCCCATTCTGTGCGCCTTGGGTGCACCATTTCCTCTGTCGACACTCTGTGTCGTGCGCCCATCTCGGTGCGGCCTTGGGCATGTCAGGGATTTGAGCTTCTTTGATTCTCCATTCTCTTGCTTGTCTATATCTACCCAGGGAAAAGATATATACAACATGACCTTAAGGGGTCAAAGGGGGCTTAACTTATTGATTATTGAACTTTTATTGATTTATTTAATTGGATCATAGATGTGGCTTAAATTTAATTACTTTCTTATTTGGAAATTGTAGCATTTTGGCATGCTTTTAAGAGTTGTACTTATTTTCAGAACTTAGAACAATTTCATTAAATAATAGTGTTCCTTTCATGAAATTGGTAGATAGAAGCATACTATTATAATGTTTTAGTACTCTTATGCTCAGTTTTCATGAACTGACACATGCTAACAATTTTGTGGATGAATTTCATGAAAAGTGAAAGAAGAAAGACTTATAAACAGTTGCATTTATTTTATTAATGAAGTTCATTTATTTTAGATGCTTGAATGTATTAAAAGTTTTTGTAATGATTCTGCTTGAAGGACCATGAAGGCCTAGTGTCATAGTATTTTGTAATTTTTGAAAAATGATGTCATGTTGATTGAAATACTTATGAGATATTTATTATGGATGGAATAAAGGGAATTCTACATTTATTATGTGTGACTTATTATATGATTGGATTTTGAAAGATAGTTTATCTTTTCGATATGATCAAGGCTTATTTGTTTATTTAATCTTAAGTCAAAAGTGTACATGACTTACTATACCTTGGATTTTGTGTTGACGGAATAGGAAACTATATATCTAATTCCATTAATCTAAAAATATAATGGTGATTAAATTGAGTTATAATTCTAATGTAATAAACCTTACTAGGCTATTATTATAATGTAATATAAGTATCACAGACTATATTGTGTTCTTTATCTGGATTGAACTAAATGAAGTTGTTAAACTTATAATTGAAATAATAAGTCGTGAAGTGTAAGGAAAGGGGAAATTTCTAAACATGAGGAAAGGGACATAATGTATGATTCTTAGCTTATGTTGATAATTGCATCTATAAAGTGATTGTATATTAGATCTTATCTAAATGGGAACCAATACATGGTAAATTGGAAAGATAACAATGTTATATTAAAATGGGGATAAATGATAAAGAAATCTTTAATTTGTACTTAAAATTTTTACAATATGATTGAATTTATTAGATGGAATTAAGGGAGAATTAAATGATGTCCATACTTATTAAAATCAGATTGAACATTAAGGTTTATGGGACTAATGGAAAATGAATAATAAATTCATCGAGTTCAATACAGATTTAATCTATTACCTTCATCTAATGAAAATGTTATTATGATCCTTACTTTAAGTAATATTGGTATTGAACTTATTTGATCCATAGGTACGAAACCTAATCAATAAACATAGACTTGAATGTAATTTAAAAGATGAGAATTAAATAGTTAAGGAAATCATTAAGTATGTCAGTTCTGTTTGCAGAACTAAGTGGACTGTTGCAGTATAGTTGCTGCTACACAGTACCCACTTAATGATGTAGGTCATTAGGTGGATACTGTGAAGCAGCCACTACGCCTCAATATCCCAGTCAACTCCTCTTACTCAACTATCATAAAGTGGAATTTCAGTTCTCTCATATTGCCAAGTGTTTTCGTTAACTTATGTTGACCTAGGGTGAATAAACACACCCGAATCGATGTAAGTCGATTCGAGTATGTATACTTATCCTTAGTCACCATAAGTAGACTATCCACACTAGTTTATGTGAGCTTTCCCTATTTAGTGTGAAACAAAGACCTAAAATTGTTTGACAGAAGTCAAGGAAGTCTAATCTAGATAACAGATTCGAGTGGGGTGAAAGACATATTCCTTTTGACGAGTATGCCATCTAGAAATGAAAACATTCTAAACATGTTTAAAAATTTGGCCAAATTATCGCAAACAGTTGGTTGTGTTGTCTTATGTCACCTAGTTTAAGGTTTCATGATATCATATGAGTATCGGTAATATGTACTTAGATAGGCTACTTAGACATTAACACTTGTTTGACCCTTTAAGGGTGAAGGAACCAAAAGTATACTTTGTATACACATGAACATAATTAAACATGAGATATTGGTTTAACAATGAGTCATGAAATGAGAGATTGGTTTACACTGAGTCATTACAACTACGTATAGTTACTGTTATGTGATGGAAAAGAAAGGAATGTTTGTTCTAAATTATGTGAATTTAGATCAGTGAACATTATGTTTTTTTTTTTTTTTTAATTACATGTTTTCTGAAGACATAAATGAGGATGTTACAACATGTCTAAGAAATTTATTAAGGTAGGGGTATAGATGTGTTTTGAATGGTTCAGATATGAAATAATCCATCAAGGCAGGGGGATCCCAATTTTTTCTTTGATGGGGTATAAAATATGTCTGTAGGGTCTGTGTAGGTGTATAAATGTATGAGGTTTATTCTTTGAAGTTGACATAACTTGAAGAGAGGAGAATCAATGTCTAGATTGTATGTGAACTTTAACATAAGTGTTGGTCATATTTTTTAAGAATACAGGTCTATGAAATCCATTTGAGGCAAGGGGATTAGGTTATCAAATTTATGAAGGTCTATGAAAGGATAATGAAACAATTGATTTTACACAAGAATGTGTACTCATTCCATTATCTATATGTCTAATCTAGCATAATTTTCCATCTTGATAGTGCATTATATGTGAGTATTGAAGACTAAAATGATGAGGTACATATATGAGAAGGTAAACAGAAGTAGGGGGAGCCATTTTTGACCCTTTATAAGGTGATTTAAGTGCCTTAAGTATCAAAAGAACTAGTATGGAAATGTTATGTCAAAGTAATATTGTAAGGGAGTGTGTGTGTGTGTGTGTGTGTGTGTGTGTGTGTGTGTGTGAACATTGTAGAAGAGGTAAATAACACTTATGTGTTGGTTCAGATCTGTGGTGATAACCTTGACCCGTCTTCAAGGCATGAAATCAAGGTAAAATTTGAAATTATTGTATTTTAAGTTAGATATGGATAGAATAGGTCTAAGTGGTATGTTGTAAAATGTGTGGACTCCTAGAGAAAGATGAAATTAGTAAATGTTTTACTAAAGAAGTAATTTAGGGACAATGGTTCTTAAGATTGGCATGTTAAGTTTGGAGGAAAAAAATTATGTTTTCAAGTAAGAATTAGGTCTAGAAAAATATATTTGGTATAATTGAAGACAAAATGGAGAGTATACATTTAGGGGGATACATTTTCATGGTCATTAAATGTCCATGGATTATTATTTTTTGTTACTTGAATTCAAACAAGAGAGTATAGTCCAAGGGGGAGTCACCGAGTCAATTAAAGTTTTCATTTGAGATTTTTTTCCATTTTTTCATTGTATGTGTCATTTTTCATGTCTTGTCATCATTATGTCATTTTTTATATACTTCAAAGGGGGCCAGTTGCATCAGAAACATGGAAAATAGGTCTAGTAGGTATGTTTGGTCTTGTTGATTGCCATCAATTTTTCTAAAGGTGGTTTCTATTAATGACAAAAGGGGAGATTGTTAGCCATTATGTCTTAGTGTTACCATTGATGTCAATTAAATTGATGGAAAAGATATAATAGTTTCATGGTGATGTATTGTATTTATAAAGTGTTGTTTAGGTAAAGTTACATGGTGTCCAGGTGTGTTTTAGTTTATGATCCAAACGTGTATGGTGTAGTGTATAAACTCCAAATATGGTAAAAGTTTGGTATGAGGTCAAACACAATCATAGTAGTGTCTAATAGGTGTTAATGAGTCTGTAAGAAGTCATCAAATTCATTTCATGTGATGTCATGGATTGTAGAAGTTATTCTAGGCCTATTCCCAGTCCTAGAACATCTAGTATAATATGGTAACTTGAGAATTGGAGCCGATCATTCATAACCAAGGATCATATAAAATGGTTATGAGTTATGTTACATGTATGATGAGTTTCATATCATTTTGCAGAGGTTTGATCATGTTTCAAGGTCCTTGGGAAGCAAGCAGGTAAAGACAATGTACAGTAGACACAAGTAAGTCACTATGGTTGGAGAGTTTCAGGACTATTTGAGATAAATGGTAAGAATGGAAAGTTAAAGGATGTTTTCATGATTCTTCTTGATAAGTTTCAAGTAAAAGTGAAGAATATTTTGTATAATACATTAGTTTTGGCAAAACCGGGTTTTTTAGAGTGAGTTTTTGTGTTAAAAGTGGGCCTTCTAATGCTCATTGTGAATTGTGTGATTCGAATGGGGACATGAGATCTTTGGAATATATTTTTAGGTCATCTATGAATATTTTTAAAAAAAATTGAGGTGGTTATCTTCACTTTTTATGAGCAATTGTTAAGAATATAAGTTGCTCTGAAACCCTAGTTAAACCCTAGTTCAAAGCGGACTTGGAGAAAGTTGAGTATACTAAACCAGTTTTGATTCCTTTTGATATTATAATGATTGGAGGTTAAAAATTATTCCTCCATATTTATAGAAAGGTAAGATAGATCATGTGATGATTTATGGACCCCACTCAAATAGGAAAGTTTTTGAAGATGTTTAGTCTGTGGCAAAGTTTCCTATTGAAGGTAGAAAATAAATTGACACTATTTTTATCCTGGGAGTTATTATACATTTCCATGATATTTTTGGATCATGGTTGAGCTCCCAAATGGAAAATGTTTCCCTATTTATGAAGATTGGTTTTTGGGGTAGTTTGGAGCAGTCTGTGGTAAAAGAGGATTTACATGAGCTACATGTGGAAGCAAGACTTGGTTCGAGTTTTTTTGTGATCCTAATTCAGAGATATTTCCAATGACATATAAACTTGAGTTTTTTATAAATTATGAGCAAGTTATGATATTTTTTTGAAGGTGAAATATTGAAGATTCTTAGTTGAGTGTGGTCTTGAGTAGCTTCATGAGGTTGTTGATTGTTTTGAGTTTCTTAATGTTTTTTTGAGGTTGATGAGTTCTTATAAAACATGTATAAGGGTGTTACATGATTTTTTAATCTTTGAAGTGATTTTAGAGGTGATGGAGCAAGTTGGTCTCAAGACTGATTCTTGAGCCTTAGAATCCTTAATAAGCAATCATAGCGATTAACATGGTTGAAGGCATTCCACTTGGAGTTGGGAAGAAATGTAATATATTATGGAAATGATATTTAGAGATATTTACAATGGTGTATGGTTTGTATCATGATTAGGAGATTTGATAGGTCATCCAACTTAGTTTGTGAAGAATAAAATTGTTTATTTTTAGGACAGGGTTTCTCTAGCTAGAAGATGGAGGTGGAAGTCTTGTGTTCTGGAATGGTTTATTCTTGATATCAGTTGGAGATTGAAGAGGGATGAATTTTTTCCTTATTTAAGGAATTTAGAGATTATTAAAGTGGCAGAAAGGGTGTAAACATTTGATTTTCCAAAAATCCTTTCTAGGCAGCTTAGTTTGGTGAAGAGGAAAGTGAGTGTGGTTTGCATGAATGGATATTTCAGGAGATATATAAAGAATGTATATGATATAAAGGTTATTGTATTTATAATTAGTGGATACATGCCATATTTGAGGTGTTTTTTTTATGATATTAATGCCTCTAAGTGATGATTGGTTCTTGGAAAAAGTTGTTTAGTGAAGGATGTGAGCCTTCTTGTTAGTGCTATGAATAATTTGATTGGTTCAAGTTAATGTCTGATCATTGATGATATTTTAATCTCAAATTTTACATGTGTGAGGTATTTGGAATATATATTTATCATGGTGATGAGTTAGGTGATGGGGTTTTGAGCCATTTTTGGAGATATCTTGATGCAATGACCAACTTATATGAGTCCATTTTATCAATGTATATGAGTATGTTGTAGTTTTTTTGAGTTTTTATGGTCACGATCTTTGGTTATGACTGAATTATGGCATGTTTATTAATTGAGAAGCATAAAAATTGTTTGTTTTGGTTCATTTTTGAATTAGTTGTGCATGGATGGAAAAATGCAACACATAAAGGAGTAAAGGAAAGTATTTAGTGGTTCAAAGAAGAGATAAGAAGAAATATGAATAACTTCAGAATTTTACAGATCAGTGATGTAAGGAAATTTGATAAAATCATCCCATGAGGAAGAATATTAGAGTGAGTTGAAGGAATTAGGCTTTGAAGAGAGTTTGAACGTGTGTGAGATGAATTTTTGATATGCATTTTTTGTGGTAGCAAAAATACATCAGATATATTCATATAAAGGTGGTTTAGTTGGTTCTTAGTCATATTAGTAGGTTGTATCCTTCTTGTGGAGTTGGTGCTTTACTAAATTAGCGGTAAGTGCTCTTTATAGGGTTGGTTTCCTACTAAACTAGGGGTAAGTACTCTTTGTGGGGTTAGTACCTCACTAAATTAGGGGTTGGTGCTCCTTGTATGGTTAGTGATCTAATAAACTAAGGGTTGGTGATCATTTTTGGGTTAATGCCTCACTAAATTGGAAACATAGCTAAATAAATTTTGTTTCAGTGGGTTTTCTTCCTCTTCCCTTATTGGTTTCCCACTTGTATATAATTTTCTTGTGTTGTGTATCTTGTTGCATACTCTCATGATTTAATGTTTCACATCTTAATAATATCATATGATTATGTATGATGAATGGAAAAATTAATGATGAATGCATTCTTTGATAAATGATTTTTTTTTTTATGATTGATTCATCCCCCCTTTCAGTCACTATGCTTCTAACATAAAAATACTTGCTTGCAATATTTTTAAGAGTTTTTAGTACCTAGTTTAGTAAATTAAAAAACTCAAATAAACAAGTAAACCCCCTTAAGACCAAAAACCAATACCGCTAGTTCCATATCCATTTCCTTCATTTCATAATGTGTTTGAAACAATCTTGGTTTCAATGACATCAACTACAGAAAGGTTGATTAAATTATTGGAAATCATAGTGACCCATAATTTTTGGCACCGTTGTCGAGGACAAGACTTGTGTTATTGAATTAAAAAATATGTAACTAGTATTTATCTTGACCTTTTAAAAATATTAAAAATTAATTTATTGGTTGTAGGATACAAGGGGAAGACACATACATAAAAACTGTCAACCGATAACATCATGTGGGTAGACCAAACAAGAGTTAGATAACATAGTTTGGGGAATTGAAAAAGAAATGAATCTACTATTCCTCTTGAGGAGCCACCACACTTCCATTATTTTTAGTTACACACTCTCTTAACATACATAGGTTAAAGAGTGGAATGTCCTCTCCCAGGGAATAGTTTGATGGGACAAATTTTTACTTATCCTATTCTCCTAAACAATGAGGAAGAAGCCCCTATGAAGAATATTTATTTGTCTATATTACCCACCCTTAGAGGAATGTTAGCATAAGACCCAGACTAGTTTTTTTTTAATTAAAAATTTTATGTCAGAAATATGGCTACAAAATAGAAAACCAAAAACATAAACTCTTTCCTCCCACTCTCAAGTATTCAACCATGAGATGGGTAGTGGGGCTGGAACCTAACTCTATTCATTCCTAAGAAGAAATGGAAACCTATTTTTTAGAAAAATACCACGATTAATGTAGAGGAAGGGATATGAAAGAAGAATTTTTCTAAATAAGACAAAAATAAAATAGGAACTTGAAGGATTACATAGAAAGATTCCTTTTTTCTATAACAGGAGTGGATATGAGTTAAGCAAAGAATAAAGAAAAACTATCTTTCTTAAATGACTTGATGAAGAAGCTAGGTAATCCCTCAATTTAATGGGAAGTGGAGATGTGAGTATGTTGGTGTGAGGGATATTTTTTCACTTATTATTTATTGAATAGACAATTTTATCTCACCCATGGTGATTCATCTCACTTATGTGATTCATAGGTCTTTATGTGAGTCATTAAGGGCTATATGAAATATGACATATTTTTTTCATAGAATCTGGCCTATGATTTAGTGTGTCATATGTCATATGGGAGTTAAATTCCATTCTTGGATTATAAATCCCCTCTCCTATTTTGGGGATATGACAACTATAGGTCTGGAAGTTACACAACACTCCTATATGTACTTAATTTTTTATCCACAAGAACGAGTAGACCTTTTTTCTTTCGAGCACAATTTCTTGGTGATTAATTGTTTACTTATTACTTGGGGATAGTTTGTGTTTCTGGTCAATTGTACCTTCATTGATGTACATTCTTTCCATTTTAATCCTTGTGCTCACACTCTCTTATATGGTATCATATCTATGTTGTCAGTAATTATGTCACTAACATTCAATTACTTCTTACTACTCTCAATTTTTTGATTTTACTATTTCCTTGTGCAAGTTTTTTAGTCTATTTTATTTTGTGGTATACATGTATTAATCTGGTTTAATCTCGTGTTTTTGGAGTTTTGGACCTTGGTGTGTTTTTTGGCTGTTTTTTGTTTTGCAAGTTACATTTTAAGGGTCAGGTGTCTCATCACCAAGGTTTTTTTTAGTTACAGCTAAACATAATAGGTTTTTAAAATTTGGAGTTATTCTTATGGCTCTCCTTCTCCCATTTCTCCTTATTGCAATATTTTCTCCTTGCTTTCCATGTTGCATCCTTCCATTTCATTCTCCTCACCTCTACACCATTCCACATGCTAATCTCTCCTCTTAGATAGCTAAGCTTCTCACTAAGCTCCTCGATCTCTTATCTATCTTGGCCTATCCACCTCAAGCTTGGCCTTGTCTTTGTTTAGGCTATGTAGATTAAGCCACCTCGGGCTTGGTCTTTGTCATCATAACTTAGTTTTTCCAAGATTTTTTTGGGATTTATTTTGAATCTTGACCAAGCCACATTGGGCTCAACCTAAATCACCTCTCTCTATCGATCCACATATTACTCAACCCCTCATCTTGTAGCTAGTTTCAATCCTATGTTAACTGAGACTCAGGCTCTCCCCCAACTCTTTCTTGACCCCTGTGTAATTATTGAAAGGAGCACCACTTACTGAGATATGTTTACTCATTTCCCATTGTGCTTCCAACCTATCTCCCACTCATTGAATCGAGATCCCACTGACTCAGCCCTTTGTTTCCTCTTGAATCTGGCATATTTTCATTGTGTTCCCCCAAGTTTTCTTTTGATCTCATCCATATGAAAACTTACAATGTTCCCCCAATCCTTTTGATGATTTGATCTAGCCACCATTTGATATCTCGATCCTTACCTTTGATCTCATCTAGCCTAGTTCTAATTAAAATTACCTCCACCTGTATTATTTGACAACTCGACCAGCTCAACCCTTCATTGTGAGAAATGTTCCTTCTTGCTTGATTGTTTCCATCTTCCTACCCTAAGAGGAGCTAACTCAGGTCCCCTCAAAACCTTGTCTCTACAACTCAACATGTATCCCAACTGAGCCCTTCCTTTCCCTCCTTTTCTCTTTCCATCCTTAGGTTTTTTGTAGGTTTTTCCCTCCCTTTTCCTTCCTTTTATAATTTAAAATTGGAATTTTATTAAACATAGTTTTAAATTAACCTAATTTTCTCTAAATTAGCCTTTAATTATTAATTAATTAATTAAATTATTAGTTGATTAATAAGGTTTATTTATAAATTGGTTTCTCTTAGGAATCAGTTAAATTATTTGAATCAAATTAGGTTAGTTAGGGAAAACTATGAAAATCTAAACTAAGGTTATTAGAAGTTTTTTAAACATGGGTTTTGGAGGTTACTTTGAAGGTATAATGAATTTTCGGAGGCCTTTTTTTATGTTTTGGGATCATGTTCACGTTTTGGGAAAGTTTTTTAAAATGTGTGCTCTTATTACTATTTGTGGGTTAGTGAAAATATCCACCACAACATTGTGGTAAGGGAAATCCAACTACGACGTGAGATGTTTTTTCTCACACATTACTTTTTTCTTTCCCCTTTTTCTTGTTTTCACCTTTACTCATATGCTTATTAATGTGTTTTCTCATTGTATATGACTGAAACTTATTGTGGTCTTCACACTTGCATGATTTTTAACCAATTTCAAGGTGTGTGGCCAACTATTTCACATTGAACACATTAGATTGTAATCAATGCACTAAACTATATAACTCCAAAATTAGGCGGGTTAAAATATTGTTCTAGTGTGTAGTAATCTATAAATGCATTTTCTGATGAGTCTTATGTCTTGAAACCTTAAGTCTATTCTCACACTCATCTCTTATTTCATTATTTGGATGTATTTTTGGTTTTTTCCAATGTTCATCTGAGAATACCTTGACACCTATGAATATTTTAAATTTATTTATTTTATTTGTGGATTCATGTTGGAGGATGTTTCTATACTTACGATTCATATGACCAATAATGCATCACAACATCCACCTCTTCTTATTTTTAGGGATAATTATTCACTATGGCATTCAAGCATGGAATTTTTTCTCATTCATGATGACCTTTATCCATTCTTGTATAGATAAGTACCTGCTCCCGTTGATCTAGACCAACTTGTAGATTGTTTTGACACTTGTAGCATGGTTTTTTCATTTTTTTTAATGTATATTTTCATGCCTCTCCACCATTATGTGACACACACAAAGTTTCCTCACACTGTTTGTAGAATTCTTTAGTCCTTATTTAGAGACCCTTTATAGATTACAGTTGATACACCTTTTAAAATAGTTTTTCCAGACCCACTTCGTGTGATGATAGTACTACTGATACTAATTTACCTATTCATATTCCTGATGATGAGGATTTTTCTTCTAGTTATGATGACATGAGTATTGATGAGATACTTATCGTCCCTCTCCCAATCACCCTTCAGATAATGTTAAATCTCTTCCTTACTCTCACACCTTTAGAGATCCATCAGACAATAGGAAGACATGCTCCCAACTCCATGGTGTTCTACGTAATTTCATTTCATCTACCTCTAGTCCATAGTCATTATGAGAGGCATATTCTATTATTCCTACTTCTTGCATTGATTATACATACATGTCATACATTGCTCTTATTTTTTTGAGCAAACCTTTTTGGACGAGTTTCTACTGGACCTTAGATGTATTTTCATAGACCCTACTTGTGTCGTTATTATAAGGAGTTGGTCTTTCATTTTTTGAGCCTTTAAACATTTATCCTTTGTAGGATTCCTTCATATCCATTGATGGAAGTTCCCCTTCTGAGATATTCATCACTTATATTATTTCACATATCATCATTGATCTACCTCTACTTATGCATCCTCATTTTTTTATTATCAGGTTTATTTTACCTTCATTTCATATGGACATTATTTTAGCGAATGATCAATACGCATACTCTAATAATTCTTCTTTAGTGGAATTACCTTCAATTCTTGAGAACCTAAAATTGCAAGACCTATGTCGCATTTTAGTTGTAGACAAACTTCAGAGTTCTTCGTAATAATAACTTTGATTTTCATCATGGATTGGGAATACTTTCTGTACATCATTTATATTCTTCGTAAGGGAAAAAAAATTGTTTGGTGAGGATGGACCTTCTTAAGTATTTAAGAATAAGACCAAATCATCAACATTCTTATGGACATGGATTTCTATACCATTCCTCCCTCTTCTCTTATTCTTCATTTAGGTAGATTATAGTTTGTACATGGGTACTTCATCAAACCCTTTTTTTGTCGAGACGCATCTTCCTTATTATTTTAAGAGAGTCTTCTATCTCTTATAAGTAACTATTTTTCCCATTTGTTTTCTTCCATTACATAACATCCTTATTGTACATAGGTACCTCATCAGGCGTAGTTTTTAGGACCCATTTCTCTTTCTATCTCTCCATGCCTCTACCTAAGATTTTATTAATGGGGTGTGTTAGTGTGAGGATATTTTCACTTATTATTTAGTAAGTAGGTGATTTTCTAATGTAGCCAAATGATGAACAAACTCGATATACTACAAATAATATGAACTCCAAAAGAAAATAGATCTCCTTATTTGTTATTGAATAATGAATTATAATGTTTCTTAAATAGGAAAACAACTCCCAACTCGAGTTGCAAAGAAAACTCTAACTAACTTGACTAAATCTACTCTAGGTGGCAGAAATTACTATTTTTAGCAGTTTACGAGAACCTGATATTCTTAGTAAGTTCAAATTCTTATTCGTATGGACATGGAAATTTCCATGCATCTTCTACATTCCTAAATTAGAGGAATTTCCAACTTTCTAACTCATAATGAAACTAATAGACTAAAATTGACTAATGCCCAGAATAGGAAAAAACTTAAGTACAACTTAAATCCTAATTTTTGGCCTCCAGATGGCAGATTTAGGGCTCGAAAATGTGCCAAAACTTGCCCCAACTGGAAGGGCTAGTTTCCACTACGTTTGTCTCATCAATACATGTGGTTTAAAAAAAACAGACTCAAATGGACACCCGGAGCTCAATGTCAAGTTCCTGTTAATTTCGACTCATCATTTTCCCTCATCCATGGCGATTCATATCACTTAGATGAGTCATAGGTATTTAGGTGAGTCATTAGGAGTTATATGATGTATAATACATTTTTTCATATAATGTTTTATATGTGTCAGTCTGTTATATGTCATATGGGAATTACATTCCTTTATTGAATTGTAACTCCTCTCTCCTATTTTAGGGATATGAAAAGTCTAGGTATGGGAGTTACACAACACTCTTATATGTACTTTTTTTAATCTGTGATAATGAGTAAATTATTTTCCTTCCATGAACAATTTCTTGGTGGTTAATTATTTGTTTATTTCTTGGAGATAATTTATCTTTCCATTTGAGTGTAAATTCGTTGATGTGAATAGGTTCCATTTTGATCCTCATTATCACAATATATCATATAATAATATTACCCTCCATCATATTTATGAGTTGTGTATAATTTATTTTAGAACAAGTGGGAGCATTAGTAAAATATAACTTTCAAAAATACTTATGACATTTCACAACTCATGGAAGAAATTTCCAATATGAAAACAAACATCTTAACACAACAAACTTGTACTTTGGATGGGTTACTTTAGATAATTCTCAATCTCAACAACTACATCATCATATCTACCTTCATGGTATTTCAAAAATTCATGTATTTTTTTTGCACATGACTCACTCACAAATTTTTGTGTGGCCTCTCAAACATTGTTATTTGGAAATTCCATTTTAAAATTGTGTAAGCAATTCCCTGTAAAAGCATATGAAACAATTAAAAAGCATATCAAGAATCGGGAAACATAAACTCAAAAAATATAAGAGTAAGCACACTTCATACTTGTTGACAAAGACAAACACATGTAAAACCATATTGAATCATACTATATAGAATTGGAGGGGGATATAAGTATGTATGAATTCCTATATATATATATATATATATATATATATATATATATACATAGTAATGAAGAGAGAATAATTAGGCTTCGTGGGTGGTGAGAAGAAATTTCAACTGCAATTGCAAACTCTTTTATTAATATAAAGAAGTGTATGAGTATCCATGTTTGAAAAACTAAAAGCTTCACAAAAAAGCAAAGCAAGTAATGCAAAGTAAAACACTTATTAACAAAATCAATGGTTATAGAGAAATTTCCAATTCAAGAAAACATAAATAAGTGGTTTGTTTTAAATTGATGGATGTCTCACCTATGCTAATTATGGGATAATAATAAAGTTACAAGGAATAGTTTTGAGGAAAATATGAAGAAAGATCCATGAAATGAAATCCAGAAAAAACTCATAATGCATTATTAAGAAGTAAGTATATAGAAAAATTCAAGCTCCCTAGTGCATATGTCCTTCTTGTTTAGGTTAATTATAACACCTAATTATGTTCCCACTATAGGAAGAATTTTTAAAAAATTAAAAATTAAATAAAATCATTAAAATGGAATAGTGTTGTAATTTTACATTTTTTAATTATAAAATTATAATTGTTAGATAATGTTATTTATAATGCACAAATGTTGAATATAAATAATATTATATATTCTTATCAAACCTTTGTTGAACATAAAAATCCAACCCTTAATTATTATGATGCCATATAATGATATGAATAAAATATTTACACCACATCACAAGTTTTCTTGCAGATAATTCAAGGTTAGGATCATGTTCAATGATCTATTGAATAAATTTAAATGCTAAATTACAAGTATATGTGAAGGCTGAAGTGTAAGTCAATTAAAATCCAAAAATTCTAAAAAAAGACCATAATTTCAATATCATAAATTAAAAGTTATAAAAAAATTATTAAAAACATCAAAAATACCATTTATACAAAAACATAAATCCTAGTCATGATTCACCCCCCAAAATAGGGGTTAATTAATTTATATAGCATCATTACACCCAACATAACTACAATATGTCAAACCACCAACACTCCTAAGATTATATCTCAAACCTCTAACAACAATACTCATAATATCACCATCCAAAAATCAACACTCCCATGCCCACCACAGTAGTCTACATCATGTCATGTATGCTCTGAAGTATTACTGCACTTTAAATCAAATGGTATCTCATGGTTCACTTGCATAAAAGACCAAAAAAGTATTATTAAAAAACTTGTTAAATAAAATCATAATCTAATGCATATTATAATTAATTTAAAAAATTGACCAATTTTTGGTGGCATCTTTGTGCTACACTTTCCCTCTATAGAGAATCATTTCCCACTTCAGCAAGACACCTATATTAGGAAAAAATAAGTTAGAATACATAGTGTATTAATTAGTGGTGTTTCTTATTCTTTGTTGGTTTATGTATTAATAGGGTCTTGATTTTAAATTCAAGGGTTATATAAATATATAGGTCCACTGGTGCATTTATCAAGGACATAAGGAACAAACATATAAGTTATCATTTTACAAAATTTGTATTGAAGATTCAAGTATAACTTGTTTTGAAAGTATCGCCACACCAAAATCCTAGGTTAAACATTTATGCATTAATTAGAGCTTATATTGGATGTTACACTCATAAAAAAAATAGCATGGATTGAAACGTTGTAAGTGCTTATGTGTACAAGTTTTATTTTTTATTTTATTTTTAAAAAGGGCCTAACAATACTATATAGCCCGATAATAATTTCTACCCATAACATCCTCTATTTATCACGGGTTTTGTAATGATCTAATAATAGATTGGATTTTCATAAAAAGAGAATGATTTTGTTGAGGATTCATAACTATTCCAAATATTATCATATTATATCCCTATTTTTACACATAGTTTTATTTATAGTATATGATAACCTTTTGAAATTAAATTGTAGATATTCAACAATGTGTAGGAATGGCCACACATGGTTTCATTTATTATTTTATGGTGATCACTCATTTTTTCTTTATCTATTTTCTTATTTTTCTTCATATATTCACTAATAGGATTTTTTGAAATCATGATTATCCTTTGAATCCTAGTATAATTATGGAATTTTAATTCTTTTGTTGTGTTAAAGAACTTTGGTTATGCCCATAATCCCCATAGTTCCCACTCCCTAGAATATTTACCACATTTAAGTACTTAGTTTAGAATTATTTTAATTACCTTTTTGGTTTATGTCATATAGTTTATATAGTTCATTAATATAATTTCCATAGCTAAATTTTTAACTCACATTTTTTTGGATAAGGTAAAAAAAGTTTGGTTTTGAAGGGACCAAAAACCAATTTTAACAATAAGACCAACAAAAATCCAAGGAGGAAAAGTCAAAAATATTGACAGTAGTCCACCACAGAACAGAGATAGACTACACCAAATCTGCATACTAAACATTACATTTTTTTAATACTGACTACAAGGAAAAAAACCAAAATAATTAAGCTACATTCCATAGGAAGAAGAATAACAAAAGGACAAAAAAGGCTTGCCATTATTTATCCTTTTCCTTACTGCAAGTTCTATCACTCGGCCCACTATATTTCCTACCTACCACTTTGATGATCACAAGTTTAGGTCTTTTCTCCTCCTTTTACATAGGTTGGGTGTCCACAATCTCAAATTCTTTTGGTATTTTATCCTCCTTATCCTAAGGCTAGGTGTTCATGGTCTTCTATGTTAGTATTACCATTAGTCTCAAAATCCAATGTGTGTTCACTGTCAAAACTATTAAGGACCAATATCATATTTGGATTTTTGTTTCCCACTTTGGCCACTTAGTCCTCGTAGGATACAAACCCTCTACTCTTGCATGAAAAAATAAACTTATATTACCCCAATTATTTTGTTTTGAACCTCAATTTTATGGTGGCACTCCTTCAGTTCTTGAATCAAATTATTATTGACCGTAAGAATGGTATCAATAGTCAACTCAACATGCATTAACCTAGCCTCTCATTCCACGAAGTCTCTATCCCTACTACCAGATCCCTCACCCACATTCTGAACACCACGTTTCAGATTTCAAATAACATCGACTATCCCTTCAGGGGTATTTTTCTCTTTTTCCCATTTGCACTAATATCAAAATAAAATCTTGGTGCAAAAGAACATCAAATTTCTTATTTTTAAATTTATTAATGGTGGTTAAAAGTGACTTGTAGAGGAAGAAAGACAAACTCATAGCTTGGTTCCTTTTGAAGAAATTTAGGATGGAGAGGTGATAAGAGAAAATATTCCTAAATTTTCCTTCCAAAGTCAAATATTTCATGACAATAAGACATACATAAGCCCAATGATTAGGGAGGAAGGTACAGGAAATTCCATCATCATAAGAAACAATATGCTCACCAAGCTCAAAACAAGTGGCTATCTCATGTTTTCTTCTAGTTTTGTCCTTGTAAATTTTGAAACCATCCATAGGAAGCTCAATTATCTTAGCTATGGGTTCTTTAGTAACCCTAATTTCAACCCCATAAATTTGAAGTCCCCTCGATGCAAGCATTTCCAAAATCAACAGAGATCAAGGGGTCGCTACCTTTTGATCGCTGAATATACTTGGAGAAGGCACCTCTATGCTGAAGCTTCCAAAGAACGAAGGCAATTTTTAGGTGAAGGAAGGAAGCAGGCTCGGTTATGACCTTGTCATCACCTATTGTTTTCCAAACACACCTTATCTCTTTGAGATCAAATATAATGAAGTCATCAATATAAAAACACTTGAATAAATTCCAAAGAAAATGAATCGTATTCTTTCCCAAAAAGAAGAGGATATTTTTGAATCCAAGGCGTGTGAACGTTGGTTTCCATCATTTCCTTGCCTCCGAGGACATGTCATCATTTATCAAATTTATAAATATTTCTCAAGGAATATGTGTCCTTGGCCATGTCATCAGGTTTATCATTTTGTTGTCATGATTAGCAAGCATGTTTGTAGGTTTATTACCTTCTCTGAAGGTATGATGTATTTTTTTAACTCACATTGATTGAACATCCAACCTATGATTTATTTTGATAAAACCTACCCTAATAGTACTAAAATTAGGGTTTCATTATATGTAACTGAAATTATGCTGCATTTATTTATGGATTAATATAACATTAATGATTGTCATGTAATATTCTTACTGTTTCTTGGCTGTCGGGTTACTGTTTTTTTGCTGTTGTTTTGCTGTTAAGCCTCGCTTGTGTAGTTGTTTCTGGGCTACGTTGATTTTCATTGTTCCTCTTGGACTTGGTTAGTCCTGCTATGTTTCTCACTCTTATTCCGGCTTAAAGGCCTTTTTTTGTATTCAAGGGTATAGTCCCTTTCAAAAAACTATTTGCCATTATTAAAAAAAAAAGATGCCTTTGGAATATATAAATATGAATTTTTTTTTGTTTTACCCAAAACATAAAGGGCTGTTGATTCCATTTTTGCAATGATGGAATTTTTTTTAAAAGATGCCACATTTGATTTCTTACAGGAAGACTAGTGATGTAAATCATACTACAAATATTTTCTTTCAAGAAGATGATAAGGTTGTATTAATTATTGTGTAGTATAGTGTTTGACCGGGGGTATAATATTTATTGGTCATTTTTGGAAAACATTGTGGAAGTTGGATATAAATTTGTAATTTATTTTAGCAAATCATCCTCATATTGATGGACATATAGAGGTTGTAAACATATTATTTTTACTTTTTGAGATGTTTTTTCAAAGATAAGTGAGGAACATCAAATAAGGATCTATTGCAAGATAAGTTTTCTTATAATAATTTAGTGAATAGGATTACATAGTAGACACAATTTCAATTATATATTGGAATGTCCAAAGATGATTTGTAGAGTTGAGATTAAATTATTGTAGACACTACAATTTGGTAATTCACTTTGAAAAAAATTGATTTGAAAATGCACTCTTGTTTTGATAAGTACCAACTCCCAGTTCCCACTTAGTACTTTCCTAGGTCTCTTGTTTAGTTTGTTTATCCTTGAATGCTATATATCAACAAATTTTGAAATAATAATACATAAATCCATAGTAAAACACCACATAACAAGTTCCAAACTTAATTTTGCATATTTTCTACCCCGTTGTAGGATCTTATAGTTTGGTTAATATTTTATATCCCATCCTGAATAACTTGTATAATCATGGACCAATATGTCTTCTAACTTTTCTTTCAAATTCATATTTTTTTTGGGTCTTCTACTTCATAAAAGTTATCTTGTATTCGATAAATCATCTACAGAGATATATATAATAATGTAAACACTACCTCATTTTTGAACATGGAAATCGTATGGTATTGCACTAATACACTCACTTCTTAAACTTGCAAAACACACTCATAGCTCCCTAAATATCACTGTAGAACATCTACAGTCATAAGGGAAACACCCAAATAAATTCTGAATATTTTAACCAAGTCAAGAATACATTATCTCTCATTTTCAAACACTCAAACATCCCTCATCCAATTATTTTAGCAAGATATAAAGCCAAAGCAAGAATTTTCAAAAAGTTACCAAATCTGTTTGATATATCTGGAGATCACATTCTAGGTGGAGAATGTTTTGTGGTTAGAGGTATCTTTGGAGTAGTTTGGATGTCAATGGTGGATATGGGTACCCAAAACCAAATTAATAATGTTTTAGGACTCTTCATCCATGGATAGGTATTGAGATGATGTTTAATGTGTTCAAAGATCCTCAATTTCCAATCAAAAACTACGGGTTGAAAGTGACAGACAAGCCTAGGAAGGAAACCACCACAGAAAGTTTCAAGGGTAGAAACATAGAAATTCAAAGACCGTATAAAAGGTTCAAGACTATATGATACGATCCTGGAAGTTTTCTACCATCCTGACCCAAGATAGTTTATAGTTTTAGTCTCTGTTACGAAGCACTTCCACATTAATATATGCTTGTTATAGTATTTTATAGTCTTGAAACTTCCCAAAACCCTCTATAAGAAGCTAATTATATATTTTTTGTTTTGTTTTTAAGTTAATATCTTTTGTTTCATAATTCAAAATTCTATTTTGATATTGTATAATTAATGTTGAAATTTAATTAATCAAAGTAGCCACTTATATCTAGCCTACATCCATTTAGTGAAAATGTGACCTCGTTAAATCAAATTTAAATTAATAGAGGCAATATTGGTATCAATCTAAAAAGGATGTAAATAAATACCGTGTAATGAAGAAAGGATTTCTAAAGCAGTAGAATTTACATAAAGGGTACATGCCAAAAAGTGTAAAAAAAGTTAACAAATATGAATGTACAACATAAAAAACATAGATGAGAAATGTAGATAAAATGAATACTAGATTGGATACATGGCCTTAGCACATGTGCATAAGGAATTGTTATGTAAGGGAACATATAAAAAGATTAAATGGAAGAAGAAAGGGAAATGCAAAATAATAAGGAATTTTTATTTAAATGCTTTTGAGATTGAATATCCTTTAGGAATTGATATATTTAATGTGTTTTATGTGGTGGATATCTCTCCATATTGCAAAGGTCGAGACAAAATTGAAGATTCAAAATTATAAGATTGAGTATTAGATTGGGTAAGGAATATCCTAGAGAATGAAAATATTTTTTTTGATTAAAAAATAGATAGAAGAAATAGTTCACATAATATTTAATATAAACAAAAATAGAGAAATGACAAATAATTAGTAACACAACACACAAGAGATATCTTGGGTAACCCTATCAGGAAAAACCCATTGTAGTAAATTATCTTCTTATTGTATTGACTCAACTGTTTTACCATACAATAATGTAGTCTTATTTATAATTAATCCCAATAATATACAACTATATATAAGCAAATTAGTAGGTAAGTTTCATATCAATATTAAAAAATAATGGGTAATAAAACCATGGCCCAAGAATACAACCCATAATAATTCCCAATAAACATAAGTTATCTATCCACCCATAATTAACATAAGCTAAAAATATGTATATATGCCCTAGAAAAAAAGGGGACCCCCACAACCATGTTGGGAAGTACAATCTAGAAGAGCGTAACTCATAAAAAAATATACAATAAATTTATAAAAGAGATAATATGTGATGAATAAGAGACATTAATAGACACGAAGACCAATAAAACACATAGAAATTAGTATATGGAGCATTTTTTCAAGTGGAAAGGTAAGAAATTTGAGTATGATACTTGGTTAAGTGTTGTGGATCTTGTGCATGATGGATTTTATATTCCTTTAGTGGGAAATCAAGTGTTAAAAATTACCTGAGGTGTATGATGCATGAGAACTAGTGTTCATAGGAAATCATGTATACGACCAAAACACTTGAAATATTGAAGTCAGATTTTGTTTACATTTCTAATGAGTTTTTTGTTATTATTATATTGTGTAGTAAAGAAGTATTTTATTGATGAGACAAAGAGTATAGTGTTAAATTTATTCGAGTGTGTAATTATATTCTATAATGTTTTCATAATGCATAGTTTCACTACAAAAATTCATATATTTTGTAGTTTGTGTAGTCCTATGAAGTCTTTAGGTAAGCCACACAAAACTATGGATGGCACAAAATACTAACAAATTATTTTGAAGACACAAATTACTATTGAATCCATGAATCATTAATAATTGAATTTTAAAAGTAAAAAATTATGGAAAGGTTAACTGGTTATGCATTATTTCTATTCATGGTTCTTTGTGGACTTTCATTGGAATTGTGTAAGTATATGATTCTTTGTGTGTTGTATTGTATGGATATACGAGTAAATCCAAATTACCTTAGGAAATATTATTACCTTAGAAATATGATGAGATCAATTGTTTTATTTTAAGAGGATATTGTGGATCAGGATGTAAGCTTAAGGTTCAAAGTAGTGAGTTTTGAAGGTGAGTGATGGAAAACATTGTAACCATATGGTCTATGATATGTACATGAATTATTGGCGATTGGTATAGATTATTCATGGATATTTCATGAATTGATAATTGGTCCCTTTGAATTAAAGTTCTTTGACTTTAAGGATTATTGTTTAATGTCTTTTTCAATTTAATTTGAAGTTCTAGCCCATTGGTTTCAAGTATGTTCTTTGGATTTGCTGCATATATATTCATCTGATCATCATGGGCCAAAAGAGAAACTATTAATCCATTATTATATGTAGTCTTCGTGTCCTTAACCTCTTCAAGAGTGATCAAAATATGCATCCATATTGGTGTAAAATATCTCAAAATGATTCTACTAATCATTTTTTTCTTTAATGGTTTTTGCATAAATTCTCATTCTATGAACCATATCATTTAACCATATCCAAAAACATCCCACACCTTCACTTTTTGACATTATCAAATTTTAAAAATTAATTTTGAGGGTTTGGATTTTTTATTCTCTTACCTTAATAGATCCTTGATATGAATTCTCCAAGGTAAGCCATGCATTTTGAGAACTTTTTCATCCAACAATTCCTGGGTAAATACTAGGATTTATAACACTCTAAAGATAAAAGAAGTCTTGAGCATTTTCCTTCTCTTCTTCCCTTTATAATCTCTTCCAATATTGAGATATAAAATTCCAATTAGTATGTGGTTATTACTCTTTGAAAATATTTTCCCAAAATCCATTCCAAGCAATAATTCTCTTCAGCTAATCCCTCCAATACTAAAAGTTCTCTTTTAAAAATTGGGATATTCATAGAAGAAAAATTGATGGAAGACATTTCTTGTAGAACCTTTCTTTGATAAAAAAATGAAATTGGAATTGATATGGAAGGATAAAAAAACCAACTTTAATTTCTAACAAAAAATCTAATATATTTTTATAATAACTCAAAAAGAAGCTCTATATCATTTAAACAAGTCCCAATAAAACTTGTGAATTAATTAGTGTAATTGATTGTGTACTTGATGATCAAACTATGTAGTGTATGAACCAATAAAATTTATAATAATTTTAAAAGTATATTTGGTTATTAGTTTAAATAATTTCAAAAAAAAAGTAAAAACACATGCATAAATTGCAATAATAGAGTACTATGGCGCCATGCTTTGGGCCATGTGCTTTTATTAACATAAAAGGATAAATTTGCCACTTATAACTCAACTTACATAGTAAGTTAAAATAAAAATAAAACGAATTAAAATATTAAAATCCCCATAAAATAATTTTGGAATTCTAGTCAACTCAAAAATAGACTTATGTAATCCATGTACAAAGTCAACATCCAAGAATATTTTTCCCGAAATAGAGTTATGCAAGTTAGGCATGCATTCAAATCCTAATTATGGATTTATTCTAGAAAATGCACCCAAATGTACCTAAAATATAGGGATTATCATAATATTAACATATTTTTAGTTATATTAACTTAGAAATTATTTCTCACCTCGTTGGGGATGACTACACAACAATTTGTACTTTTATGTAAACTGATAGTTGAGAGTTCGTTTTCAGATTTTTCAGATATTTTTTAGGAAATAACTTATTCGGTCCTACTTTAATAAAAATGCATATGAATACAATAAATAATTCATAAAACATCCAAAAATTATATTTTTAGATTATTTCTAAAAAATAGAAATCGTCTAAATTTAGTAGAATTTCAAATGCCTAAATTGACGTCATTCGTAACAAGTGGGCTAATATGATTCCATATGTATGTAATTATAACATATATTACTAATTTTATATTTTTAAATATTTTTTGAACATTGATATTAAAAATATATAAAATTTATACATTATTATAATCATATCATTTTCGCCCTTTTTGAATTTGATTAGGGTTTTACACTAAGTCAAATAATGAATGAAATAAATGTTAGAGGGGGTTATAATAACTAATTAAATTCCAACATTAACATTCAATATAATAATTAAACATTAATAATTACAAAAATGTACACAATGAAATACAAACTCACAAATACATGGGATTGAGTGCACATAGTGATTATTGGTGATTCCAAGCTGATTTGGGCGATCTTCATTCTTAATAAGGTGTTTCTAGACTTGAAAATGATTTATAAATGCCACCATGAGATGAATATCTCCTAGGGTAGGAAAATACATTATGGGAATGGTGTATGTATGTTCTTGACCTCTTTGTATAGATTTACACCTACTCAAAACTGTGGTATGTAACTTTCTGATTCACATGATCAGTATTTGTCGACCAATCTCAATCATATTGCGAGGTTCTCTAAATAATATTCTCAACCCTTGAAAATTCTAACCATATATGAATTATTACAAAACAAACATTAGTTGAGTTCTAGGCACCGCTATGCACCACCGATGTGTGCACTATTCCAAAGAGGCCTCAAACCACATGTCATTATCCACCTAACATTTGATATCTAGTTGTAGTAAAATTAGATTTGACATCCTTTCTTTGACAGTTCATGAATTGATCTTATATCTTGTGTAATCTACATGATTGGATGAATTTGAGATCTTGGAAATATGGGAATCAATTCCCTAGACCTAGTGGGAAGCTTTAGATCTATATATAGTGTTTCTCTAATGAATATGCACATGTATTTTAAGAGTGTAGGGTACTTTGGGTGCCTTTTGTGCTAGTTTTTGCAATAGGATTCCTTAAGAGTGGTAGGCTACACTAGGTATCAAATGAAGTGAGTTTCACTTAATTATATATACTTCTAAAGGTTATTTAAGTTGGAAATGCCAACTAAGAGGAAGTAACGAGAATTTTGGTACCAAAATGAACTAGGTCAAGATTGTACACTAGGGTTAGGAACGTACATACATTTTTTCCCCTACTATACATTTTTACCTAAGAGTGGAAATATACAATGTGAAGTTTGGAAGTTAACAACTAGAGTTTGTTACTATGTTTCATGCATTAAATTCTCAAAAATTGTTTACAAATGAGTATTCAAGGTAAGACATGTTAAATAAAACACATAAGAATGTAACAAATGAGAATGTGTAAAATAAACTTGTTTGAGAAATATTGTAATGTCAATAAAAATATTATAAAAGAGTATAATTACCAAATTTACTTTTCTAAATTCCCCCCCCCTTTAAGTATGAATTAAAATTACATACTTGAAGGAAAAATATACCTGAGTTTTTAGACACACTTTTTCCTTACTCGATGTTTATTTTACAAGATCCAATTGTTTTTGTATTTGAACATTCCATGATAAAACGTACAATATATAGTGTAGTCAATTTCCATGATAAATAATTGAAATTTAACTCAAATGTAAAGATGAATGTATTGAAATTTTTAACTATAAGAGTGAAATAAAGAGATGCAAAACATGAAAGGAATACACCTAATAATTTTTAAAAGTGAAGAGTTTCCTAGTCTTGACTTGTACTTGGAGTTTTGTATTGCTTAACATTGTCAAAGGATTGTGGTTGATCAATCCCTAATTTTTCCAAGGATATGTTAGAGTATTGGGTGTATATAACCCAACACATTAATTCCAAAGAGCGAGAAGAATAAAATAAGTATAAGTATACGAATAATCTCATGAAGGAATAATACTAAGTATGAATGTCATTCAACAAATATAATATATTTTCTCTTAGGTGTAAGAGGAGAGGAAGGTATGTCTATAAAGAATATATCCACTTTTCTACCTTCCATTACCCTACAGACCACATTGATACAAATGGATCTATGACCAAATTGACAAATTAGGCCATACTATACAAAAGGCAATGAATTACCCTCATACTCTCCCCCATGTGTTGCATAACCGAGTAGAAACTAAGTATAACCAAAATGTTGTGACATGTAACTTAGTGAAGGGAAACCCACACCCCCCAATATCCATGAAATTGGAATTGAAACTAATAATTATCTAGAATTTTATCAAAAACGTATATCTCTAGGTGAAAATATGAACCTTTTAAGAAAATATTTGTAACTAACCCTAGGGAAAAATCATAAGAATGGGTCAAGAATGCATATATAGTCCTGACCCTATGTATAATTCTGACCATGTACTTTCTTGTTTGAGATTTTATCTCTGATGTTGATTTTGAATGATTTTTCCTTTTTTTCCTATGTCTGAGTCAAAAAACATATATATGTCTATTATATGTATATAATATACCAAGATGAATTTCCCCTCTTCTGAGGTATGTGTGATGAAGATTTTGAGTGTGCAAATCAAAAGAATAGATGTTTAACCATGTCTGATAAGTCTAATATTATGCATAGAAAACACATGAAAGGATGATATGGTTGCCACCAAGAAGAGCCTATACCTACAAAGAGGATGCACATGGTAGAGACCATTGTGCATAATCAAGAATAATAATAAATATAATAATAATGGTATAAACAATGTAAACAAAAGAATTTGTAGTAATCAGTAATAATAATGCATATGTAAGTGAAAAGATACTAGTGAAAAAATGGTTACTCAAAAGGATTAACACCTAAAAATATGGGACGCCCACATTGTCACAAAACAATCAAGACACTTTAGACTGCAAGAAAGAGATGTAATGTCACACAAGCAAGGCATGATGCCACAATCATGGGACACCCACTTTGTTGTAAGAAAAACAAGGCCCTTAGGCCACAATTAGAGTAATAAACAAGAAACTACACATATAACTAGCAATAAGATATAGAAAAGTATCATAATGTGGTAGAATGACATAATTGAAAATAAAAAATCTCAACACCACACAAAAAACATGTCTTATTTATGCTAGTTCATAAGATATAAAATACACTATGTATGTAATCAAACATAATGAGGAAGTCAAAAGGAACTAAAATTAAATAATAACACTTGATTTGTGTGGAATGATGTCCCTACAAGAAGTATGTAAAGAGCCACAATAGCTCCCATAATCATCAATTAATTTGTATGTCATATGTAAAGCTCAATGTACCCTGTGAATACATGTGTGTGAAAAATAAAAATGCTATCTATAAAAAAATGTATAATGTGAAGTGTAAACAATGTATGTTAAATAAATAGGTCTCAAGTTTTGATTTTTCAATTTATTTATTTTTTACATTTTTTTTATTATATCAATGTTTTTGGAATTTTCTAGTACATAGCTATGGATAAGAAAAAGGTCTAAACACAAGATTTACCATAGAGAAGTTTCCATAAAGTAAGAGGAAAACCCTATAGAGTCCAAGATCCCAGCCGTATGTGTAGTAAGCACTATGACATAAATGATAAGAGTGTGTGTAGGATGAGCTGTTAGATTATTTGGAACATTATTCTTCTTGTCAAGAGTGGTAAAATTAGGTGCAAGAATATATATCAATACATAACTCAAGAGATGTGCAAAATATGTAGTGTTAGGAGGTTTGTTTGTATCAACCTAAAAAAAAAGAGGGAGAGAAACATGACTCATGTAAGTAATAGGTAAAATGTGGGAATATTGGAAGCATGGTAACCATATATAGAAGCCCATATGATTGTAGTAGAAAAACTAAACATAAATTTGGAAATAGGGGAATAAGCTCCCCCCATTAATGTAACAAGCCAATGGGTAGCCATAGTATATGAGTCATACATATAGTTTGGAAAAGTGATTGAGGGAAGATCATCATGAATCATCAATATATATGATACGAAGGATAGTTTTATTATTCTTAAATATCCTAACACTAGCTGCATATAGAAGTAATCTTTGAGAGGTTTCTTATGCCTTTTGAATGGAGGAAAATATAATATGTATGAGGAAGATACAATCCACATAATTTCAGGGTCAGCTTGAAAAAATGAAGCACATGTTATACAATACTATTATGGTGAAACAATAATGTGCCAAGTTCCAGAATAAGTGAGGTACAAGTGGTAGAGACTATGTGAGCATAATAATGGTTTTCATTTCTAGTCTTATACGATCAAGGTGGGTTCTACATAGAGTGCTAGCTAGGGGCATAACAGCTAGTGGGTCCATTTTTATATGGAAGGTGACCCTGCTGCTATTCTTCACTATACATTGTAATTTTACTTATCAAGATCATATAGGTCTAATTCTTGGTGCATATGAGACATACTTCTTAATGTTTTGCAAATATCTCAACCAGTTAGAAAAAATGAAAGGAAATATTGGGACGAGTCAGAGGAGCTAACTCACTTCTATCTTGGCTGCATAGCCACTTCATCACAATACTGAGCCATAATTCAAGCTAGGAGTATTCACCTATTATCTAACCAACTCATCATTGAGATCAAGGATTGAGTTACATGCCACCAAAAAAACCCTATCGACCACCACCTTATCTATTTATCTTGCAACCATCCAAGTGAAATAATGAGCTAGCCATCACATGCAACTTAGTGATATTTAATGCACAACTAACACCATGGCCAAGATGCATACAACTCACCATAGTGTAAGCAAGTGTCATGTCCCATACAGACTAGTCAACTCTACCAATATAGATCGAGATCAAAGGTCAATAAATGAGTATGTGCTAAGACATATGAAAAGTTAGAACATCCAACAAAATATAATCAAACGCATTGCCATAGCCATGTTTAATTTTCTAATGGTAATTCTTAACAAATCCTTACCTTATCCACCACACACCAAATGTGGGACTAACCCATCATGTATAGACCATGAGATCAATTTTGAATGAGAGTGGAGTGGGATTCGAACCAAATCAACCATGTAAAATAAGAAGGGCCTAGCCAACTCTCTAGTGTTTTATCAATTATAAAAAGGATATTAGTGGGTTTTAGAAAGGAGTTGTTAGAGGAGTGTGTAATGTACTAAGCCCATTTGAAGAGATTTCTTCTCATTTTTAATGGAGAAAGGTCTTGTATTTATAATTTATTTACATGAATGATGTAGAAAGAAAAATTAGAGATGTTGTTTCCATTTTTAGAGAAACTATAAGCATTTGGAGGGATATTTTTCCTTTCTAGACAAATAAAATTATAGGTGAAGTAGAAGGATTGGTGCTGGAAAATAACTTAGTCAAGACAAGATTTGAGATATAGTTATGAGGACTTCATGAAAATAGTTTGAGGTGTTTGTAGATATAGTATCTCAATTGTGAAGAATTTGATGTAAAAAATGTATTAATTTTTACATTGTTAATAATATTGGTTCATCGTTTTGCAAATGCGAAGATGTATCCCTTCAAGATGAATTCCATTATTAATTTTTAGAGTTACAAGTCTCTTTTTTCCCTTCATTTTTTGTTTTTTAGTTATGATCTATTTTTTAAATATTTAAACCAAATCACATAATTTACACATTTTACAAGAAAATGGAAAATGAAGGATATGAAAGCAGAATCGGGGATAAAGTTTTTAATTTTTTATTTCAATTCAATTTCGGTATGTTTAAGTTCCAAATTTAACATAGTATTTTGATTTGAGAAAATTGATTTAAGTGTTTATGATAATGGTAATAATTGAGTTGGTAAAATTCATTGTATTCAGATCAGTTTGGTATTAGAGCATGATTTATGAAGTATTGCTAATAGTTTTCTTCTTTTGGTTATTGCATTTTATCCATTTTGTAGTTGGATATAGGTTATAACATATGAAACATAAAAAAATCTTAAATTTAAGGATCTAGAAGCCACTAACTACCCGATTTAGGAGAAGAATTCTAAGCTAAGAAAGAGATGACATTCCTTCGAGAATAAGAACTTGGAACTTCAAAAGAAACATACTGGATGGGGAGAAATCTTCCTAGGTATCATTAAAACATTGCAATTGGAATTACAGGTCAAAGATAGGGTCTTGGAAAAAATGTAAACTAGTGATAAGGTGGAGAAGATGGAAATATCCACTAAGGGATAGCTCACTACAATAGATGCACAAACCAAATCAAAGGTACAAATTTTAAGTAAATAACAACACATTCATTTCTCTCATCATGAATCCAGTGTTAATTTTGGTAAATTTAAGGAAAAAACCAGAGATATTGGATCCAAATTACTTAATATGATGGGTTTTGATGGAAAATGCATTAAAATAAATGGCCATGGAATTACTAAGACAATCAGGTAGAGTAAAGACCTCATTATGTAGAAATAATATTTGAAAATGGTAATTGTAAAATTGGGGAAAGATACAAAACAACCGAAATTTATTTACCTCTAGAGCTCCAAAATAGGTGTATTTAATGTAAAAACAATATATTTATTGATATTCCTACTAATTAGGATGATGTTGCTTTGAATATTGGGAAGGAATCACATAGTGATGATGTGAGTGAGAGAAAATTAGAGAAGGAAAAACCTTATGAACAAGTTTAACTTCCCAAAAGAGGAGAGAAAATAGTTTCACCTTGGAAATTTGGCACAAGTAAAGGTCCTAGGAAATCTGGGAGATGTAAATATTCCAATGCGTGCTTCTATTATGTGAAGGAGGATCACGTAAAAACATATTTTTGGCATTTATTTTCATGTACGTTTTGTGGATTAGATAACCATTATATTGATATGTGTCATAAAATTAAATCTTTATTAATGAAATTTGATAAAGACTATGCTCCTAAAAAATATATGGGGAATAACAGAAAAATTTATAGTTATTGTTAGAAGAGTGGATGGTGGAAACAAGATTAAGAAGTGTTGGAAACTCCTCCCATATCTTTGTAAGATGAAATGGGAAAAAAAACCAAGAGTTTAAGAGACAATCCAATCCCATGTAGAAAACAAGACTATAAGAGAACCCATTAATTATCATCCATCAAAATAGATTGGTAAGACATGGTTAAAATTTGTTTGGCATGTTTTAATTATACATCTTCTATTCACATTTATGTTGAAGAAAACTAACTCATTGTTGGAGTTAAATGTAGAGGTAGAAATTATGATAGATTCTCCAAATTAGTGTTAAGGTATACTAAGAGTTGTTGTTTTCTGAATGTACATTGGAATTATTTTCTCACAGTAGTTGAATTTTTTTTTATACATGTGCAGTTATTTGAATGAGCTTTGGTAAGTCCCTATATCATGCAATGTTTGTAATGGAAGAGCATTAATTTTTTTTTTCTATTTGTAACATAAAATAAGACCCCATTGAAGGGAAAATTATATAATTAGATTTTAGTATTAAGACAAGGATACCAACATATATTCAGGAATAAATTTATTTTATTAACATGTATTGATGTATTTCCTTTGTTGATAATAATGTACAATAATGAGAAAAATAAATATCCTTATTTTGATCTCTAAAAATTTAGTGTCTAGAATAAGCTACTAAGAAAATACAAAGATATTGTGAGTGCACAGGGTCAAATGACATGGTTTGTGAAACTTCTTCATCACCTAGTTATAGATTCTAGTTTAGGGATAGTTGGATTCTGAAAAATGAGAGAAAATATTATCATTATAATCTGAGATATGAATTCATATAAGAATAAAATATTCCAAAGTAGGTTATTAAGAGAATCCTTGGTTTTATGAACTATTTATAGTTATATTGTGATTAGCATGTTTAATCTACACCTTCATTCAATTTCATGGGATTCCTTATTTTCATCAAGGAACTAAGCCATATTTGGGAGGGTATATCAATCATAGAGAGTGAACATAGAGTAGCCATTTTGGATGAGAAGCATAGTAAGCAACCCATAAATGAGGTTGTATACTTTCATTTTCATTTTTATATTCATGATTTCTTACCATTTCTTAGTATTGAATAATTTTTAGTAAAGAGACACTCCTATCAATATGTTTTCAAATCATTTGATTTGATTATGTGAAATTTTTAGGATACATGTTTAGGACCCCAAATTTGAGGGAAACATTTATAAATTACAAGGACATTTCATTCTAATCTAAGTGTTGCATTAATTGAAGACCCATGTCTTTGGGAAGTGTTTGTAAACATTATATCATTGATATATGTTTAAAAATTGAATATTACATTGTTGTAAGACTTCTAGTAGGAAAATCATAAAATTGATGCTTTTTATAATGCCATTACATGTAATATTATATTCCCTTGTTTTATGTCTGAAGAAATGAAGAGAGAACCTCTTGATCTTAACCATGTGCAATTTCATGAAGGTTAAACCCACCTAAAGAACTGATAAATTATGGTACATGTCAATAGTATAAATAAAATGGAGTTGTAACTCTCTTCACAACTAATTTTCTTAGTATAAACAAAAGAGAGAAATATCCAAAGATGAGAAATTTGTACCTTTATTTTCTTAGAGTGAAAAATTTTGTGGTACAAAAGTTATTTAGTGGGGAGGTATGATGCAGAGGAGCATTTTAGTATCTAATGTTCCCTAAATCTCCCAAAACTATTCGTATATGGATGTACTCTTCAAGATGTTTTTGATGCCTTTTAAATGGAGGGAAATTAAGTCTGTATAAGGAAGATACCATCAACAGAAGTTCAAGGTCAAATAGAAAAAATAAAGCACATGTTACAAAATAGTAATGTGATGAAACAATAATGTGCCAAGTGGAAGAAAAAGGGATAAAATTATGGTGGAGACTTCCCAAGAACAATAATGCTTTTATCCTCTAGTCTTCAATAATTGAGGTGGGTCCCATATAGAGTTTCGACTATGGGCCCAATAGCTAGTGGGGTCCACTTTTTTTTTTATAGAGGTTGACCATGTTACCATTATTCACTATGAATATAATGCAATTTCACTCATCAGTCCCATGGAGGACCAATTCTTGGTACATGTGGGAAAAAATTCCCAATGTTTGTCAAAAATATCAATCATCTCGGCAATCTTGAATGTGAGTCAGGTCCAAGCTAAAAGAGCCAATTCATTATTAGCTTGGAAAAAATCCACCTCTTAACAATACCAAGTGAAATACCAAGCCATGAGATATCTCTTATTATCTAACCACCTTGTTGTAGAGATCAAGGACCAAGTTACATGCCACCATAAAATCCTATCAGCTACCACCTTATCTCATCAAATTTCAACCATATGAATCAAGAGGTGAGCCAGTCATCACATCTAAATTGACAAGATTGAATGTAAAAAAACACAAATTCTAGAAAAAATACATATCACCACCTTCTAATTAAGTGCCACATCCCACACATACCAATCAGGTCTACCAACCGAGTCTGATCTCAAATGTCAAGACATTAGGATGCATCAATCCATATATCAAGTTGGCACAACCAACAAAAGATAATCAAATGCATGGCCATAAAGACACTTATGTCTCAAATGGTAAGGCTTAATAAATCCTTACCTTATATGCCACCTACCAAATATGAGACTAACCCACCATAAATAGATGTTTTCATGCTAAATTTTTAGCATGCAAAATTGAAAATTTTTGCCATGAAAACTAAGCCCCCACTTGAAAATTCTCTCTCCCAGTCACTGTGAACCCTTCCTCTTGCCATCCTACTTTACTTTAACCATAATTATGGATTATAGGAATGTTCTCACAATATTTTCATTTTTTATGTGTAGGGATATATGCCCAAGGTTATTTACGAATTCATTGAGATTAAAGGAATGACAACTACTCCCAAAGGCCGAGAAAATGCCATTTTGGCCATTTTCCAGTTGGTACACACCATATGAAATCTTATAGGAAATATTTAAATCATGTAGGAGTGGTTTCAAAGAATAATGACTTCATCCATGGAAGTTGGGGAAATTTGGTAGAAATAATTTAAGTCAAGAATAACTTGTGCAGTAACAGGTAAATTTGGGCACAAGGAACGAAGGCTCCAACAATGAAATCTAACTTGTCTCAATGATTTTGGGAGTTTTGGAAGGAGTTTGGAGGTAAAATAATAATAAAAGGAAATATATTATAACCCTATATATGATTGAAACATCAATTTTATCCCAAGGTTCAACAATCTTATGTAAGAATCTAGGACACTGTAGGTGCCCCTTCTAGTCAAGATTGAATTAGGTTGTAAACAAGAAATATCATGACTAATTGGATATTTATAATGACTTTAATGATATCCAAAGTGTTTTTGAATCAATATTATAGAATTTTTGACCCCAAAAAGACTCTTCCATGCTTTATGGGTGGAAAACACACTCCCATTCTCCCTCAAATACACTCAATAGGTGACATCAGTAGTTAAAAAACTCCTTTGTCACACTTTTTCACCCTTGGTTTCCCCTTGGATTTTCACTAAGTTGAAAATGGGAAAAGGGGACAAAAAAGTGTCATAGCCCTTCCATTTTTGAGGTTTCATCACTTAAGAACATTAGTTTGGGTGTTAGGGTGAGAAAATGATTGATTTAGGTTGCTTGGCCCACTTTTCATGATTAATAAACCATCATGTTTCACTTTTCCTCACACCCTCCATCCCCTTAGATTATTCCAAGGTAAAAATTTTACATGGGGCAAAAAATTTTGTAAATTCCATCATGGTGAACCTCTCACAGCTCACACCCCTCACCACTTTTGCACCTAGGTTGTGCAAACTTGTATTCCACTTTATCCCCTTCTGATGATCTTAAACCCAGGTCACAATTTTTCAATCATGTTATCCCCTTTTTCCCCAAGGTTCAAAGGAGATAAGGATGACACAAAAGTGTGACCCACTTCCTTCCATGTAGCTCCTTGTCACACAAAATAGCATATTTCATCCATCCGGTGCTCATTCTCAACCACTGCATATCACCCTCAATGAATGTGAAGATGCCACTTGTCACCTTCTTGTGTATGTCACAATTTTTTGTCCCTTGTGTCTCCATTTTTCCATCTATCACATGTGTAAATCCCCTTCAATCACATCCCAACTCTATTTAAGTTGTCGGGTCAAAGGTGAATTAATATTTGTAAAATAAAATTGAATAACTCTCATCACCTCTCATACTTGGTCATTTTAAAATTTTCGATTGTTGTTAATTTAATTCCAAAACCTATATTTTTGGATAAGTATGATGATAAAAATTATCCAAGAATATAAATCTCCCAAAGCTGAGAATTTATCATAACTCTTAAATAGTGTACCAAATTTCCATAAAACTTTGTCCTTGCATTCCTAAAAAAAATACCCCTCAATCTGATTATAAGAACATTAAAATTTATGATCTATGTAATTTTCAACATCCATTTAAAAAATACATTCTAGGAAGTTTCCTTTTTATATCTACAAATTTCCCTAGAGAAAAACCTTAAAACCTGGAGTAGTGATTGTGAAGTAAAACCCAAAATGTTGAGACAAATTTCATTCCAATACAATACCAGAAGGCCTCCATATAAACATATTAAGTGTGCATGGGTACACATGTACGATTATAGTAAGTTACAAAAATGGAAATTTCTCAACACCCCATGATACTCCAAATAAGAAAAAACCATAATAAGGTGAAAAACGTGAAAACTTACTAAAAATGGTCCATCCTAGCTAGGACTACCTAAAAATAGAAAGTATTGACATTAGGTTTGGATCACTTGTATAAAATAAAATTTCACCTATATCATTTATTTCTACCATAATTTCAAGGATAATTTTTTTTTTCTCATGTTTTAAATAGGAGAGAAATCCCTCACAGTCTCTCAAAAACATTAGTCTCAAGGGAGATTCTTTATTGCACACTTTGATGCAAAAAGATAGAATGATTTCAACTCATCCTAATTTTATAGAAAGGAATCATCATGGTTGAATCATTTTGGAAGTTATCACGGAGGTGAACTATGAGTTTCAAAGGAATCATCATGTTCAAAGAGATGCAGACCATAAAAGGAAATTAATATCAAATAGGGTCTGTAAAGTGAGCCCCAAATCTAAATCATCTCCTCAGAATCTAACATGGCATTGTGTTCGCTGAGTATGATCACGAATTCATATTTTATCCTTTCCTCATTTATAGAAAATAAAATTATGATAAATTACAGGTGAATGAGAAGGTACAAAGGTCTCCTGAGGTTGATTTCATCCAAGAATGAAATATATTTGTAACTAAGGTAAATTGAAAATCTATAGAAAGTCATTAGGATGAAGGTGGTGACCTCCACATTTCAACTCAGACCTTGTAATCAGATCTATTTCCAAAAGGAGAGACATTATGTGAATCACACCATTGAAATAAATAGGTCATCTTAAACCAATATGTCACTATAACTTGAACCACATAATATCATGATACCCAAGACCATCATGTTTGTAGGAGTAGGAAATTATCACAAATCCAAGTAGTGTACCATCTCACAATAGTGTTTTTAGACAATCATTTAGTACTTTGGAGTGTGTCTACATCTCATATAAGAAGGAGACTATAAAAAAATGTTTCCATCTAACTTGAGTGTTCGAAGAACAATGGAATGGTGGGGGGTGCATCAATCCTTACAAACTTAATTCAATTTCAGATTGATTACTCAAACCAAAACCAATTAACCATCCCATTAACATGTGCACAACATCATATAACATGCATTCAGTTAACCATGAATAAGAGATACAACACCATAACACAATATATAAGTGGGAAAACCATCAAGGGGAAGAAAACTCACATAAACTTCTGATTATATTATTCAAATCAAAAGTGTTTAGTGAAGCACCAACTTCACAAGGAGCATGAACCCCTAGTTTAGTAGAGCACCAACCCTACAAGGAGCACCGACCCCTGTTTTAGTGAAGTGCCAACTCCATAAGGAGGATAAAAGTCCCTAAGTTGATCAAACGCCCACTCAACCACCTTTGAATAAGATCTTTGATGTCTTATTTCTGCAACAACTAATTGAGATAATGTATTCAGCTCACAATCTTCATACCCTTGTTCAAACCCTCACACACCTAACTCACTTTTTCTCTTTCCTTATTCACTTTTCTTAGCCTCAAACACATGTTCACTGACAATTACAAACATTATTCGACATATAATACACTCCTCTTAACTTTGAAACTTTGCCTTCATACCTATTACAAGTATACACATGGGTCACACTTTTTCCCTCTTGAAAAACTAGTTCAAATTTAAACTTAAACTTCACTTTTATACCTTTCTCTTAATTAAAACACACCACCAAGCCAATTTCCATCCATTATTTTGACCAATTCCACTTAAAAAAATCCTAATTAAATGATTAAAAAAATCACATATGACCCATATAGGTCGGGCATTCCTAAAATTGTCAAACATACACCAAACAAGCTCAAAACCCCATCACCTGGATGAGCTAAAACCAAAAAATATAAAAACCATGATTATTCAAGATTCCAAACTAACCATAAATTTGTGATATTACTTAGCAACATAATCCATGATCATTAATTATCTTACACCAATCAAAAAAATCATAACACAACTCAAAAGGATCAAAACCTTCACCAAACATTTGTGTTAGCACCCTATCTTCACCGTTTAGAATCAATAAAATTCCAAAGAAAATAAAATATATCATGTAGAAAATATACAAAATCCTCTATACCTTTATATCACACTTATTCAAGCTAGAGCTCATGAAACATCTGTATGTGTAAACAACATCTGCTTTCCTCTTCTCCAAATCAAGCTACCTAGAAAGAAGTTATCCAAACTCAACTATTTTTTACCCTTACTATCACTTCCAAGACCTCCAAAGGCCTTCAATAGGAAAAAAAATGCATCCCTCTTCACTTAAAAATTTATATAATTCTTCATATAATCCATCTCATTCATCAATCGCCTCATTCTTTTAGCCTAAGCAATATTGTCTTAGAAAGATGAAAATATTCTTCCATATAAACTGACTTGACAGACCTAGAAAAATATCATCATCATGAGACAAAAAATATATCACTAGAAAACACTATAAATCCTCTTTCCATAACATATTATAACTCCTTCCAACTCTAATTGGAATGCCTTCAACCAATACCATCTCTGAAATCATCATGAAACTGCCCCAAAACTGCCTTTTGAGTAGTCTTCACAAATAGGGTACACTTTACCATTTATAAGAATCACCATGATCTGAAACCATCATAAAAATCAAGAGAAAATCCCATGATAAAAACAATGTTGATTTATTTTTCAACTCCTTTAGACAACCTTGTCCTAAATTAAACTTCTTCAAAAACAAGACTGCTTGAGTGGGGTCCACTCCTCACCACATAATCTACCATATCTTTCTGGAAACCTGGAGGAGTCATCTACATCATCCAATAATAATAATATAACTATTAAAAAAATTCTATACACTTATAAGAAATATCTCTCCCACCTCTTTCAAGTTAGGTTTTCAAGCACACAAAAAGTTGTTTACCTTCTTAACATCCATCCATACAAATGTGATAATGATATGGCCTAATTATTTTTGTGAAAAAATTTAGAATCAACATAGAAGAATTTATGAAATCCATAAGGTCCCATGAAAAGAAAAAAATTTAGGGTGAGCATCAGGTGTAATTCGAGCTCGAAATGACCTTCCTTTTTACCCCATTTCACCAAAAACAACTTATCTTGCAAAATATTCTTTAGATTGAATCCAAAATTTTCTCACACCTCTAGGAAACATTTTTTCATTATCTTTAATCATCATCATATCTCAAATATTTCTCCATATTCTCATCCCATCTCATTTTCATTACTAGCCCTTGGGGTTTTACATGGTTTAAGCTAGGGTCAACAAACCCAACTCAATAAATCGTCATAAAACCTCTCCAAAGGTCCTAGAATCCTTAATAAAACATGAAAAACTTACCTGCATACATCCATGATCTCACTTGGCTCCACAACTCAACCTTATGCCTCTGAGCACCTATACCTGGTCTAGATGAGCACCTAAATCTTGGTCTCAAACCTACACCTATACCGTCAAACACATGTGAGTTCCTAAAAAATCACTAAACATACTCTCCATGCTACCACCATGATACTTATGACACCAAACAACTCAAACAATCATGTTCCATCACCCATCCTATCTAGGTCACTTGACAAGGCTTGTTAGATGAAACCAATCTCACTGAATCAACTTATGCCACCATGAACACATCTAAATCTCCATGTTGCCAATGTATTGATCATCCTGTGACAGTTCAACAATAACCTCTTTATCATTAATGGTATTTTAATAAATGAAAACTATGTTGGTGTGTGTGACTTGCTTTGTCATCATAGGGGTCTCATCCACATCACGTGGTGAGTCATCTCACATAGGGAGTTCATAGGTATTAGAAGTTATATGAAAAGTGGAAGATTTTTTCATAGAATATATCATTATCATATGCATCAGTGGCATCATAGGAGTTATATTCCCTATTTAGAATCATAACTCTTCTTTTCCTTTTACAGGGAATGATTTTCTAGGCACAAGAGTTACAGAACACTCCCATATGTACCATCATTTTTTCAATTTATGACCATGAGTAGACATGTTTTATTCTTGCAAGATTTTCCATTCTTCAAATCTTGTTGTTTATGTTGGAGATATCACATGACCATTGGAGTGTAACATCATTGTAGTGAACATGTTTTAGTATCAGTTCTCACAAACACTCTTTCATGGTATCAAATATTAAGTATTTGATACATGTGTACTCGTAATTTTGATTTGTTGATTACGTCCGGTTTTGGTTTTTATCGTTCCTCATGCAATTTTTTGTTCAAATTATTCTAAAATTTTATGACTAGTTTTTAACAACTATTTTTAGAGTTTGTGATTTTTTGGGGGTTTGTGCTTATGTGTAGGTTTATGCCTTTCACTACTGGATTTCACTAGATTTGGTCACATTTGGTGGGAAAGTGATATTTTAAGGTAGGTTCCATTTTATGGTCTTATCATATTTTTTTAAAATAAAAGTGATTTTTTTAAAAATCTAGTTTTAAGCCTATTTTGGCCTTCCTCCCTTCCATCCTAGTTTATCACTTCTCCTACTACTTTCTATGGTTTACATTGCTTGTTATCCTTTCATTGAAATCAAGATCTTGGAAACACAACTACCTCCTTGCATATTGGGCCCGTTGCATGTTATTCCTTACTTTGACCCTTAGGTTTATATTTTATTACCTGTGTTCTGCATTGTTCATGTTTTACATTGGCCTTATTTTACATTGAATTTTTTGCTCCCTGCTTAACCAAGTACCCCTTTTGGAAAAATGGGGTTGTGTTTTCCTTGGTCATTCAAGTTGCATTGGGCTATCATTTTCACTAACCTTCTTGGTTTTTTAACTTACATTCCTTGTTCCACTAGGTTGCATCTCTCTGTTTATTGTGTGCCCTTACTTGAACCATTGTTAGCCGTGCTTTCTTGATTGGGTCATTTTTCCTCTACATAGAATTTAGTGCGACCTCCTTTTCCCTATGGGTTTTTTATTTATCCCTTACATTTTACCCATGTTGCGAGGTCATGTGTTTTCTACCTTTGTTTGCATTTTTCCTTGGGCCATCCCTACACTTTCTGACTACTCATTTACATGTTGGTTGGGCCACCACGTGGCCTCAGATCCATCCTCCTCTCTTCCCCTTAACCATTTTCCCCACCTCCTGCTTTTTGAAACCCTTTTCAATTTAATTAAAGTGGAGTGGATACGTGGGGTTTAAATTTTTAAAGTAATCATAGGTGACTACTAAATTTTTCCTTTTTTAATACTAGTAATCACATGCGGGACCAAGAAATGTGGAAATAGAAAGGGATCAAGGGGGAAGAAATGTGCCAAGGACGGAACTGGGAGGAAGATTGGTGATCGAAAATTGAGAACATGATCCATGAGGAAAATAAATTGGAAAAAAATGAGAATAGAGTATGAGTAAAAAAATTAGAATTGATGGTATGATTCGGAATGTTGCTCTACCTTGGAAGCATATTTAGCAATATATTTAAGAACTGCATGTTTAGAGAGCACAGGTTGGTAGTCAAAATTGGCTCTCTAAATCGAAACAACATTGAAGGGTTGTGGATGTTTAATCTACCATCATTTTTGGCTGGCATGTACCGTACCTTTTGTGCATCATCGAGGACAAGGGATGAATGTTCACGCAACTCCCAAGGTGATTTATATCAACATTATTTTAGGACTGGTTTCTTTTCTCTGTTTTACTCTTTGTCCTTGGTTAAAGTCCTGATTTTCATTATATGAGTTAAGCATATTTAATTCCTTTTGAGGAATTTTTTGTTTCTTTCTTGCGTTTATGTTCCTCCTTTTGTAAGGCCCTTGGGATATGATCCCTATGTTTACCTTATCTAATAAATTTTTTTATATCAACATTACAATCTAGGTGATGTCTTTTGAAGACATGTTTGTTCAGAGAATTTTGTATGTCTTTGCACATGATTCAAAATTTCTTCTAGGTCTAAAAGAGGGTCGATAACCAATATTTGTGATGCATTTAATAAGCATGGATCATCTTGGATTGGACGATGAATATATTCTGATCTGCAAGAAATGGCACAGGATTTCCATGTAGAAACAAATTTTTTGAAGTAGTATACAGGTTGGTTCACAACAAATATGTCACACCAATCTATTTTCTCTACATTTGGCACCTCTGAAGCTAGAGGAATCCATGAACATGTTCTAAACCTCAATTTTTCCATTTATACCTGAAAGTAGGAGGTAAAGTATGAGGAAGGTTCATGAAAGGGGAAAAAAATAGACAAGTATTACCTATACCAATAATATGTTTCTCCTACGTATTTATGCAAGACATCTTCATGAAATACTATGAATCTCTAGTGCAAGTACGTAGAAACATGATGAGGGTAGGAAATAATTTTATGGTCTCTCCACCTCTGTGATTCCAAAAGATCCACATGGCTATTTAATGGCATTATACTATGGAGATTTGACCATTTAGTATCAGCAACACTTAAAGTAAAGAACAATGTGGGTGTCCCAAGTTGTTCAATCATGTTGAAAATATCACCTCTACTTTTTGACTAGAAAAATCTTGTTCCTCAAAGAGTGGTTCCAAATCGCATAATATTTTCTAGGAGGCAATCATTTAGATTATATTTGGGCTATTTCCCACCATTACGTTATGGAGATCTGGACATTTAGTCTTAACAACACTTTAAGTAAAGAACATTGTGGGTGTTACGAGTTGTTTAATCATGTCAGAAACCTAACCTCTACTTTTTGACCAGAATAATCTCATTCCTCAAAGAGTGGTTCCAAATCCCATAAGATTTTCTAGGAGACAATCATTTAGATTATCTCAACAAAATATTCGATGACCTCAATTTGTTGGTTATATGAATTACAAGTGGATTTGATCTACCAGACCGAGACTCCATATTTTTTCTTACATTAATGTCAAGTGAAATTTACACTTAAGGCAGCCAAAAAAAAAATGGGGAAAATCCAATAGTTCCAAATTCAAAACCCACCCACAATGCCTACTTATTGTATCTCTTTTCGTAGCTCCCATTTTTCAGTTTTAAGCTCAAGTAATTACAGTAAGATAGTCAATGAGAGGGAACATATCTATAATTAAGCCCCTCCATTTTCTGGTCATATGAATCATAGGTAGATTTTATCCTCCTAAGCGGAAGTTTTAGACTCTAATTCCATATTTTGTCTTACATTAAATCTCGAGTGCAATTTACATTTAAAGTGGCTAAAAACAAAATGGAGGAAATCCAATAAATTCCAAGTTTGAAACCCAACCACAATGTTTACTTGTTGTATCTCTTTGTAACCCCCTTTTGAGTTTTAAAACTACATAATAGCAAGCAAAACAATGGATAAATAAAAAATCAATCTCTATTTGAACCCCACCATCTCATAGTCATGAATGACCTTTATATTTTATTTGCGAGAACATAAGTTTTAGATTGATGACTCCATTTGTTTTTTTACATTTTCAATAGCAAATCATGTATGATTTAGGAGCTATTTTTTTCGAATAAAACCTGTCAGAGTGTACAGTGTAATGAACAGGAGTAAAGCATGGGAGTGGGGATTCTTTTGTTGGATAACTTTCTATCATCAATTTTTGCAACATCATGCACAACCAAGAGCCAAAAATATGGGCTCGTCGAGAAAGGAGATCAATTAGCTAATGGTATAGAAGGAAAGATTAAACAATCCAATAAATTAGGGAAGACACAAAATGCAAATCTCCATGAATCAGAGGGTTTGGTCATGTAAACCCCATTGATCAAGAAACAATTGACATATTACTTAATGAATTAGAGGATACCCACTTTGAAAATCTTGTTCAATTAAAAAATCCATCATATCACTCAGGTGTGATCCTTAGTGAAAATCTAAATCAATTAGAGAGTGATTCAGACATAGGTCATAGTAGAAACCCCATCAAAGAAGGAAGTAAACACAGAACTCCAATAACAATAGATTCAGTTGCACACACTCCATAGACGATGGTGTCTACAACTATATATACCCATAGTCCCTGGTGAAACCTACAATAGAGGTGAAACGAGTTAATTTCTTTTGTTCAAAACTAGTGCATGAAAACCCACACATAAATTTCTCTGGTTACAATTTTTTTTCGATGGAATAGAGTTTTTTGCATCCATTTCAGCAAAAAAGGAAATATTTTTCTTTTTTTACATTTTATGACCATAAAAACAAGTGCAAACAAGGTTTGTTTGCTAAAAAAATTGAATTTAGTACTGCAGATCTATTGAATGCTGTAGAAACTCAACGACCATGAAAATTAAATCAATGAATTTGACAACATGGCCAAAATTAATTCTTGTATACATTCTAACTGTGTATGTTTCAAAAGTGGTTGTCCCTGTGTGTCATTGTGACCTACTCATAAAGCTTAATTCCCCTGAGAAACTGGTTTCTTGTTGATACAACCACCAGGTTAAATTATTCCTTTAGAACAAACATATTTTTCCCTTTATTATGATTTTGCAAACATTTAAATGTCTTTGTTTTCATTTTCTATTCCATGTAAACAAGCTATGTATGTCACATCTTAAGAAGATTTCTCAGACGCTTTTGAAAGATTGGCATGCATTTTGTCTCGAATGAGAAAAAGTAGACTTTCCATGGGTTCAACCCTATAAAAATGCCAGATTTATTAGAAGTTTTAACTTAGAGCTAACAAAAAATTTTCCTTATACAGATGCAATAGAAAGTAATGAATTGAGGCTAACCGAGATGGTTCCATGACCTACCCATCTCTAGAAGCAATAAAAAGTAATGGGTAGAGAGTAAAAAAGATCTAGATAATCTTCAAGGATGATTGATGTTATTTATAACTAAACCAGTTCAATTACCTCTTAAAAAAGGAATAAGGTTAAAACAATTTTAATTCTGTACAAAAACAGTGTATGGAAAAATCGTAATACCCTAGGCCTAGCTCATTCTTACATTAACATTCAACCGAATTAGGGAGAAGCATCACCTGGAAATTTGTCAGTGTACCCTGAACATGCAAAGCATCAACTGGAATTGTTTGGTTTAGCCTCAATGGGGCTGCCCATGTAAGACATATCAGACTGACCAGAATAAGGCTGGGGAGAAACCTTAGAGAAACTATTGCAATGTGAAAGCTCAGAATCCTCAGATGGCCTAACCCTGAATAGAGACAACAGGGGATTCGTATGGTGCTTAGAAATTTGCTTAGTATTATTCTTACTAGACTGATCATTACTCTCCCAAGAAGGATTTTGAGATAATGGCCTGGAAGGAGGAGGAGTTGGGTAGGTTGTTAAAATGCTTGGTATAAATATGTTCAACAGAAAAATATTTGGGTGATTTCCCTTTAGTGGTCTTCTCTTGTTTGAATTTCCACTGATCCTTTCTTTAGTCCAAGCTTCATCTGAAATCCCCAAATTATGTTTATCTATGGCTTCCTTATGGTCAACAAGATTCTTGAGAGATAACTCATAGGAATAATCAAGCATGCCTTTGTACAATTTCATGATTTCATACCTTCTCCTGAGCTCTAATTGACATGGGATGGGAGGGATTGGACATAGACAAGCCAGACCTCCATAGATGAGGAGATTGATTATTTTCTCCCTCTTCTTCCTCTTTCTCTACAACAATTCTTTCCCAAGAGAAATTTAATTTGGTAAGGCTAGAAGACCCATCACTTCTCCTTGGGGGAGACTTGGTAGAAAGTGTTAGAAGCTTGATCTATGCAGAAATCAAGGTGGTGTTATTAATTCCAGATGAATATTCTATTGTAGTAATAATATCATCGACACCTAACATCCTTCATTTATAAATCCTATCACTATAGTATTATATATAGATACAACACAATTTAATAAGAGATCTATGGAGGTTTTTGAATGATGGAAAAGAGGAAGAGGGTTTAACTAGAGAGTCTGCTACAAGACATAAAGGGGAATGGAGAGAAACAATAATAAGTCATGGCATGTTGGGAATTGGTTAGATCTCAGTAATGGGAATTTGGGGTGGATATTCCTCCATCCATTCAGAGGGGCTCCTCCTTCACTACCTCTGTGAAGAGATTACGTATCCATTACCCAAAAAAATATCCCTCGCCCTTTATTATATAATTGGGTGTGCATTCTCCTGAAAACCCGCAACATTCACATCGATCTTATTCCACTTCAGTCATTGCCTTTCGGTGGAGCTCTTCTAATATGTCTAAGACCGATATGGGAAGCAGCCCTTCCTCTCTGGAAAACCCCTCTGCAATTCCATTACATGGAGCCATTAAAAAAATGATTTTGTATACAAAAATTGACTATCTAAAATTTTGTGTGCAGTGGGGAGGAGTATTATGGAAAGAAAAATGTGGTTGTTGTAACCGGTATGCCATATACAACTCCAACACATCCTTTCTGATCAATGGTGGATTTATCTCATTAACAAGCAAAATAAGTACGCTTTCATTTCATTGATCAAATCTGTGGAATCAGCCTTAACCACACAATTTCAACGCATCTCCTCGGGAAATCACAGCCCTCCACTATCTAATGTGTGTCAGTATCGGTCGGGGAATATTCAACTGAGAGATGCCTTTTGGCATAAATATATGTGGTGGTCGGTTTAATTGTTACGTGCATTTAATTCACAAAGTAGGGATGTGGGTGGTTTAAAATAAAAGTGGGGGTGTATGTTTTAAGCTGAGATTTAATATAAAGTGATATGTGATAAATCCTTTAAATATAAAGTATAAATATTAAGATATGTTCTAATTTAATTTATTAGGATTTGATTTAATATCCTTTTTAAAAGTGATCCTTTATTATTAAGCCCTTTACTTTTTAATTAAGAATTAATTAGGGATTTAATAATATATTTATTAGGATTTAATTTATATTTTAAAGGTTAATTAACTTTTAATTAATTTTTTTAAAGGTTTTTATTTAAATTAATCATTAGGGAGCTTTAAAATAAATTTGGCATCTAATTTCCTTTAATAAGATCTTTTAATTTTGATTAGTAGTATATATTTATCGTCTAATTTAATCATTTTCAAATCACTTCCTTGGCATTTAAATATTCTACAACTAAGTTTATTTGCATTTTCAAAAGTATGATTTTAAGTGTTATTGGGCGTTTTTTCTACTAATCATGTTTTGAAGTGTCTTGTAGCATTTCTAGAATTGTTTTTCCTTCTACAAGCCCTTGTTGCATCCTAGAGGTCATCTAGACTCATTTCGAGTCATATTTTGCATTTTAATAACCCTTGTTATTGCTTGTAGACTAGTAAGTGCGTCCACCACGATCTTACAACAATGTGGTTTTCGCTGTGACATGCGACACTATTTCTCACACAAAACCGTATTTCTCCCCCCTTATCTTGATTTTTCTCATTTCATGCTTGCTTATAGTGTCAAACTCCTATGATCACAAATCTTGATTGTGGTCTCAACTCTCGTGCATTATTACGCTGATTGCAAGGTGAGTGACTAATTGTTTCTCGACACACAATCACATTTGATTGTCATTAACGTACTAAACTATAAAGTGTCAAATTCAGAGGGATGATAATATTATTTTGGGGTGATTATGTTTCCCTCACTTTCCTTGTACATTCCTTCTCTCTCTCTCTCCCCTTCTACATTCCTTCTCTCTCTCTCTCTATCTCTCTTCGTTATGGATGCCTCCAAGTACATTTGATCACACCGTTCAATTTCTTCAAATGGAGATAAAATTGCTATGGTTTTATGTAGTAAAGGGTTATTCCATGTTTTTATGGGAGTAGAGACTAAACGTGATGACGAACCTAAAAAATATAAGTGTTTAAATTGTTGTGATGAATCCTTATGTCTTCTTTGTATTTCTATCTCTCTCGAATTTCTCTTCCACATCAAAACTTCCTCAACACCTGCTAAAGCGTGGAAAACCCTCGATGATATGTTTGGGAAGAAAGATGACATGAGAGTGCATGATTCAGAGAATGAACTAATAGGGTTAAAACCTAGTGACTTCGAAAATATACATGCCTTCTTCTCAAATTTTTATCCACACTAGATTTCTTCTTAATGATTTTAAAGTGGAGAAGAAAGAATCTCAATTGATCTTGTTGATTCTTTCTAAGTTAGGTCCCAAATACTCCGTCTTCATTTCAAATTTCCACACCACAAAAGACACCTTGGGAAGTGCTTGGAAAATTCCCTCATTTGACAATTTTTTTCCTAACTCATTCGAGAAGATGAAAAAATCATTCAAATGGGGACTTTTATCGGTCCAAAGTACACCTTTGATTTAGAAAAATCTATTTGAATTTGACTTTTTCCATTACAATGGGATCTCCTCTGAGTTGTGGCTGCCTCAGATTGAGGATAACCTCTAGAGTGGGCTAGTTCCCTTTATGGATCACCTAAAACTACTAAAATTGATTGGGTTGAGGGTTAGGAATAAACTAAAAATAGAAAATATTTGATACACCAAATATTTTTTGACTTAAACTTTACATAAGCACACTTAATAACTTATAAAATAACTAATGAACTTCACTACAATTTCTTGTTTGATAGATCTTTCACTCATAAAGGAATTAAAATACACTTACATGACTTATAAAATATTTCAAAAAAACTTAATGGAAGTCTTGTAAAATCACTAACATGCAAAGGAATAATATTACTCACTGAAACATGTTTCTAATCTATTATAACACACTACAAAACTTGAAATTGGAGGGAAAAAGTCTTTTATTCATCCACAAGGCGCATAAATATAATAGTTATGCATAAAATTATACAAAAAGTAATAATCCCCCTTAAACCTATGCACAAACATGGCTTAAATATAAAAGGTCACCACCCAAGCTCTAAAAAATAGCTTATGCTTAAAAATATCCTAATTAGATGTTTGGAAACATATCCAAGAATAACCACTCATGCAGAAAAGAACACTAATAGTTTAAGTTGACCTCTTTTGCACAATTTTTATAAAAATAATTAAAATTTTATAACTATCTTTACAAAATAATAAAATATTATTTTCCCCATGCAGTTTGTATTTTGCCATGCAAAATTATTTATTTTTGGCTTTCAGTCAAATTTGGCATTACTCTAAGTTAGCTGAAATTTGAATATGCAAGCTAGGATCATTTCTCCCTTTTTCTTATGCCAAACACAATCAATTTCTAATTTAAATTATTCCATCATGAAGAGAAGGATGAGAGTTTTCCAAAGAGACCAATTTTGCATGATTTGGACCTGTAGATCGAAAGATATGGCCTTTTGAAAATTTATATGTTGGGATGAACGGGAGAATGACACGTGGTTTCCTTTAGTTTGTTCACGGGATTGAGTCTACTTACATGTACTTTTATTTTTCTGGTTCCATGTGTATTTTCCTAGTTGGGTCGTGGGATCAAGATTTTTTCTACCTTTTTACTTCCCTTTGCTTTTATGTGCCCTTTAACTCTTCTGGACCCGACATCTGCCATTAAATTTTGTTCATTCCAGGGCTTTGAGGTCTTCTAGATTCCATCGGTCTAAAGTGTGATGGAATGATGCCACATGTCCACCTTGATGTCCTTGATCTCTGTCATGCCCACTTTGAAGAGTGAGATAATGATAAAACTCCACATAGAATTCGCAATTCAAAATGTTCTTTTCTTTTATTGTGAAACATGGGCCAATGAGAAAGCTCCATGCTCCTCACAATGTTAGAACTTTGATAGACCCTTCTGACCACTGCGAAACATGATCCAATAGGAAAGATCCATGCATGGCATGTTTTCACCTTTCATTGGTTTCACCTTTGAATTGTAAATTCATCTTGGCAGAATTAGAACTATTGGCTCCATAGGAATGCAGTGACGTATAGTGCCTTCACCACCCTTGACCACCCGGACCCAAAATGCTATCAATCTTGGTTGATTGTATGGACTTCTACCTTGAATTTCACTAGAATGATGACACATGTTTATTCCTCTCCTATTAGGTCCTCTTCATGTGGATTCCTTACTACCTGACACGTGTTCTTTGAATTTCCTTAACCTAAGCTCAGATCTAAAAGATTATACAACACAACTTATTTAAGGGAATTTAGGTTTGTGGAACCTAATCGCTTTGAATAACGCCAAAATTATCATGTGTCCCTTGACCATTAATATTACACCACGTGGCACCTTATGATGCTTGTTGAATTTAACGACCAAATGAATGTCACACTAGATTTTATAAATGGATGCGGCCAATGAATTTGCTAAGTCTCATGCATATTTTTGAATGTCAATAGCTGGTGCTTTTAGAAGGGGAAAAGTAATGGTCGTTTAACTATCCCAGATTTGTAAAAAATGGCTAAGTCTATTTTTTTCAAAATAAAACTCATGTGATCTTTGCTTTTTTAGGAAACATTTCTGATCTCGATGCTTTCCAAAAGGACCTCCATAATTATGGTCCTCATCTCGTGAAATCCATTCATATAAGTCATTCTTAGGAACTTTTCCTTGTATTCACATCCTTAATTTATCCTAAGCAGCTGAAAAAAAAATTTGTCCTCCTTTTGATGATTTACCAAAAATGGTCAACATTGACTTTGTAAACTTGGGTGCCTATTAACCAGTAAGAACCCTTGAATATGACATTTCCATTAATGAAAAAAACTTGAAACCATCCTGAAAACTTGACCATGCAATCCTAAGGATAAATAACACTGAAAAGATTGAGATATCCTCCAAAACAACAGAAAAAACAAAAACAAAAACATGTGTAGGACTGTACCTGGAGGAAATAAACACTCCTACAAGGTATACCATTTAAGATATCAGCGATTATTGAAATCAATAAATGGAGAAGGATGTGTATAAAACACTTAGAGGAAATCATAAGAAACTATGGTACAATGTCAACTTATCTCGTTCATATATAATTCTCCTAATGAATCCTATTGATTGGGATCATAAGCTCTTCTCCATATGTTTTTGCAAGATGGAAAGAATTATGTGGCTTCCATCCAATGATGATGTATGGTCAACTCCAAAATGAATCAAATTTTGTGCTATAATATGTTTATGATCTATATTCATCCCACTAAAACACTGAGTCACCCTCATTGAAGACTCTTGTTTTGAACTTCTTATCAAATATTCTCTTAATATGAGCTTGATTCAGATCTGTAAACAAAATAGATTTATTTTTAACTTCTTCAAGCTCCATGAGCCGTGCATACCCACCCTCCATGGCCTTATTTTCAATTAATTCAACTTGATGCATCATTTCTAAAGCTAGAAGCTCAAGAGAAATGGGGAAATTAGCTTTAAGGCCATAAACCAGCTTAAAAGGTGAATTTGAAATTGATATTTTATGAGATATTCTATCAGCCCACAAAGAATCCTTTAAATTTTTATGCTAGGTTATGTGATTTTTATCTATATTTCTTCTAATTATCCTTATTATATTTTTATTTGTACTTTTAGCCAATCCATTACCTTGATGGTAATAATTGGATGACATGGTGAGATAAATACCGTTCAGAACATTCCATGTAGCAATCTTCCCACCTACAAAATATTTTTCATTATCTTAAATTATAGTAGAGGGAACACCAAACCTAGTAATTATGCCTTCATATAAGTCCAAGATTCTTGTCTCGTTAGCTTCTTTCAAAGAAACTACCTCAATCCACCATGTGGAGTAATCAGTTGCAGTGAGTATCCATCTATGACCCTGGATTGAGGGTGGGTTTATGAGACCAATGAAATCCAAATCCCACTAAGAAAAAGGATTCTCAACTGTAATTGGATGTAGTAGTAAGAAAACAATCCTTTCTTTCCTTGTAAAGAATGCACATTTCTGACACTTCCTTACCCAAGCATGGTTGTCTTCAAAGAGTGTAGGCTAATAATATCCTCTTTTTGTGACCTTGAGGGAATTATTTTTTGTTGAATAATTCCTTCCTCCTTGATCATCATGAAACTATTCAAGTATCCTTTTTATTTGGTTTGGTTCAACACACCTTAGTAATACACCATTAATGTTAGAACACCATCAATCAGTAAAAGAGGAATTGATTGTAACTTGAAATATATTCTTTTTTATTTTTTTATATGTGTTGGATACATACCATACTGAAGGTACCTTACTATATCTGAAATCTATCTTGCATATTATTGATGTTTAATTTCTTCAAATTTATTTTGAAGAACTAGGACACCTTCTTTAAGTTTGTGTAAGTCTTGCGATATGTTCTCACATAATCCTTTTCCCGTAATTAGCCTTTTCACTTTAATACTAATTTCACATTCCATCACTTTAGTGATGCAACCTGATTTTTACTCTCTTATGTTCTTTTTCAACAAAAACTCCTTGATACTTGGATGAGAAACCATTAGATTAATTATGTTGTTAGAGAGAAAATGCTTGAATTTCTTGAGTGATTTAACAATTAGAAGTACATGTTTTTCAACAAAAGAGTACTTTGTTTCATAATCCATCAAGATTTGGCTAAAAAAGGAAATTGACTGCTCCAATCCTTCTTTGTTCTTCTATGTTAACATTTTGTGAAATGGTATCCATGTTAGCATGAGCATATAACATGAAATATTTCAAAAATCAGAATTTATGATTGTTTGGGGCTGAATCTATAGCTTGTTTGATAACTCCTTACTTTGACCAAGTAAAATTCTGATCCTTCTTGAGCATATTGGTCAATGGCTTTGAAAGTGAAGAAAAATCAACAATGTACCTTCTTATGAAATTAATGTTTCCAAGGAAACTTTGAAGGTCCTTCTTATGTTTTAGTAATGATAAAGCAAGAATATCACTTACTCTATTTGAATCAATCATCATACCATGTTTTGAGATGATATGTCCAATAAGTTTACCCTCATGAACTAAAAACACACACTTTTTGGGATTAAGTGACACACCATATTCTCTACACCTTTCAAATATTATTTTGAGTTTTGGTAAGTGGTCACTTGCAAGCTTTGAAAACACTTTGATATCATCCAAATAAACCAAAACATACTTTTTAATGATACCTTGGAATTCCATATACATTTCTCTCTAAAAATTTGTAGTTGCATTGGATAAACGGAATGACATATTTTTGTATGCATAGGTGTCCCACTTAGTTGTGAATGTTGTTTTAAACCGATCTTCTTCTTTGACAAGTATTTAGTTATAACCACTATACCCAACAAATAATAATACCTTTCAGAACTTGCAACCAACTGAAGTATTTGTTTCATGGAAGGAAAAAGATAATGATCCTTAAGAGAATTATTCAAATCCTAAAAATCTACACATAATCTAATTTCACCATTTTTCTTTCTTAACATTACAAGGTTAGTTACCCAAGTTGAGTTATTTATGGGAAATATAATGGAATACTCAATGATTTTTTCAAGCTATTTCAGCATCAAGGGCTCAAACTTAGGGTTAATTGGCCTTTATTTTTCTCTAAATAGTTTTGAATTAGCCTCTGATTCAATAATATTTTGAGCTAAAAAGGGATCAAATCCTCCTAAATTGTTTTATTTTCGTGCAAAAACATCTACATACTCTCTACAAAGCTCAATAAATGCATCCTTTTTAGATTGTGACCATATTGTACCAAGATTGAGAATATTACCATCAAGAATGGTGAAATTTTCATGTTGGTATGTTCCTGCAGAAAGGAAAACCCTCACATGATTTCATTTCATCATTTTCACAAAATATGGATTCTAAATTGATAAGGCATTTTGGTAATTTTTTTGTCTTGAGATGCATAATTTGGTCCTCGTAACTATCATGCAGTTTTCCTTGATTTTTGAGCTGAAAATTCAGCCTCCTCCT